>OY726518.1:113114004-113473275 GCA_963383655.1 Bathymodiolus septemdierum | reverse complement strand
ATACATGTACATACTGAATATTAAAATAATCAATACATACACTTTAAATAAATATAATGAATGGTTCTAAGTATAATACATGTACATACTGAATATTAAAATAATCAATACATACACTTTAAATAAATATAATGAATGGTTCTAAGTATAATACATGTACATACTGAATATTAAAATAATCAATACATACACTTTAAATAAATATAATGAATGGTTCTAAGTATAATACATGTACATACTGAATATTAAAATAATCAATACATACACTTTAAATAAATATAATGAATGGTTCTAAGTATAATACATGTACATACTGAATATTAAAATAATCAATACATACACTTTAAATAAATATAATGAATGGTTCTAAGTATAATACATGTACATACTGAATATTAAAATAATCAATACATACACTTTAAATAAATATAATGAATGGTTCTAAGTATAATACATGTACATACTGAATATTAAAATAATCAATACATACACTTTAAATAAATATAATGAATGGTTCTAAGTATAATAAATGTACATACTGAATATTAAAATAATCAATACATACACTTTAAATAAATATAATGAATGGTTCTAAGTATAATACATGTACATACTGAATATTAAAATAATCAATACATACACTTTAAATAAATATAATGAATGGTTCTAAGTATAATACATGTACATACTGAATATTAAAATAATCAATACATACACTTTAAATAAATATAATGAATGGTTCTAAGTATAATACATGTACATACTGAATATTAAAATAATCAATACATACACTTTAAATAAATATAATGAATGGTTCTAAGTATAATACATGTACATACTGAATATTAAAATAATCAATACATACACTTTAAATAAATATAATGAATGGTTCTAAGTATAATACATGTACATACTGAATATTAAAATAATCAATACATACACTTTAAATAAATATAATGAATGGTTCTAAGTATAATACATGTACATACTGAATATTAAAATAATCAATACATACACTTTAAATAAATATAATGAATGGTTCTAAGTATAATACATGTACATACTGAATATTAAAATAATCAATACATACACTTTAAATAAATATAATGAATGGTTCTAAGTATAATACATGTACATACTGAATATTAAAATAATCAATACATACACTTTAAATAAATATAATGAATGGTTCTAAGTATAATACATGTACATACTGAATATTAAAATAATCAATACATACACTTTAAATAAATATAATGAATGGTTCTAAGTATAATACATGTACACACTGAATATTAAAATAATCAATACATACACTTTAAATAAATATAATGAATGGTTCTAAGTATAATACATGTACATACTGAATATTAAAATAATCAATACATACACTTTAAATAAATATAATGAATGGTTCTAAGTATAATACATGTACATACTGAATATTAAAATAATCAATACATACACTTTAAATAAATGTAATGAATGGTTCTAAGTATAATACATGTACATACTGAATATTAAAATAATCAATACATACACTTTAAATAAATATAATGAATGGTTCTAAGTATAATACATGTACATACTGAATATTAAAATAATCAATACATACACTTTAAATAAATATAATGAATGGTTCTAAGTATAATACATGTACATACTGAATATTAAAATAATCAATACATACACTTTAAATAAATATAATGAATGGTTCTAAGTATAATACATGTACATACTGAATATTAAAATAATCAATACATACACTTTAAATAAATATAATGAATGGTTCTAAGTATAATACATGTACATACTGAATATTAAAATAATCAATACATACACTTTAAATAAATATAATGAATGGTTCTAAGTATAATACATGTACATACTGAATATTAAAATAATCAATACATACACTTTAAATAAATATAATGAATGGTTCTAAGTATAATACATGTACATACTGAATATTAAAATAATCAATACATACACTTTAAATAAATATAATGAATGGTTCTAAGTATAATACATGTACATACTGAATATTAAAATAATCAATACATACACTTTAAATAAATATAATGAATGGTTCTAAGTATAATACATGTACATACTGAATATTAAAATAATCAATACATACACTTTAAATAAATATAATGAATGGTTCTAAGTATAATACATGTACATACTGAATATTAAAATAATCAATACATACACTTTAAATAAATATAATGAATGGTTCTAAGTATAATACATGTACATACTGAATATTAAAATAATCAATACATACACTTTAAATAAATATAATCAATGGTTCTAAGTATAATACATGTACATACTGAATATTAAAATAATCAATACATACACTTTAAATAAATATAATGAATGGTTCTAAGTATAATACATGTACATACTGAATATTAAAATAATCAATACATACACTTTAAATAAATATAATGAATGGTTCTAAGTATAATACATGTACATACTGAATATTAAAATAATCAATACATACACTTTAAATAAATATAATGAATGGTTCTAAGTATAATACATGTACATACTGAATATTAAAATAATCAATACATACACTTTAAATAAATATAATGAATGGTTCTAAGTATAATACATGTACATACTGAATATTAAAATAATCAATACATACACTTTAAATAAATATAATGAATGGTTCTAAGTATAATACATGTACATACTGAATATTAAAATAATCAATACATACACTTTAAATAAATATAATGAATGGTTCTAAGTATAATACATGTACATACTGAATATTAAAATAATCAATACATACACTTTAAATAAATATAATGAATGGTTCTAAGTATAATACATGTACATACTGAATATTAAAATAATCAATACATACACTTTAAATAAATATAATGAATGGTTCTAAGTATAATACATGTACATACTGAATATTAAAATAATCAATACATACACTTTAAATAAATATAATGAATGGTTCTAAGTATAATACATGTACATACTGAATATTAAAATAATCAATACATACACTTTAAATAAATATAATGAATGGTTCTAAGTATAATACATGTACATACTGAATATTAAAATAATCAATACATACACTTTAAATAAATATAATGAATGGTTCTAAGTATAATACATGTACATACTGAATATTAAAATAATCAATACATACACTTTAAATAAATATAATGAATGGTTCTAAGTATAATACATGTACATACTGAATATTAAAATAATCAATACATACACTTTAAATAAATATAATGAATGGTTCTAAGTATAATACATGTACATACTGAATATTAAAATAATCAATACATACACTTTAAATAAATATAATCAATGGTTCTAAGTATAATACATGTACATACTGAATATTAAAATAATCAATACATACACTTTAAATAAATATAATGAATGGTTCTAAGTATAATACATGTACATACTGAATATTAAAATAATCAATACATACACTTTAAATAAATATAATGAATGGTTCTAAGTATAATACATGTACATACTGAATATTAAAATAATCAATACATACACTTTAAATAAATATAATGAATGGTTCTAAGTATAATACATGTACATACTGAATATTAAAATAATCAATACATACACTTTAAATAAATATAATGAATGGTTCTAAGTATAATACATGTACATACTGAATATTAAAATAATCAATACATACACTTTAAATAAATATAATGAATGGTTCTAAGTATAATACATGTACATACTGAATATTAAAATAATCAATACATACACTTTAAATAAATATAATGAATGGTTCTAAGTATAATACATGTACATACTGAATATTAAAATAATCAATACATACACTTTAAATAAATATAATAAATGGTTCTAAGTATAATACATGTACATACTGAATATTAAAATAATCAATACATACACTTTAAATAAATATAATGAATGGTTCTAAGTATAATACATGTACATACTGAATATTAAAATAATCAATACATACACTTTAAATAAATATAATGAATGGTTCTAAGTATAATACATGTACATACTGAATATTAAAATAATCAATACATACACTTTAAATAAATATAATGAATGGTTCTAAGTATAATACATGTACATACTGAATATTAAAATAATCAATACATACACTTTAAATAAATATAATGAATGGTTCTAAGTATAATACATGTACACACTGAATATTAAAATAATCAATACATACACTTTAAATAAATATAATAAATGGTTCTAAGTATAATACATGTACATACTGAATATTAAAATAATCAATACATACACTTTAAATAAATATAATGAATGGTTCTAAGTATAATACATGTACATACTGAATATTAAAATAATCAATACATACACTTTAAATAAATATAATGAATGGTTCTAAGTATAATACATGTACATACTGAATATTAAAATAATCAATACATACACTTTAAATAAATATAATAAATGGTTCTAAGTATAATACATGTACATACTGAATATTAAAATAATCAATACATACACTTTAAATAAATATAATGAATGGTTCTAAGTATAATACATGTACATACTGAATATTAAAATAATCAATACATACACTTTAAATAAATATAATGAATGGTTCTAAGTATAATACATGTACATACTGAATATTAAAATAATCAATACATACACTTTAAATAAATATAATGAATGGTTCTAAGTATAATACATGTACATACTGAATATTAAAATAATCAATACATACACTTTAAATAAATTTAATGAATGGTTCTAAGTATAATACATGTACATACTGAATATTAAAATAATCAATACATACACTTTAAATAAATATAATGAATGGTTCTAAGTATAATACATGTACATACTGAATATTAAAATAATCAATACATACACTTTAAATAAATATAATGAATGGTTCTAAGTATAATACATGTACATACTGAATATTAAAATAATCAATACATACACTTTAAATAAATGTAATGAATGGTTCTAAGTATAATACATGTACATACTGAATATTAAAATAATCAATACATACACTTTAAATAAATATAATGAATGGTTCTAAGTATAATACATGTACACACTGAATATTAAAATAATCAATACATACACTTTAAATAAATATAATAAATGGTTCTAAGTATAATACATGTACATACTGAATATTAAAATAATCAATACATACACTTTAAATAAATATAATGAATGGTTCTAAGTATAATACATGTACATACTGAATATTAAAATAATCAATACATACACTTTAAATAAATATAATGAATGGTTCTAAGTATAATACATGTACATACTGAATATTAAAATAATCAATACATACACTTTAAATAAATATAATGAATGGTTCTAAGTATAATACATGTACATACTGAATATTAAAATAATCAATACATACACTTTAAATAAATGTAATGAATGGTTCTAAGTATAATACATGTACATACTGAATATTAAAATAATCAATACATACACTTTAAATAAATATAATGAATGGTTCTAAGTATAATAAATGTACATACTGAATATTAAAATAATCAATACATACACTTTAAATAAATATAATGAATGGTTCTAAGCATAATAAATGTACATACTGAATATTAAAATAATCAATACATACACTTTAAATAAATATAATGAATGGTTCTAAGTATAATACATGTACATACTGAATATTAAAATAATCAATACATACACTTTAAATAAATATAATGAATGGTTCTAAGTATAATAAATGTACATACTGAATATTAAAATAATCAATACATACACTTTAAATAAATATAATGAATGGTTCTAAGTATAATACATGTACATACTGAATATTAAAATAATCAATACAAACACTTTAAATAAATATAATGAATGGTACTAAGTATAATAAATGTACATACTGAATATTAAAATCAACTGTAAAATATACTAGTAAATTTAGTTTGCCTGGACTTCTTGCTTGAAACTTAATTAGGACATAGTCCCGATTTTTCTGAAACTTTAATGTTTTTTTTTCAATGAAAAACATTCGAGGGGAGCACATTAACCATTACACCTCCACATATTCTATGAACTATAGGTTAATACTTGTTGAGTGGAAGCTAATATGTGCAGGCTTTTTATTGTTGGAGATCCAATTAACAAGAGGGGAGGGTTGGGATTCCTTTAGCCTGTTTAACCCTGTCACATTTTTGTGCCTGTCCAAAGTCAGGGACTAGATCTCCAACATCGTATGTCGTGTTTTTTTTTCTTTTTTTTCAATTATTTGAGATTAGAGGTGGTTGTTTGCTTTGTTGATATTGGTGGAATTATTCACCATCACTGTCTAAACTTTCCTTTCATTAATGTACAAATGATACTTGCCTCTTTTTGAACTCAGTCGTGTCTATGCTTTCAGGATATCCACCAAAATAAAACTTACTACCAAGTATGTCTAGACCATTGTTTGTCCCTGGGGCAGTACAATGTGTACTCTCCTCACCCACCTTGAGCAAGGCTGTAAGAAACATTCAAATAAAAGATGTAATACTTTAATTACTTTGATGCAGCTTAAAGTGTCATTAAAACTTAGATAGAAACAACTTTTATTAAATGAGAAAATATGAAAATTCATCTCAAAATTTTTATTTCTATTTCTATAAGTGGAAAAACAAACAGTGGACCCAAACCTTAATTTCAATTTGTAGAGAATAAAGCATAATAATATAGTATGAATCTTAGATTCATCAGCTGTGAAAAATGCAAGGCACTTACTATATCTCATAGATTTTTTTTTCTGGAAAAAAATCAATTAATTCTTGAACAAATAACTTGCTAGTCTGATCTAGATTCAATATTCATAAATTAATTAATATTTTCAAAAAACATTGCTTAATATTGCTGGTGTTTCTCTGACCTCAAAATAACAGTGGAATATGAACAATATGAAATGTAATATGATTAGAATGTCATTTAACAGACTTACCATGAAACATATGAAGAAGAATGTTATATTATATAAAGGAGGGCTATGATCATCAAGCACAGATTTACATAGGTAATACAGAAGACATCAGATAAAGTACAGCCATAATAGACATACAACAGTAGATATGGATAGTTGATATTAAAGAGAACTTATACAAATATTGATCAAACTGAAATGTCTTCTTAAATTAGTTTTCTGTCCCTCTTTCTAAATTAAAATGGCAAATTATTTAAATACTACAATAAATTTAAAAAAAAAACTAATACAACAAACAATGAAGATAAAATGTTTTAAGGTAAACTCAATGTTTAAACAGAAAATACACTTTACACATTAAAATACCTATAAACCATCTAAAATTTATAAATTATGTTTTAAATATTGTAAATCTGACAAAATATTGTCACATAATACTTGTAGCATCTGATTAAAATAATTCATGATTCATGTTGAGATTCAAGTATTAAATGTCCTGAAGTAATCTGTAATCTTTATCATTTTGAAGTTTATTATCATTATTATTCTATAATTAACATTGTGAAACCAACAAATATTTAACCCTTCAATTAATTAGTACCTATATAAATATATCAAGTTATGTATCGAGAAACATATATAAATAAAAATATATTACTAGTCTCTGAAAAGAATAACAAAAAATTGTATTTATAAAGTTAAAGACAATAATGTGCCATATCTATATTACTTATTCATAAAAATTTTTTTTATTAGAAAATAGCTGAATTGTGACATGGAAAGATTAAGAATGCTGAAGAAATATAAGAATGTCATTTAAAAATAAATAAACCATTTCTAAATCTGATTATTAAGTGAAATTATCCAAATATCAAAGGTTTTGTTTCAATCTTCAAGTTATACTGTGCTACAGGGTAGCTACTGTAGGTACATGTATACTATACATTTATTGATATAAATATATTCCAAAGCAGATAAATGTGATGCTGTATATATTGTTGCACACACATATTAATAAGAGTTAATACCCTTGTTGTTAAGACGATCAGTAAATACATGAACCCATTCATTATTAGTATAGGTTAGATTGGTTTCAGCACGTGCATAGGTGACACCACCAAGGTAAAACTGTAAGACCACTTTCCCATTAACAGTCTCAACAGATAGAAAATCTCCCTGAAATTAACATGCACAATCACGATTTACTGTTCTACTCAATCATGATTTGTTATATAGACTATATATGGTAACTATTGGTACATTATGTTACCATGCTGGATGTTAAGCTATGGTTTGAAATGTTTGTTAAGAGTTCAAGCTAGATGATTATTTTTATAAAAAGTTTCTTGGATCTTTTGCTATTTTCTCTGGATTGTCCATTTTTGATTACCCCTACGGTATTCTTTAACGGTTATTTAAACAAGGATTTTCATCACCAAAATATTTTAAAAAATAAGCATTACTACTGATAAAGAAAGGGGTTTATTTTGTCTGTAGCACAATTTCCCATTTAAGTTGATATCTTAACATAGCAAACATGTCTCTTTTAGAAAAACAAATTCATCTCTAGATGGAACACTCAACAAATATCATATAGCTGTGACTTGAAATAAAACAGATAGGTAATCATGATTTATTACGTAGAGAATGTATAATCATGATTTAATCATTCTGACTGCAAATAATCATGATTTGATAATTAATGAATTAATAATAAGTATATGGAACAAAAATCCAAATATATTTGAATGGTTTTCAGACTTAGAAATGGTTTTGATAAAACTACCATCAACTTATGTTAAGAAATAAGTTTTAAAAGCACAGTGATAAGCTGTTTCCTAGTTCTACAAACTCTGACTAACATTTTGTTCTAAGCTGCCAAATATATTTGGATTTGCAAGCAATATGTGGAAAGTCTTGGTATTCACAGAAATGATTGAAAGGTTTTAAACATTCATATATTTCAACATTAAATTACACATGAGGAGTATTTATAGAAAATTTGTATCATAATTGTCAAACCAGAATAAATAGTAAAACAATTCATTTAATAAATTTAAATAATTATATAAATCTAAATTTTCCCCCAATCATTAAGTATCTTTAACAGGAAAAGAAGATAAAAACGATATAAAATGAGATACTAACAAGAGGCTCCATTTAGTCTATAAAGAGTCCCCTGTTTAATGTCCATATTTCAGTCAACCAGAAACTATCATGCCACATGGTGGCCAATGATGGTTATATTATATTGTGGATGAGAACGAAACAAGAAATATAACATTTTTGAGGATCATCGTTAGATTACAAATTTTCTGTTCAAATGGAAAATTGTTTTTCTTAGCATAAATAGTCTAGTTAATAAACCAGAGAATCACAAAAGCCTGTATAAACCAGAGAATCACAAAAGCCTGTATAAACCAGAGAATCACAAAAGACTGTATAAACCAGAGAATCACAAAAGCCTGTATAAACCAGAGAATCACATTAGCCTGTACTGCTCACATAGTCAAGAAGATTTTATTGCTTATAGTAGCATGTTAAATCTTGATCCTCCAGGAACTTGGAACCCAATAGATGATATGACCTTCATTAGTATAAAATTGAATCTTTATATCACAATGCAATTTTTGCTATTACAGCCAATGTAAAAAATGTTATCGCCGGAGCTCAGACTCCACAG
Organism: Bathymodiolus septemdierum; assembly: GCA_963383655.1. Taxonomy (NCBI): domain Eukaryota; kingdom Metazoa; phylum Mollusca; class Bivalvia; order Mytilida; family Modiolidae; genus Bathymodiolus; species Bathymodiolus septemdierum. The sequence goes on along the minus strand of OY726518.1, from coordinate 113,463,610 downwards.
AACCTGGGGTCTTCATTTGTACAAGCTTGAATCTGTTTATCAATAGGAAGGTTCATTATATTTATATTTGCATTTCTATTACTGGTCTTAAGAAAATCTTTTTTCCATTAAATTTTCCCCATTGCAGCCTATGTGAAACTAGACGTATGGGGTCATGCCACCATAGATTCTGGGACCTTCACTTGTACAAATCTAAATCTAGGGGTCATGCCACCATAGATTCTGAGACCTTCACTTGTACAAATCTAAATCTAGGGTTCATGCCACCATAGATTCTGGGACCTTCACTTGTACAAATCTAAATCTAGGGGTCATGCCACCATAGATTCTGGGACCTTCACTTGCACAAATCTAAATCTAGGGGTCATGCCACCATATATTCTGGGACCTTCACTTGTACAAATCTAAATCTATTAAAGGAGGGATAGACTGAAATTTGAAGAAAATAACAGACACAAACAGAATGAACAGACACAAACAGAATGTAAATGACCTTTTGTCAGAGTGGTATAGAGTACCTAAATTAAATAGTAGTCAGTTTTGTTCTATTTAAGTAACACCAAGACTTTCCATTCATTTTACGGAAACTAATAAAAATATGCGTAATTGTAAATGTTAGACACAACAGCCAATATTTGGTGAGGTAAAACATGGGATATACCATCTCTATCAATCCTGTCAGCTAGCACTAAATGCCACTTGTTATCATTATATTCTAACTGAGATTCAATTCTACAATAAGTGACGCCACCCGTGTAAATCTGTAATACCAACTTTTTCTTCTCTAAACCTAAGTAATAAAAATCTCCCTGAAAAAAGTAAGCATACTTTGTGCTGTTACAATCAAGATAACTAAAATGTATGGACAGAGCAATGGGAGAAGAGGACCTTATCCACATTTCTGATCTTATTATACCAGTTAATACCAATATTTCCCTAATGACAGGCAAAATGGTACCCGGTATAACATGAGCAATAGAAAGGACAACAAATTTTATTATAATATTCTCATAATTTGTAGATATTTGAACATGGTAGAAGATCAGAGGACAATTCTATATTTTATTATAATATTCTCATAATTTGTAGATATTTGAACACAGGGGCGGATCCAGAGGGGGGCGCACCCCCTAAAATTGGAAAAAATGAGATTTTTTGGCGTAAAATTGTGATTTTTCACACGAAATACCCAAACAATTTTCGCGCCTCCCTCCGCAATTGTAAAAAATATGATTTTTTGGCGTAAAATCATGATTTTTCACACAAAATACCCCAAAAATGTTCGCGCCTCCCTCCGCTCGGCGCAAATTTTTTAACTAAAATCCCCCCCAACTTGAAATCCTGGATCCGCCCCTGGAACATGGTAGAAGATCAGAGGACAATTCTATAACAAATAGAGAATTTACACATTGTTACACCATTAAAAATTTGAACAGAATATGGGAAAAAATACATGTTATTTTCATTGAACTTTGCATGACAGGGTACCCTTTTGTCTGCCTTAACTGTTATTTTCATTGAACATGACAGGGTACCCCTTTTGTCTGCCTTAACTTATTTTCATTGAACATGACAGGGTACCCCTTTTGTCTGCCTTAACTGTTATTTTCATTGAACATGACAGGGTACCCCTTTTGTCTGCCTTAACTGTTATTTTCATTGAACATGACAGGGTACCCCTTTTGTCTGCCTTAACTGTTATTTTCATTGAACATAACAGGGTACCCCTTTTGTCTGCCTTAACTGTTATTTTCATTGAACATGACAAGGTACCCCTTTTGTCTGCCTTAACTGTTATTTTCATTGAACATGACAGGGTACCCCTTTTGTCTGCCTTAACTGTTATTTTCATTGAACATGACAGGGTACCCTTTTGTCTGCCTTAACTGTTATTTTCATTGAACTTTGCATGACAGGGTACCTCTTTTGTCTGCCTTAAGGGAAATAACTCCAGTAAAATGTATAATTTCAGAATCAAAGACAGAAATGTACAAATGATCTACTGGTAGAAGACATGGAGATATTACTTGATAAACAGGTACATATGTAAATACTAAGAAGATTATAAATATAACTAACACTGTTAGACATACATAATTGTCATGTTAAAGGAAGGTTTATGTAATCAAACCAACAGTATATTCTACATTGTAGGTATATATAATATATAGATGTTTGTACATAAGGAACATTTTTAATTGAAAAAAAATCTTATTTAAAGTTAAGTGTCTTGAGTAGTACAGGAAATACCTCCCGAAAGTGTGGTATATATTCTACATTGCTAAATAAGTAATATCTATTACAAACTATTGTAAGATATGGTATATATCTTTTTATTTTATATTGGGGGAAATTATGATGATCTAATTTTAACTTGAACAAACATTTAAAATGATGTCTGAAGACATAGTGCTGTGGAACTATTAATTTGATAAACTTTACCAAACAATCACATAACTCTGACCTACTTAAATAGGTACCCCCTCACAAGAGGTAAAGTGAAAAATAGCATTCCTTTTCTTCAGAAAATGATTCCATTAAAAAGATAGTTACCTATTTCCGTGCACAATTTCCTGTGTAGTTTATTGACAAAATGACTACAACTTGACATAAGAAACAGACACACACACATGGTGACTATTGTATGAAACAGACACATACACATGGTGACTATTATAGCAACCACCTACAATGTTCCTCATAAAATAAAAAATACAGGTATACATACCATGGCTTCATTTCCAGCAAATAGAAGAGTTGAGTTGGCCCAGAATGTTTTAAACTGGAAAGTAATTTGGAATTCTCTACTATTATAGTTAGGTATCCTTGATATTGCAGCATATCCTGTTCCTAAGAAATGGAAGGTTGTGGCTGATGACGACGACACTGGACTAATGTACATAAAAACAAAATTATAAATAATCACTTAATCTTAAAACTAACAATACGGCCGACATTTTATGTAATTGTTTAATTTAAATTGAGTGAATGATTGTTGTGCAACGCCAACTCAGCAATTTTTCAGCTATATCATGGCGAGAACAAGTTAATTTTCAATGAGATGATGATGAGATCTGCTTTGTACTGGACTAACATGCTTAGTTGGATTTTTTATAGTGCTACTGCTGATAGACATGTCGCCCCCACATTATCCTGATTCTGAGCCAACCAGTCTTTGTTCCTTTTCCTTAATGCTGCATGCTTAACAAGAAGCAACAAATACCTATTTTATAGTCTTTGGTTTAATCCGTTTGGGGCTCGAACACACGATCTACCACACTTGAGGCGAGCACGCTAACCATTACACCACCGATGAGGCAAGCACGCTAACCATTACACCACCGATGACTTGAGGTGAGCACGCTAACCATTACACCACCGATGACTTGAGGCGAGCACACTAACCATTACACCACCGATGACTTGAGGCGAGCACGATAACCATTACACCACCAATGACTTGAGGCGAGCACGATAACCATTACACCACCGATGACTTGAGGTGAGCACGCTAACCATTACACCACCAATGACTTGAGGTGAGCACGATAACCATTACACCACCGATGACTTGAGGCAAGCACGCTAACCATTACACCACCGATGACTTGAGGCGAGCACGATAACCATTACACCACCGATGACTTGAGGTGAGCACGCTAACCATTACACCACCAATGACTTGAGGTGAGCACGATAACCATTACACCACCGATGACTTGAGGCAAGCACGCTAACCATTACACCACCGATGACTTGAGGCGAGCACGATAACCATTACACCACCGATGACTTGAGGCAAGCATGCTAACCATTACACCAACGATGACTTGAGGCGAGCATGCTAACCATTACACCACCGATGACTTGAGGCAAGCATGCTAACCATTACACCACCGATGACTTGAGGCAAGCACGATAACCATTACACCCCTGATGACTTGAGGCAAGCACGATAACCATTACACCACCGATGACTTGAGGCAAGCACGATAACCATTACACCCCTGATGACTTGAGGCAAGCACGATAACCATTACACCACCGATGACTTGAGGCAAGCACGATAACCATTACACCACTGATGACTTGAGGCGAGCACGATAACCATTACACCCCTGATGACTTGAGGCAAGCACAATAACCATTACACCACCGATGACTTGAGGCAAGCACGATAACCATTACACCCCTGATGACTTGAGGAAAGCACGATAACCATTACACCACCGATGACTTGAGGCAAGCACGATAACCATTACACCCCTGATGACTTGAGGCAAGCACGATAACCATTACACCCCTGATGACTTGAGGCAAGCACGATAACCATTACACCACCGATGACTTGAGGCAAGCACGATAACCATTACACCACCGATGACTTGAGGCGAGCACGATAACCATTACACCACCAATGACTTGAGGTAAGCACACTAACCATTACACCACTGATGACTTGAGGCGAGCACACTAACCATTACACCACTGATGACTTGAGGTGAGCAACCATTACACCACCGATGACTTGAGGCGAGCACGCTAACCATTACACCACCAATGACTTGAGGCGAGCACGATAACCATTACACCACCGATGACTTGAGGCGAGCATGCTAACCATTACACCACCGATGACTTGAGGCGAGCATGCTAACCATTACACCACCAATGACTTGAGGCGAGCATGCTAACCATTACACCACCGATGACTTGAGGTGAGCATGCTAACCATTACACCACCGATGACTTGAGGCGAGCATGCTAACCATTACACCACCAATGACTTGAGGCAAGCATGCTAACCATTACACCACCGATGACTTGAGGTGAGCATGCTAACCATTACACCACCGATGACTTGAGGTGAGCATGCTAACCATTACACCACCGATGACTTGAGGCGAGCATGCTAACCATTACACCACCGATGACTTGAGGCGAGCATGCTAACCATTACACCACCGATGACTTGAGGCGAGCATGCTAACCATTACACCACTGATGACTTGAGGCGAGCATGCTAACCATTACACCACCGATGACTTGAGGCGAGCATGCTAACCATTACACCACCGATGACTTGAGGCGAGCATGCTAACCATTACACTACTGAAGTGGTTTAATCTAGATTGATAACAGATAACAAACTAATAATATTTACAGTATAACGACTCTTCCATTCTAATATAAAAAATAAATCACCAATAACTGAACAACGCAGTAATTCACAAATGTGCATTAGCATTTAAGCAAATAAAATGTTTAAATAAGGAACTTGTTTTTCATTGTCGTATACTCAATGACATTTTTGACCGTGACATTGTGACATCAACCATTTAAAAAAAAAAAATTCTTTCCCTGGAAAATTTCAGTATTTTACGGGGAAAAAATGTAATAAGTTGTTTTATTCATGAAATATTCACTACTCTAACAAACTCTGAAAATATCTTAATACTGTCATAATTTAGTAAAAAAAATTATAATTTAAATACATGTAGATTCTAAAATTACACTTAAATTAGCATGGAATATAAAATACTTACGCTTCACTACACCCGTCACATAATGGTGACGATGTCTTAAACTCATGTAGACCAATACGATTGTCATCAAAATATAGTTCACTAATACAACCAGAAAAGTTACCATTAGTAATTGTAGAAGGTCTCTGAAACAGACGAGTAGAATCAAGATTAACAACCATTATAAAATTCAGGAACAAAATATGTTTAACAATAAATATGTTGACTGCAAGGACCACACTCCACACCATGAATACCATGTTCAACTGATTTTAATTTTAATATCAAAATAACAAGAACATGACTACCCTTATTTTAAATGTTATAATAAATAAATCATATTATATGCTCTAAAATTTCAATTACCTTCAATTTACCTGTAGTTTTATTTTAAAGACAATTACTTGGCTTTATTTTGATGATACGTTACTACAAATAAGTAACATTTTATAGAAACCAGAGGTTCACTTGGTTTACAACACTGGTTTTAAATTAGGTCAGCTTTGGATTAAAAGATGATATTTTAACAAATAGTTTGCTTCATTAGACATATTCATTTCATATTTGATCAATTTCTGACTGAGTGGTGACAAATTTTCTCTTTATAACCCTATTTTGAATCATCTTCAAAAATCTATCAATTTTGAAGATTTGGATGTCACTTGATGACCATTTTAATATTTTTAAATACAATAACATATTACTTAAAATACATAGGTTATTTTGTGCATGTCATCATGTATCATATGAGATTCCAATTTAGAAGCATTCCAGATACTTACAACATGAGTAATGGGTGTTCCAGATACATAAAGCTGTGTACTGTCGTCTAGTTTCAGAGTAGATTTAATTCCAGGTGAAGCAGATCTAGTTTCCACTGGATTTAATAAGTCCTTCATCAAAGATACCTTCAGAATACCAATATTTTGAATTCTGAAATTGTTTTTTTTAGAAAACTGTTAATTATGTCTTAAAATTTATCTCTTTTTTTTGCATTACATTGATTGGTCTATGGCAATTGCTTGACATTAAACTGAGAAAAATAAATACCAATGAAAAGAAAATAATCGAAATCAATATTAGCTATCTGTGTTGACCATAATTTCAAAAATTCAAATGTGATTATAATTTCCTATATAAATAGAATCTATACCGGACATTTTATATACATAAATTATTGACCTGTCTTGTAAATACATGTATGTATATAGTAACTTTTTGTCAGCGTGACACCAAACACATTATAATGTTACTAATAAGAGGAATAAGGTAAGATTAGAAGGTTTTGACATACATTATCACAGGACGCACAGACTTGCTGTGATACTAACATTATCACAGGTCGCACAGACTTGCTGTGATACTAACATTATCACAGGTCGCACAGACTTGCTGTGATACTAAAGATAATTTCTGTCTCAACCTTCATATCTACTATTATTCTATGCTGTATTGGATATCAGTGATAATTGAGTTACACTTGAGTTAATACTATAAGTATATTGTACCTTAAAGCTTCTACCTTGTACCATTTGTCTACTTCATTGACAGCATCGTCTTGGTGAATGATTTGTAAAGGACTATCTACTGAGGATGGACCATCTCCTACATCCCAACCAAACCTAACACGACCTTTCAAAAGTTCTACAGAAAGGTACTCCTAAAAAATGAAAACTGATAACATTGAACATATTGTACAAATTATGGATTTTTCACTAAATTAAATATCAAACTAGAACTTTGGCAAACAGCATGATATATTGAAAAAAAAATTCACTAATAATAAAAATCATATTTCACGAAATGCACTTAAAATATTAACAGGAATCTAAACAAAAAAACATTAATATAGAACATAGATATTCAGTTCATTTTTGTATATTTTCTTTCTTCTATTGAAACAGCATAGTAACTGGAGGGTGAAATGCTGGTCCTTTATAAAGGTTATAGTGTATGAAAAGTAGATTTCTAGTCCCATTGAAATGGCACAGAGTCTAGAGGGTTGATTGCTCATTCCATTGAAAAGACATAAATGCTGGAAGATGGATCACTCATCCCATTAAGAGGGCAGTGGCTGGAAGGTCAGTCATTGGACTCATTTGAAAGGGCATATTAGCTTGAAGGTAGTTCGTTCATTCCATTTGAAAGGGCATAGTAACTGGAATGTGAAATTCATCATTACAATTTAACATCAGTTTGCTTTTTCATACAAGATCCAAGATCCTATACTATCCATGGTAACTAACCTGTGTAGATTTCTGTACAAGAAACATCAACATGTCCTTTGAAGTCTGGTCTGTTTTAAAAAAAAAACTAATACTATTGGTAGCTGCTTGTTTAAAGTTAACTCTGTAGGATCTGGCACATCTACCACCAGATAATAAAGACACCTTAACCTACAAAATATAGTAATTCATTTTAATAGATTATTTAGATAAATGAGGATTTTATCCAATTGAAATCTGAGACTCCATTTCAAACCAAACGGAGTGTAATTACATAGAAATAAATTTCTCAATTGTAAGTAATTTAATACTGACCAACCTAGGCTGCATGAGCAGGACCCTGTACATAACTGTTCTTGGGGCCCGTTGTTGAACTTGTGATTAAACTAATCATATGATTAGCCCTAATTACATAATTAATTCCTAATCACATACTTAGCTAATGCAATGATTAAATTCTGTTGCTGAACTGTTTTTAATCAATGTATTAACTAATCATATTTAAGAAGTTTTAGTTTATTGAGTAACCTTGGCTGCCTGATCAGGAGCCTGTACATAACTATTCTTCAGAAGTTTCAGTTAACCTGGACTGTGAACTTTAGCCTGTGCTATACTATTCTTCAGAGGTTTCAAGTTATTCACTTACCTTGGCTGCCTGAGCTCTAGCCTGTGCGATACTATCCTTTAGCAGTTTTAGTTTATTGACCATGTTAGATTCTGCATCCTTGGTTCTATTTTGAGCTGCCGCTACATCATCAATTATATCTTTCATCCCTTTAATATTCCTTTCCGCAATATCAACTAATTAAGAAAAAAAATATCTTCCAGTCAAGTCTAAAAACAAATAATTACTTTATTTAAATTGAAAAGATAAGCATAGGATGACATACATTTTTCTCCTATCATTCATGCTTGGTGGGAGTATTTGCGAAATATACACGCTGAGAAACAATAAAATTTGCCTTGTTTTTCGGCTCAGGAAACATGACATATTTTGTTTAATTACAAAAACAATTACTAGATAAATAGTACAACTTTTGTTTTCTGTTTTAAATGTTTGGTTCAGGAAAGTGAAATCCTCATGCAAGTACCCTGACGGTGGCAAAATTGAACGAAATTCATTCAAATTTAAAAATTCATTGGATTTCAACCAATTAAAATCCAGTAAACCTATTTAAAAATGATATCAGAAATTTGTACTTGCAGGAAGTATAGAACTAGAAAGTATTCTAACCATGTTAAACTTACTTGAATTTTTGGCCTCATTGACAATCCTATCCACACTGAAGTCTCTGAGTTCTCTATACTTTGGCCAGAGATTATTGTCTATTTTCTGTTTGATTTTATTTACTTTATCCTCGGTACTTAGAAGTTTATCATCTATCAAAGCTACATCATCTGTAACTCTTCTTGCTCCTTCAGTGATACCTACATTATAATAAATATTCCTCTTAGAGAAGTGTCACATTATTGTATTATTCTTGGATTGGGTTAGGTGTGTCAAGCACCCTTTTTAAATAAAATTTCAGCTAAACAGTGGCAGTCGATTTTATTGGTGGAGGAAACCTCAGTATCAGGAGGTGGTATGAACCCTTGTCGGAATGAGCTGTCACAAGTCAAAGACAATATTATATGGTGACAATCGGTTTTATTGGTGGAAGAAATCTCAGTACCAGGAGCTGGTGGGAGCAATCGGTCTGTCAGAAGTCACAGACAATATTATATGGTGACAGTCGGTTTTATTGGTGGAAGAAATCTCAGTACCAGGAGGGAGCTGGTGGAAGCAATTGGCCTGTCACAAGTCACAGACAATATTTATCATATAAAGTTCTTTTGATATTATAACCTTGACAGAATATCCATAACTAACTAACACAATGTCATTCAAAGTTCTGCCAACAAATAATAATAAATTGTAACAAACAATGTGCCATAAGCCATGATGTAAAAAAGCCCTTACTACCCTACCTTAAGATAAAGTTGAATAGGTTCATGGAAATGTCTAAATGTCTGTATTTCAGGAATTATTTGTTTACAAACACTAACAATTTCATAACATTTTAATAAAATGAGGGGGGTGGGGGTTCAGTAAGTGTGTGTGTAAAAAATAGAGGGGGGGGGGTCATTTAAATTTCTACTATAAGTACTAATTATTACCTGTAGGTAGAGAGTTTAATCCTGTATGAATGTCCTGTAAACCTTTCCTGATGTCCTCCTGTGTTTTATCAACCATGTTAGCATCTTCTTTTAACATATCTAAATGTTTATCTAACCCTGTACAAGACAAACAATTAATTCATATTTAGTATTACTATTATCGATTACACCACCAATGCCATTCTAATATACTAAATTAATAATTAATAATGTCAAACATATAGTTGTTACCTACGTCAAGATGAGAACAGCTTATATTTGTACAATATATATATTAATGTATGTATTAGAACAATTTATATTTGTACAATATATATTTTAATGTATGTATTAGAACAGCTTATATTTGTACAATATATATATTAATGTATGTATTAGAACAATTTATATTTGTACAATATATATATTAATGTATGTATTAGAACAATTTATATTTGTACAATATATATTTTAATGTATGTATTAGAACAGCTTATATTTGTACAATATATATATTAATGTATGTATTAGAACAATTTATATTTGTACAATATATATTTTAATGTATGTATTAGAACAGCTTATATTTGTACAATATATATATTAATGTATGTATTAGAACAATTTATATTTGTACAATATATATATTAATGTATGTATTAGAACAATTTATATTTGTACAATATATATTTTAATGTATGTATTAGAACAGCTTATATTTGTACAATATATATATTAATGTATGTATTAGAACAATTTATATTTGTACAATATATATTTTAATGTATGTATTAGAACAGCTTATATTTGTACAATATATATATTAATGTATGTATTAGAACAATTTATATTTGTACAATATATATATTAATGTATGTATTAGAACAATTTATATTTGTACAATATATATTTTAATGTATGTATTAGAACAGCTTATATTTGTACAATATATATATTAATGTATGTATTAGAACAATTTATATTTGTACAATATATATATTAATGTATGTATTAGAACAGCTTATATTTGTACAATATATATATTAATGTATGTATTAGAACAATTTATATTTGTACAATATATATATTAATGTATGTATTAGAACAATTTATATTTGTACAATATATATTTTAATGTATGTATTAGAACAGCTTATATTTGTACAATATATATATTAATGTATGTATTAGAACAATTTATATTTGTACAATATATATATTAATGTATGTATTAGAACAGCTTATATTTGTACAATATATATTTTAATGTATGTATTAGAACAGCTTATATTTGTACAATATATATTAATGTATGTATTAGAACAATTTATATTTGTACAATATATATTTTAATGTATGTATTAGAACAGCTTATATTTGTACAATATATATATTAATGTATGTATTAGAACAATTTATATTTGTACAATATATATTTTAATGTATGTATTAGAACAGCTTATAATTGTACAATATATATATTAATGTATGTATTAGAACAATTTATATTTGTACAATATATATATATTAATGTATGTATTAGAACAGCTTATATTTGTACAATATATATTTTAATGTATGTATTAGAACAGCTTATATTTGTACAATATATATTTTAATGTATGTATTAGAACAGCTTATATTTGTACAATATATATATTAATGTATGTATTAGAACAATTTATATTTGTACAATATATATATATATTAATGTATGTATTAGAACAGCTTATATTTGTACAATATATATTTTAATGTATGTATTAGAACAATTTATATTTGTACAATATATATATTAATGTATGTATTAGAACAGCTTATATTTGTACAATATATATATTAATGTATGTATTAGAACAATTTATATTTGTACAATATATATATTAATGTATGTATTAGAACAGCTTATATTTGTACAATATATATTTTAATGTATGTATTAGAACAGCTTATATTTGTACAATATATATTTTAATGTATGTATTAGAACAGCTTATATTTGTACAATATATATTTTAATGTATGTATTAGAACAGCTTATATTTGTACAATATATATATTAATGTATGTATTAGAACAGCTTATATTTGTACAATATATATATTAATGTATGTATTAGAACAATTTATATTTGTACAATATATATTTTAATGTATGTATTAGAACAGCTTATATTTGTACAATATATATATTAATGTATGTATTAGAACAGCTTATATTTGTACAATATATATATTAATGTATGTATTAGAACAATTTATATTTGTACAATATATATATTAATGTATGTATTAGAACAGCTTATATTTGTACAATATATATTTTAATGTATGTATTAGAACAGCTTATATTTGTACTATATATATTTTAATGTATGTATTAGAACAGCTTATATTTGTACAATATATATTTTAATGTATGTATAAGAACAGCTTATATTTGTACAATATATATATTAATGTATGTATTAGAACAGCTTATATTTGTACAATATATATTTTAATGTATGTATTAGAACAGCTTATATTTGTACAATATATATTTTAATGTATGTATTAGAACAGCTTATATTTGTACAATATATATATTAATGTATGTATTAGAACAGCTTATATTTGTACAATATATATTTTAATGTATGTATTAGAACAGCTTATATTTGTACTATATATATTTTAATGTATGTATTAGAACAGCTTATATTTGTACAATATATATTTTAATGTATGTATTAGAACAGCTTATATTTGTAAAATATATATTTTAATGTATGTATTAGAACAGCTTATATTTGTACAATATATTATAAGTTATTCAGCTATCAGACAGGGTATATAATGTGACATTCCTGGCTTAGGATCTATATTCCCTGAGGCGCAACCGAAGGGAATATATATCATAAGCCGGGAATGTCACATTATATACCCTGTCTGATAGCTGAATAACAGATATATTACGGATTTAACCTTTTTTTTTAAATACAACATCCAACTGTATTAAATAAATTTGCCTTTTATTTTCATTTTTCGTATCTCTAGATGTCCGTTTCTGTACCTTTGACGTCATTCTTCAATGACGTCAAAATATGTGTCAGGTCATATTTCATGTATAGGGTGTCTCATGAAGGAAAATACTGTACTAAATTTCTAAATCAATACAGTTTCATAAGTAGTAAATTTTATAAACTTTATAAATATAACATTAATATATCACATAACAAAACAACGAGTTTGCGGAACAGTTTCAATAATCTAAATGTTAACAAAATGTAAATAAAACCTTGGTGTGGCCCCATGACGTCGAAAGTTTTCAAGGCTCAACGTTTTGTTTATATGTTATGGTACAGCCGTGGAACATAGGAGTTTGCTGAATCGATCAGGTATTTGTGACGGAATTAACCGTTGTAATATTTTTTTGTTCATGCAGCCGTTTTATAATAGTACTGATATATAGATGTCTATACAGATGTTTATAATAGTACTGATATATAGATGTCTATAATAGTACTGATATATAGATGTCTATAATAGTACTGATATATAGATGTTTATACAGATGTTTATAATAGTACTGATATACAGATGTTTATAATAGTACTGATATATAGATGTCTATAATAGTACTGATATATAGATGTTTATAATAGTACTGATATATAGATGTCTATAATAGTACTGATATATAGATGTTTATAATAGTACTGATATATAGATGTCTATAATAGTACTGATATACAGATGTTTATAATAGTACTGATATATAGATGTCTATAATAGTACTGATATATAGATGTCTATAATAGTACTGATATATAGATGTCTATAATAGTACTGATATATAGATGTCTATAATAGTACTGATATACAGATGTTTATAATAGTACTGATATATAGATGTCTATAATAGTACTGATATACAGATGTTTATAATAGTACTGATATATAGATGTCTATAATAGTACTGATATACAGATGTTTATAATAGTACTGATATATAGATGTCTATAATAGTACTGATATACAGATGTTTATAATAGTACTGATATACAGATGTTTATAATAGTACTGATATACAGATGTTTATAATAGTACTGATATATAGATGTTTATAATAGTACTGATATATAGATGTCTATAATAGTACTGATATATAGATGTTTATAATAGTACTGATATATAGATGTCTATAATAGTACTGATATACAGATGTTTATAATAGTACTGATATATAGATGTCTATAATAGTACTGATATATAGATGTCTATAATAGTACTGATATATAGATGTCTATAATAGTACTGATATATAGATGTCTATAATAGTACTGATATATAGATGTCTATAATAGTACTGATATATAGATGTTTATAATAGTACTGATATATAGATGTCTATAATAGTACTGATATACAGATGTTTATAATAGTACTGATATATAGATGTCTATAATAGTACTGATATACAGATGTTTATAATAGTACTGATATATAGATGTCTATAATAGTACTGATATACAGATGTTTATAATAGTACTGATATATAGATGTCTATAATAGTACTGATATACAGATGTTTATAATAGTACTGATATACAGATGTTTATAATAGTACTGATATATAGATGTTTATAATAGTACTGATATATAGATGTTTATAATAGTACTGATATATAGATGTCTATAATAGTACTGATATATAGATGTCTATACAGATGTTTATAATAGTACTGATATATAACAGTATGTAATATTATCTTGTTACCTGGTGTTTTGTCCTTTAGCTCATTAGCTCTAGCCAATAACTGTTTGCTTCTCTCCAAAGAATAATCAACTTCATTCTTTATATCATCAACTCCAGCCTACAAATGATTCAATAACAGTTTAATATCAGGGAATATTACTTAATGTTACTTTTGACACAAAAACATTTCTCCACCTACAATCCTTCAATTTTTTTAAGATATAAAACCCTCATATAAATCCATTGAATAACTCCCTCAAAACTAGTTAACTCAAGCTGTCATAACGAACTGCAAATCTCAGAATGGTAATAAGTAAACATGTACATTTTTGAGGAATTTTCATTTAAAATGTAGGAGGAGTTGCACACACAAAACTTTTGTGACAGACAGACGGACAGGACAAAATCAATATGTCTCCCCCAGAAAGGCAGAGACATAATTATTATAACATACAATTTGTATTGTATCTTCAGCAGCTTTAAGAGCTTATTATTATAACATACAATTTGTATTGTATCTTCGGCAGCTTTGAGGGCTTCTTTAGCTGCCTTCTCAGCCTCCTCTACGGCTTGTACAATAGTACTATAAACTCTAGCTGCCTTTAGTGGAATCTCAGCATCAGCCTTGGTTTTTTCAAACATCCTAAAAATAAAAAATAAATCAATCCACTTATCTATTATAATTGGTTATATGAGTTTTGTGTGTTTTAATGCCACTTGTAACATCAATTCTCATGTAAAATTTAATAAAAAGACATCAATTCTCATGTAAAATTTAATAAAAAGACATACATGTAGTATGGAACGCAAAGTTTACATCTCTGATTTCTTTATACCAATGTGAAACTTTCAAATTTTAAATTTTAAATAGGAAAATGTGTTGGTTTTATAATATATTTGTTCTTTATTGACAGTTATCATTAAACAACAAATTAAAGCAGTATGATCCATCCACAAAATTATGTTCCTAAATCAACACATAAATTGTCACAATATAATAAAAAGTCTAGTACGTGGTACATGAATCAGGTAAACGATGGAATACTGACAATGAAGGTACTCATTTGTTTATTTTCTGATATTTTCCATACATTTATTTGCAGTATTGAATTTGTTCTCATTTACATGCATATCCCTTCTATTGAAGTATAATAATCTTAATATGTGATAAACATAGCCTATTTTTCTAAGATTTCAGCCTGATAAACATAACCTACTTTTCTAAGATTTAAGATTTCAGCCTAATAAACATAACCTACTTTTCTAAGATTTCAGCCTGATAAGCACAACCTACTTTTCTAGATTTCAGCCTGATAAACATAACCTACTTTTCTAAGATTTCAGCCTGATACACATTACCTACTTTTCTAAGATTTTAGCCTGATAAACATAACCTACTTTTCTAAGATTTCAGTCTAATAAACATAACCTACTTTTCTAAGATTTCAGCCTGATAAACATAACCTACTTTTCTAAGAATTCAGCCTGATAAACATAACCTACTTTTCTAAGATTTAAGATTTCAGCCTGATAAACATAACCTACTTTTCTAAGATTTTAGTCTAATAAAAATAACCTACTTTTCTAGATTTCAGCCTGATAAACATAACCTACTTTTCTAAGATTTCAGCCTGATACACATTACCTACTTTTCTAAGATTTCAGCATGATAAACATTACCTACTTTTCTAAGATTTTAGCCTGATAAACATAACCTACTTTTCTAAGATTTCAGCCTAATAAACATAACCTACTTTTCTAAGATTTCAGCATGATAAACATTACCTACTTTTCTAAGATTTCAGCCTGATAAACATTACCTATTTTTCTAAGATTTTAGCCTGATAAACATAACCTACTTTTGTAAGATTTCAGCCTAATAAACATAACCTACTTTTCTAAGATTTCAGCATGATAAACATTACCTACTTTTCTAAGATTTCAGCCTGATAAACATAACCTACTTTTCTAAGATTTCAGCCTGATAAACATAACCTACTTTTCTAAGAATTAAAATTTCAGGCTAATAGACATAACCTACTTTTCTAAGATTTCAGCCTGATAAACATAACCTATTTTTCTAAGATTTCAGCCTAATAAACATAATTAACCTACTTACCTAAGATTTCAGCCTGTTAAACATAACCTCCTTTTCTAAGATTTCAGCCTGATAAGCATAACCTACTTTTCTAAGAATTCAGCCTGATAAACATAACCTACTTTTCTAAGATTTCAGCCTAATAAACATAACCTACTTTTCTAAGATTTCAGCCTGATAAAGATAACCTACTTTTTTAAGATTTCAGCCTGATAAACATTACCTACTTTTCTAAGATTTCAGCCTGATAAACATAATTAACCTACTTATCTAAGATTTCAGCCTGATAAACATAACCTACTTTTCTAAGATTTCAGCCTGTTAAACATAACCTACTTTCCTAAGATTTCAGCCTGATAAGCATAACCTACTTTCCTAAGATTTCAGCCTGATAAGCATAACCTACTTTTCTAAGAATTCAGCCTGATAAAGATAACCTACTTTTCTAAGATTTTAGCCTGATAAAGATAACTTACTTTTCAAAAATTTCAGGCTAATAGACATAACCTACTTTTCTAAGATTTCAGCCTAATAATCATAACCTACTTTTCTAAGATTTCAGCCTGATAAAGATAACCTACTTTTCTAAGAATTCAGCCTGATAAAGATAACCTACTTTTCTAAGAGTTCAGCCTGATAAACATAACCTACTTTTCTAAGATTTCAGCCTGATAAAGATAACCTACTTTTCTAAGATTTCAGCCTGATAAAGATAACCTACTTTTCTAAGATTTCAGCCTAATAAAGATAACCTATTTTTCTAAGATTTCAGCCTAATAAAGATAACCTACTTTTCTAAGATTTCAGCCTGATAAACACAACCTACTTTTCTAAGAATTCAGCCTGATAAACATAACCTACTTTTCTAAGATTTCAGCCTGATAAACATAACATAATTTTCTAAGATTTCAGCCTGATAAAAATAACCTACTTTTCTAAGATTTCAGCCTGATAAACATTACCTACTTTTCTAAGATTTCAGCCTGTTAAACATAACC
This sequence comes from Bathymodiolus septemdierum, assembly GCA_963383655.1. Taxonomy (NCBI): domain Eukaryota; kingdom Metazoa; phylum Mollusca; class Bivalvia; order Mytilida; family Modiolidae; genus Bathymodiolus; species Bathymodiolus septemdierum. The sequence continues at coordinate 113,445,888 of OY726518.1, read as the reverse complement.
TACTTTCCTAAGATTTCAGCCTGATAAGCATAACCTACTTTCCTAAGATTTCAACCTGATAAGCATAACCTACTTTTCTAAGAATTCAGCCTGATAAAGATAACCTACTTTTCTAAGATTTCAGCCTGATAAAGATAACCTACTTTTCTAAGAGTTCAGCCCGATAAACATAACCTACTTTTCTAAGATTTCAGCCTGATAAAGATAACCTACTTTTCTAAGATTTCAGCCTGATAAAGATAACCTACTTTTCTAAGATTTCAGCCTAATAAAGATAACCTACTTTTCTAAGATTTCAGCCTAATAATCATAACCTACTTTTCTAAGATTTCAGCCTGATAAAGATAACCTACTTTTCTAAGATTTCAGCCTGATAAAGATAACCTACTTTTCTAAGAGTTCAGCCCGATAAACATAACCTACTTTTCTAAGATTTCAGCCTGATAAAGATAACCTACTTTTCTAAGATTTCAGCCTGATAAAGATAACCTACTTTTCTAAGATTTCAGCCTAATAAAGATAACCTACTTTTCTAAGATTTCAGCCTAATAATCATAACCTACTTTTCTAAGATTTCAGCCTGATAAAGATAACCTACTTTTCTAAGATTTCAGCCTGATAAAGATAACCTACTTTTCTAAGATTTCAGCCTAATAAAGATAACCTACTTTTCTAAGATTTCAGCCTAATAAAGATAACCTACTTTTCTAAGATTTCAGCCTAATAATCATAACCTACTTTTCTAAGAGTTCAGCCTGATCTAACAACTTTTCAGCATGTTCTAATGCCAGTTTTGTATAATTTTCAGCATCAGGTATTTTCTTTCTGTAATCTTCTATCCTCTGTTGTAGATGTGGCAGAATCACATCCATTCTACTAGCTTCTCTTTCTAGGTTCTGAAATTAAAAATAACATTTTCATATTACATGATGGTCTACAAGATAATTCTCAGGGAAGGCCTACATGAGTAACTTTGTTATTTATCCAGGTTTGTGGTTTTCTCCAGATACTCTGATTTCCTCCATCAATAAAACTGACCCCCAAGATATAACTGAAATATTGTTGAAAACGGTGCTAAGCATCATAACCTTAACCCCTAGACATACTTTAATAGACTGTAGCAGCTTTACTCAAATCTCTTTAGCAACAATCTTCCTCTTGAACTTGGTTAGAAATATTAACTGGCCAGTCTGATAACAAAAATTTAGTCAATTCCTAATCTAGGAGGTAAAAACTTATTGTAAAGGACAGAAACACATACAACAAAACTATCTATAGTGCCATACAAGCATAATTCCTGCTAAGTTTAGATCTGTTTGATTCACTGGTTTTAGAGAAGATTCAAAGATAAAAAGTTTACAAACAAACAAGAGCTATGGATGAACAGTGACAGCACTATATTACATGTTCCTATGATCCAGGTATGGCTGTAAGTAAAAGAAGTATATTTTACCTTGACATTATTCTTGGTCTGATTTAGAGCATTCCATGACATGATGTTAAGCTCATGACCTCTACCTAAAGCTACTGTAATCTTATCTTCACCAATCTCAATGTCATAGACCTTATCCTGAAAAAGTAAATAAATACTTAAGTCCAAACAGTTTAAAATGACTGAACAAACATGTTTTTATAAATATCTAGTTATCATGAATAAAATACTAACTGTGACATCTAAAAATATAAAACTGATACAATAAAAGTCATTCAAAGATAATTAATTTAAACATTTAGCTTCTGAGCATTGGCCGAGTGGGGTCACATCAGGGGTCATCATGAATTAAGACAGTCATCGTAGTGATTTTTGCCACATTGAAACTAATTCATTTCGTCTGCCTTTCAAACATTTCTACCATAAATTGACATGAACCTATCTTTTTAATACTTTTTATAATTATCCATAAGAATAATCATCTTCACTTTTTTTTAAAGAATAAGCTTTAATGTCCCTTTAAAAACTTTTATTTAAGATGTAAAATTAGAAGATTGCTACAAAAATGTGTTGACATTTACTTGTAAGTTTTTTAACTCATAGAACACATTGTAGTTTATGTTGTCTGCTTCATTAGATTTGTCTTTAGATTTCTGTGTTTGATCCTGAAGATCTAGCAGACGTCTGATGATGTCATCAAGTTTGTCTTTCACTTCATCTGAACCATTTATCAGTCTGTATCTCATATTCCAAATTTGCTCAGAAAGTTTTTCTGCCAACCTAAAACAAAAAATAGACAACATGTATTCCAAAAAAAATGAATTTATTTTAAATTTTGAAACTTCCATGTATTTAACAATTTTTCTAACTGTTACACAATGCAAAACTAGAGGCTCAGGTGAGCCTGTATCGCTCACCTGACAAAAATAAGCCCTCTTAAGAATGTCTGCATGCCGAATACATCTAAGTTTTACTATTCAAATCCCATAGGGTTTTACAATGTATGTTAAAACTATGTCTGCTGATGGCAGCCATCTTGGATGGAGGTCGTGGTCACCGGACACAATTTTGAAAGTATACTACCCAAGGACCATCCATGCCATGTTTGCTTTAAATTGGCTGACTGGTTTCAGAGGAGAAGACCTTTAAACAATTTTCCCATAGGTCCTATGTTAAAACTATGTCTGCTGACGGTAGCCATTTTGGACCGAGATCGGGGTCACTGAACACAATTTTGGCAGTTGACCACCTAAGGACAATCGATGACATGTTTGCTATATTGGCTGACTGGTTTCAGAGGAGAAGTTTTAAAACATTTTTTCCCCATAGGGTCCTATGTTAAAACTATGTCTGCTGACGGTAGCCATTTTGGACCGAGATCGGGGTCACTGAACACAATTTTGGCAGTTGACCACCTAAGGACCATCAATGACATGTTTGCTATATTGGCCGACTGGTTTCAGAGGAGAAGATTTAAAAAAAAAAAATTCCCATAGTGTCCTATGTTAAAATTATGTCTGCTGAAGGCGGCCATCTTGGATGGAGGTCAGGGGCCACCGGACACAATTTTGAAAATTGACCACATAAGGACCATCCATGCCATGTTTGCTTTAAATTGGCTTACTGGTTTCAGAGGAGCAGATTTTTAAACATATTTCCCATAGGGTCCTATGTTAAAACTATGTCTGCTGATGGTGGCCATCTTGGATGGAGGTCTGGGTCACTGGATATAATTTTGAAAATTGACCACTTAAGGACCATCCATGCCATGTTTGCTTTAACTTGGATTACTGGTTTCAGAGGAATTTTTTTTTAAACATTTTCCCCATAGGGTCCTATGTTAAAACTATGTCCGCTGATGGTGGCCATTTTGGATGGAGGTCGGGGTCACAGGACATAATTTTGAAAGTTGACCACCTAAGGACCATTCATGCCATGTTTGCTTTAAATTGACTTACTGGTTTCAGAGGAGAAGACTTTTAATTTTTTTTTCCATAGGGTCCTATGTTAAAACTAAGTCGAGTCATGGTGGCCATCTTGAATCTCCGATCGGCAAACGATTCACAAGTTTAGTACAGGACCACCCAATGATCATTCCTGCAAAGTCACAATTCAATTGGCTTGGTGGTTTCTGACGAAGATTTTTAAAATTTCAGCCAATGAGAACACATTATGGACCCTGGCAGCCATGTTGGAATTCAAATCGGCACCAAAAACAAAACTTTGGTAGAGGACCATCCAATGAACATATATGGCAAGTTTGGTTGAAATCTGTTCCGCGGTTTCAGAGAAGAAGAATTAAATGTGAAAAGCTAATGGACGGACGACAGACGCTTACCCATGACAAAAGCTCACATGGCCTATGGCCAGGTGAGCTAATAAAAAATGACTTAAATAAATAAGTAATCTAATAATAATCATATCTCTCATCTGCTCCGCGTTACTAATGTCGCTGGGTGGGAGATCCCATGTACCAGCCAATACAAAATATTCAGTTATCTGTTTGGTAAGGGTCATACATACAGTCATAATACATAAACAGTGTAACTAACAATAATATACATACATGCTTTCATTAAAAGCCTGAGACATCTTGTGTGAGAAGTCTCGTTCTTCAATCTCTTTCATTATAGCTTTAGCTTCCTCTAAGGCAGCAGTAACATTAATACCACTCTCATTATGATACAGTGTCTTCACTAATTCTTCTAACTTTCCTATTTCATCTATCAACAAAATAATGAATTAGTTGTTTGTCTGTATATATTCCTCGTATATAAACACAAACTCAGATAGATTTTCCTAATAATATCTATTTTCTTCAAAAAGTTTGTAGTAAAGCTTAATCAGATCAGAGAATTGAAAAAATGTCAGTAGATTTTCCCTTTATATAACATAATGTATTTTCTAAAATATTCAAACAGGATACTACTTCAAGCTGGAGATTTTGGTATCAGAAATTCAAAATCCTCTTATAATAGCCATTAAAAACTAAGTAAAGACTGAACTATAATACAATAATAGCTGAAGAAACAGCATTCATAGATAAAGTGACTAATAACTGTGTAATCACCTTAATGTAATACAATAACCAACTGTATTTGTCTACCATTTTTTTTTAATTTAACAATAGTTTCCTACCTTTTAAATCCTTCAACAATTTCTCTATAGCATCTGCCAGTAAAGTTCCATTCTTTTTCAAAACATTGGAATCTGTTTCTATGTTTTCTGCCTTTGTTAAAGCTCTCATGGACTGAAAACATTATAAAATATAAATAAAAGATATAATTATGGGTGTATTACACATGGAATCTCCTTCTACCTCTGGATTACGATATTTCTCCATTCCAGATGGTTAAATTTTCAAATTATAATGCTCAAGCTTAAGTGATAGTTTTAAAAATCTGAAAATTTAACTATCGAGAGTGGAGAAATATCGGAATCCACTAGTAGCAGAATATTTTAAGGGCCCGGGTGGCTCAATGAGTTAGGTAGTTGGATTACCTAACAACTCATACAAGCCTATCACCAATATGGTGTGGGTTCGCACCCGGCTTTGTAAATTACATCAGAGGCTCCCAAGAGCCTGTAATCGCTCACCTGGATCAAAGCTGCTTTCAATAACAACGCAACTGCACTGTGGTGGCCATCTTGGTGGGAGAGCGTGACTGCCGGACACAATTTTGGAAGAGGACCATCCAATGACTATTCCATCAAAGTTTGGTTCTAATTGAGCTACTGGTTCCAGACAAGATGGTTTTTATGTGAATTTCCCATAGGGTCCTATGTTAAACTAAGTTCAGCTGTGCAGCCATCTTGGTCAGAGGGCAGGACCACCAGACACAATTTTGGAAGAGGACCATCCAATGACTATTTTATCAAAGTTTGGTTCCAATTGAGCAACTGGTTCCAGACAAGAAGATTTTTATGTGAATTTCCCATAGGGTTCTATGTTAAGCTAAGTTTGGCTGTGGGGGCCATCTTGGTCGAAGGGCCAAACCACCGTACACATTTTTGGAAGAGAACCATCCAATGATTATTTCATCAAAATTTAGTTCTTATTGAGCAAATGGTTTCAGACAAGAAGATTTTTATGGGAATTTCCCATAGGGTCCTATGTTAAATTAAGTTCGGCCATCTTGGTCCAGGGTCTGAAATGCCAGACATAATTTTGGTAGGGGACCACCCAAGGATCATTTCAGCAAAGTTTGGTTGAGATTGGCTCAGTAGTTTCAGAGGAGAAGGTTTTTTTTAAATTTCATCCCCCCCTTTTTTCTATTTTTAGCTTGGTGGCCATCTTGGTTGGAAGTCGGGATCACCTGACACATTTGGAAGGGGGCCACCCAAGGACCATTCCACCAAAGTTTGGCTGCAATTGGTCCAGTGGTTTCAGAGGAGAAGATTAAAATGTGAAATGCTGACGGACGGACGAAAAGTGATGGCAATAGCTCACATGGCCTAAAGGCCAGGTGAGCTAAAAAAAAGGGTGTACTCGACTCACAGCCACAAGTGCTAAAGCTTACTAGTTGCTTCCCCATGGTCGGTGGTTTTCTGTGGGTTCTCCAGCTTCTTCCTCCACTAAAACTGTTCGCCATGATATAGCTGGAATATTGCTGAAAGTGGCATTAACCACCATAAATCAAATCAAAAATATTTTTAAGTTGTTAATTTCTGTAGAAAGGAAATTGGTAGGAAGTCTCATGTAATAGTTTAACCACCATGGTAATTAAAAATATTATGAAAATTTAACCAACTGGTTAAATAATAAGAATATGAGAAACCAATTTCTATAATATTCCTGTTATATCATGAATGTCAGTTTTACTGGTAAAGGGAGCAACATAAATGATACAATAATTATGAAAGTTCTACATTTAACAGTGTATATCATTTCCATTGGTATTGATAAGGTGTCATCGTCAAGGCAATCAATGACATGCCATAAATTGCTACTATTTAACAGAAATATTGTTAAAAGTGGTGTTTAACACCAAAAACCATAACCAAACAAATTATTTCTCAATCACATTAAGTATTATACAAATATCATAAATCAAGTCATATATTGCATTTGTTTAATTTTTAAGAATATGGTCTGTTCATAGTAATTGTTGGCTACAGTTGCAATAACACAAATTAAATCAAACAAAAATTAAAACAGACCCTTCACCACAAGGTTGGACTATATTCCCCAGCAGGACCTATTTAGTGCTTACAATATTTCAACTTAAGCTTACTCTTGCCATCAGTGTGTCAGCCATTTGTTGAACCTGTTTAGTTTGATTTTCTAAGTGTAATATTTCAACTTGAGCTTACTCTTGCCATCAGTGTGTCAGCCATTTATTGAACCTGTTTAGTATGATTTTCTAAGTGTAATATTTCAACTTAAGCTTACTCTTGCCATCAGTGTGTCAGTCATTTATTGAACATGTTTAGTTTGATTTTCTAAGTGTAATATTTCAACTTAAGCTTACTCTTGCCATCAGTGTGTCAGTCATTTGTTGAACCTGTTTAGTTTGATTTTCTAAGTGTAATATTTCAGCAAACTCCATTTTATCCAATAGTTCCTGAAGTTCTAAAGTCTCATTTTTAATTTTCCACAGTCTGTCCCAGGGGGCAGGGATTATTCCTGTAATATTGACAGTTAAAGTTGTGTTCTCCAACTTGTCCAGTTCTGCCATTAAATCTCTTGTACACCCTTCATCACACGCTGTAAGACAAATAATTATTGTATGAAAAAATCTAATTATCAATGATTAATAAAAAAAAAAAATTTGATCTTTACACACACTAAAAATAATATCAATTATCAAGCAACAAGCAAGAAATAAACAAAGTGTCATTGATTTCCATGTATGTTAATGAGATGCTATATTGACATCAATCAAATCCTCAATAAACATTCTATAGTTCCTATGTTTAGCTCGAAATGGACTTCTCCTCACATCTCACATCTCAGACTTTTGCCTTCAATGTGATATTGCTCTGTGAAATCCATTCTCGTAAAGCAAAATAAATTAACGATAGTATATATTTACAATGTTGCCATCAATATTTACTGAAAGTAGGTAAAAACATACATCATCAGTTCGACAGACAGCACCAATAGATAATAAAAGATCATTTTTTGGGGGAAAAACAAAGGTCTCCTCTACTTTATTTTGATGGAAAATTATAAGTAAAAAAGACCAAAAATGGTTCGATCAAAATACTGTGCTGATATCTCATTCTCTATATGGCAATAATCAAGCATGCAAAGTTCTAAGGAATTCCTTTTTTAAAATAAAGGAGGAGTTCTGTGTATAAACTTTTGTGATGAACCAACAGACAGGAAGAAAACTATAATTATACTGTTTGTTGCCCCTATATTTTGACACAGAAATGTCATTGGCATTTAGGCTTAGTAAAAAAAAAGTTTTAGGATAGAAACTCAAATTGTGTCAATCAAGTAGGAATTAATTTAATAAGGGTTTTTAAAAGGTAGGTATATAGGGGAGTGCACTAGGCTTGCATACGATTTGACAGATAAGTTAGAAGAAGATGATATACCAGGCCTTTTACTATTGATAGATTTTGAGAAAGCTTTCGACAGTGGAATGGTCATTTATTGAAAAAACTTTGCAATTTTACGGTTTTGGACCATCTCTTCAAAAATAGATTAAAGCCTTTTACTGTGATATAAGTAGCACAGTTACTAACAATGGGCATGTTTCTGAATTTTTCTCACTGGGAAGAGGTGTTCGACAAGGAGACCCTCTGTCACCTTATTTATTTATTCTTGTTTTAGAACTCTTGAGTGCTGCAATTAAAAACGACCCAGAAATAACAGGTGTAAACATAAAGGATTCTGAGTTTTTATTAAGTCAATATGCTGATGACTCCTCATTGATATTAGATGATAACTCGAAATCGCTTGAGCAATCATTATTTATGCTTAATAAATTTTCAGAATGTGCTGGACTGAGAGTTAATCTTGACAAGACGGAAGCAATATGGCTTGGCTCAAGGCGGAGTTGTGATGAACAGCTCCTTCCAGATACAGACTTGCCAATTGACCCGCTTTTGGCGGGTTACACCCGCAAAAACGCCCTATCACCCGCCCTCGATCATGACCCGCGGCGGGTCATAATTTTCACCTGCAAAATTACCCACCAAAAATTGATGCCAAATTGGTAAAGAAAGATAACTCTTAATTCAATTAAAATCGGATGTACAACGCTAGATGGCACTTTTCTTAGGAACGGATGTAATCAACAAAAAATCACCGCAAGACAATTTGGCGAGTTGTTTTTATAATCATAATGAATTAGATTTAAGAAATGGCTTCTTCAGGGAGGAAGAGGTCTTTGTCTGAGCCCTGTACAAGTACACCATCAAAACGCAAGAAATATGTTTGCAAATATCAGCACTTCTGGGAGAAAGAGTTTACGTGGTTAAAAAAAAGCGATACTGGTGTCGGTGAAGACATGGCTTACTGTAAACTTTGTAATACCAATTTTCCAGTCGCTGCCGGTGCCCTTTATGATGTTAAACGACATACCAAGAGGTCCACTCATGTTACTGCTGTAGAGGTGTCCTCAAAAACCAAGAGTATAACCAACTTTGTTGATAAGAAATCATCCAGTGTTATATTATCTGAGACATTATTCAGCAATTTTGTGGCTGAACACAATTTGCCTTTTTCACTGGCAGACCACTTCACAAAATCACTACCAAAGCTATGTAAGTGACTATTACGACTTTAAGCCATCACCTGATGTTCTTAAAAGTGCTATTAAGATGGCATGTGTTAATTACAATCTGAGTCTGAAATAAATTGTGTAACTGGTATTATATCATTCTTTCTATATATGTATGAACATATTTTCCAACATTCCGTAACTTTTCTTCAAAATGGCTCGTCACGCGCTATGACCCACCATCACAGTCCTGGCTGGTGGGTCATGACACACCATAACATATCAAGAGGTTGGCAGGTCTGCAGGTAAACATTTATCATGGAACTTTTTTGGAAAATTTAAGTTATTGGGTATTACTTTCAATTTGTCAGAATCTGATAAAACACTGGGAAATTTTACAGAAAAAGTTCAATCAGTGAAAAAAATATTAAACTTGTGGTCTTATAGAGATCTTACATACATTGGTAAAGTCACTGTTATTAAGACTCTAGCTCTTCCTATTCTAGTTCAATGCCTTACTGATTTACCAAACCCTCCAGATTCAATTTTGAATGATATTCAAGAAATATTTTATAAGTTTTTATGGAATGGTAAAAAGGACAAGATCAAGAGATCTGTTAATAGTGTTATTATCAATGAATATGAAGAAGGACTAAAAATGACACATATTCAATCCTTTTACAAAGCACTTAGGGAACGACTATTTAACTTGAAGGGGGGGGTTATGGTTTTTTTTCTAAAAAAATATTCTGATTCCCAATGTTGCTGAAAAAAATATTCTGATTTTGGTGGAGGAAAAAAAAATAATCTGATTCAGAGTTTTTGTCCTAAAATCTAATGTTAAATTCTGGAAAAAAAATTCGTGGTTTGCACGACAAAAAAAATTAATATTCTAACTCTTGTGTTGTCCGAAAAAAAATTCTGAACGAAACAAAAAACCATAAATTAAATGGTCGGTCCCTTAAAATGTCATGGCTTCATAAAATACTTGACTCTTTCAACCATTCATCAAGGAAAGTATTTTTATTAGGTTATATACAAAAATGGGGAGGAAGTAATATATTATACTTGAGTAAAGAGGGTCTAGAAAAAATAGCAGAAAAAGTTAACCCTTTTTGGAAAGATGTTTTTTTGAATTTATCAGAGTTGAAACAGGAAAAGGGGGAGTTAGTGGATATTCAACACATCTTGAGCCAACCCATATGGTTAAATCCCTTGATAAAAATTGGTGGTAATATGTGTATGAACAAAATATGTTGTGAAAATGGTGTCTTTTTTGTAAATGATTTAATATCAAAAAATGAAATGCTTTTTACATATAAAGGAATTTATAAATCACTATAATATTAGATTAAATTTTATAGAATATTTCAGTATTCTAAGTGCCATTCCACATAGATGGAAACTTTTGATAAGAGGGATAGGAAAATTAGACTTAATTGAAAATGACATTGTTGATAGACTGAAAAGGGACCATAAGCCAAATACTTTTCAAAACAATACATGTTAAATGTAAAAATGCTTCCTTTAAACATACAGAGTAAATGGGACAAGGAAGTTCATACAGGGATTGTTATTGAAGATTGGAGTTTCATTTACTGTATACCTTTTTCTGTTACAAAAGATACTAAATTACAGGACTTTCAATATAAACTTATACATAGAATCTTAATTCCAAATTCTTTTCTATATAAATGTGGGTTAAAAGAAACTGAGCTCTGTACATTTTGTACAGAAACCAAAAAAAATCTTGTTCACATTTTTTGGGAATAATTATGTTTGGAACTTTTGGTTAGCAATTGGCAATTTCCTGAAAATCTGTGGTGTTAGCTTACCCTTTAATGCAAAGGACATAATTCTTGGCCTGATTGAACACAGTTCAGCCCAGGGTACAATCAACAATGTTTTAATTATTTTGAAATACTATATACAATGTATATGTCTGCAGATGCAAATGCAGGGCCCTTAATTTAGAAGGTGGTCTTGAATTCCTGAAATATGCTATAAATATTGAAAAAGCATCAATGATATATCTGTCCCCAGTACAAAAGGAACATGTTAAAAGAAAATGGTTAGATCTGGAGGCGGTATTGAGTGGTTAATATTAATATATATCTATAATACTAAAATATATGTATAACTTAAAATTGCTAACTTTGAATTTCAAAAGGTATGAAGATCAACTTTTTTACACTGTAACTTTTGTGTACTGAAACATTGTGTATGTAGAATCATGTGTGTATAAATCTGTTAAAAAAAAGTAGGAATTAATTTTTATTTATTTTCTATCAAGAATATATTTCTTTGCTTGAAAAATACAAATTTATCACCCATTTTTATAGTATATTGGTTTTGTGTTCAACGAGGATAAAAAAAACTTAGTTGACCCAAGGATTATGGCATGGAGGTGACAAAAAGATTTATTTTTATTTAACCACAGAATCTTCTGTAAAACAATACTTACAAATACAGATGCCATTTTCTACAGCATATCTTGGTTGACACTGATCACATCTGTCACCAGATATCCCTGACAGACAGACACATCTACCATTATCATCACAACGTGAGGATACAGAACCTTGAGGATTACAGTTACAAGGCTTACACCTCCCACCTCCTCTTCTTGGATTACCATAATATCCTTCTGCACAACTGTATAAAATATGATTACATTATTTCAACAGGAATTCTCCAATAATATTGATAATTAGTTGATTAAGCTATTTAAATATTACTCTGACTCTCTAGACAATGTTAAAGGTTGGTATGTAAAATGACTTATATAGAATTATCTAAACAGACAAGACATAACAGTTTAGCTACATTTATACTAGTTATGTTACAGTTCACGACTAAGTTTTACATCAAGATCTGACAGAATCAACCAATGTTACCAGCAACCTTTTTTAAGGAATATGTAGGGTTAAGGTATAATTTAAAAATGAAAGTTTAAAAATATCTGTTCAGATTTCACAAGATTTTTCCATAGAGTTGTGTTTTGACAGATTTAAAAAAAAAATTATTTATAGTACAAATTTTACCAATCCTACTTTGACATCAATAATTTATTTTCATTGCAATATCTATCAAATATATATATTCACTAAAATAATTACTTCATTCAAATAATAAGTTTCTATGGTAACATCTTACCTTTCACATCTTGTACCCGTATAACCTTGAGAACAGTTAGTACACACTAACTGACCACCTATAACATATTAAGTTTCTATGGTAACATCTTACCTTTCACATCTTGTACCTGTATAACCTTGAGAACAGTTAGTACAGACTAACTGACCACCTATAACATATAATGTTTCTATGGTAACATCTTACCTTTCACATCTTGTACCTGTATAACCTTGAGAACAGTTAGTACAGACTAACTGAACACCTATAACATATTATGTTTCTATGGTAACATCTTACCTTTCACATCTTGTACCTGTATAACCTTGTGAACATTTAGTACACACTAACTGACCACCTATAACATCACAGGTAGGACTGAAACTAATATCAAACAAAGAAGTTTTAATACACAAAACAGCAAGTGCTCAATTATACAATATCACAGTAAATTTTATTGGTAATTTGAACATCTCACCGAATGCTATTGTCAATATTAACAAACTGAAAATTATAGGTCAGTATGACATCAAACACATTACAACATTACAGATAAAAACAATAACGTCAGTTTTGAAGTCTCGACATACATTATCATTAATATTAAAAAAAAAAAACATTTTGTAGCCAAATACACTGCACAAATTTATACTGAAAAATCTACGTCTGTGGTATAAATGAAAACAAAATTAATATATGTACCAATTGTACTTCTTTTGTTGGAATCAAATTAACTAAATTAGAAAATATCAATCATGGCGGTCTCCATACCAATTATGTCAACAAAACAAGAGGAATTGTACATTTATCTCATATGTATTGATTACTATGCCTGTATTTCAATAAAATACTATCTTAAAGTTAACAACCCATTATATCGTTCTTCTTTTTAATAAAAAATAAATATTTCATCTGTTTCTGTAGAGCTTTAAGTAATGTACGAGTCAGTAATACTGATATATTTCTCCTATTAGGTTTGGGCTCATAAAGCCAAGGTTAATCCAGCTCCTTTTTATTGAAGAGCCTGTACCCAGCCAGGAATGTCAGCTGTCATGTATTTGTTTGAAGAGCTTGTATCCAGCCAGGAAAATCAGCGGTCATGTATTTGTTTGAAGAGCTTGTATCCAGCCAGGAATATCAGCTGTCATGTATTTGTTTGAAGAGCCTGTACCCAGCCAGGAAAATCAGCGGTCATGTATTTGTTTGAAGAGCTTGTATCCAGCCAGGAATATCAGCTGTCATGTATTTGTTTGAAGAGCTTGTATCCAGCCAGGAATATCAGCTGTCATGTATTTGTTTGAAGAGCTTGTACCCAGCCAGGAAAATCAGCGGTCATGTATTTATTTGAAGAGCCTGTACCCAGCCAGGAAAATCAGCGGTCATCTATTTGTTTGAAGAACCTGTACCCATCCAGGAATGTCAGCTGTCATGTATTTGTTTGAAGAGCTTGTATCCAGCCAGGAATATCAGCTGTCATGTATTTGTTTGAAGAGCTTGTACCCAGCCAGGAAAATCAGCGGTCATGTATTTATTTGAAGAGCCTGTACCCAGCCAGGAAAATCAGCGGTCATCTATTTGTTTGAAGAACCTGTACCCATCCAGGAATGTCAGCTGTCATGTATTTGTTTGAAGAGCTTGTATCCAGCCAGGAATATCAGCTGTCATGTATTTGTTTGAAGAGCTTGTACCCAGCCAGGAAAATCAGCGGTCATGTATTTATTTGAAGAGCCTGTACCCAGCCAGGAAAATCAGCGGTCATCTATTTGTTTGAAGAACCTGTACCCATCCAGGAATGTCAGCTGTCATGTATTTGTTTGAAGAGCTTGTATCCAGCCAGGAATATCAGCTGTCATGTATTTGTTTGAAGAGCCTGTACCCAGCCAGGAATGTCAGCGGTCATGTATTTGTTTGAAGAGCCTGTACCCAGCCAGGAATGTCAGCAGTCATGTATTTGTTTGAAGAGCCTGTACCCAGCCAGGAAAGTCAGCGGTCATCAATAAGAGCCTGTACCCAGCCAGGAATGTCAGCTGTCATGTATTTGTTTGAAGAGCCTGTACCCATCCAGGAATGTCAGCTGTCATGTATTTGTTTGAAGAGCTTGTATCCAGCCAGGAATATCAGCTGTCATGTATTTGTTTGAAGAGCCTGTACCCAGCCAGGAAAATCAGCGGTCATCTATTTGTTTGAAGAACCTGTACCCATCCAGGAATGTCAGCTGTCATGTATTTGTTTGAAGAGCTTGTATCCAGCCAGGAATATCAGCTGTCATGTATTTGTTTGAAGAGCCTGTACCCAGCCAGGAATGTCAGCGGTCATGTATTTGTTTGAAGAGCCTGTACCCAGCCAGGAATGTCAGCAGTCATGTATTTGTTTGAAGAGCCTGTACCCAGCCAGGAAAGTCAGCGGTCATCAATAAGAGCCTGTACCCAGCCAGGAATGTCAGCTGTCATGTATTTGTTTGAAGAGCCTGTACCCAGCCAGGAAAGTCAGCGGTCATGTATTTGTTTGAAGAGCCTGTATCCAGCCAGGAATGTCAGCGGTCATGTATTTGTTTGAAGAGCCTGTACCCAGCCAGGAAAGTCAGCGGTCATCAATAAGAGCCTGTACCCAGCCAGGAATGTCAGTGGTCATGTATTTGTTTGAAGAGCCTGTACCCAGCCAGGAAAGTCAGCGGTCATCAACAAGAGCCTGTAACCCAGCCAGGAATGTCAGTGGTCATGTATTTGTTTGAAGAGCCTGTACCCAGCCAGGAAAGTCAGCGGTCATCAATAAGAGCCTGTACCCAGCCAGGAATGTCAGCTGTCATGTATTTGTTTGAAGAGCCTGTACCCAGCCAGGAATGTCAGTGGTCATGTATTTGTTTGAAGAGCCTGTACCCAGCCAGGAATGTCAGCTGTCATGTATTTGTTTGAAGAGCCTGTACCCAGCCAGTAATGTCAGTGTTCATGTATTTGTTTGAAGAGCCTGTACCCAGCCAGGAATGTCAGCTGTCATGTATTTATTTGAAGAGCCTGTACCCAGCCAGGAATGTCAGCGGTCATGTATTTGTTTGAAGAGCCTGTACCCAGCCAGGAATGTCAGTGGTCATGTATTTGTTTGAAGAGCCTGTACCCAGCCAGGAATGTCATCAGTCATGTATTTGTGTGTTAGGGGTATCACTTTTGACCCTTCCTACAATTTTAATATTAGATTTTAGAGCTGTTCCAGCAGTGTGCTATTTTTAATATTAGATTTTAAAACTGTTCCAGCAGTGTGCTATTTTTAATATTAGATTTTAGAACTGTTCCAGCAGTGTGCTATTTTTAATATTTGATATTAGAACTGTTCCAGCAGTGTGCTATTTTTAATATTAGATTTTAGAACTGTTCCAGCAGTGTGCTATTTTTAATATTAGATTTTAGAACTGTTCCAGCAGTGTGCTATTTTTAATATTAGATATTAGAACTGTTCCAGCAGTGTGCTATTTTTAATATTAGATTTTAGAACTGTTCCAGCAGTGTACTATCTTTAATATTAGATTTTAGAACTGTTCCAGCAGTGTGCTATTTTTAATATTAGATTTTAGAACTGTTCCAGCAGTGTGCTATTTTTAATATTATATTTTAGAACTGTTCCAGCAGTGTGCTATTTTTAATATTAGATTTTAGAACTGTTCCAGCAGTGTGCTATTTTTAATATTAGATATTAGAACTGTTCCAGCAGTGTGCTATTTTTAATATTAGATTTTAGAACTGTTCCAGCAGTGTGCTATTTTTAATATTAGATTTTAGAACTGTTCCAGCAGTGTGCTATTTTTAATATTAGATTTTAGAACTGTTCCAGCAGTGTGCTATTTTTAATATTAGATTTTAGAACTGTTCCAGCAGTGTGCTATTTTTAATATTAGATTTTAGAACTGTTCCAGCAGTGTGCTATTTTTAATATTAGATTTAGAACTGTTCCAGCAGTGTGCTATTTTTAATATTAGATTTTAGAACTGTTCCAGCAGTGTGCTATTTTTTATATTAGATTTTAGAACTGTTCCAGCAGTGTGCTATTTTTAATATTAGATTTTAGAACTGTTCCAGCAGTGTGCTATTTTTAATATTAGATATTAGAACTGTTCCAGCAGTGTGCTATTTTTAATATTAGATTTTAGAACTGTTCCAGCAGTGTGCTATTTTTAATATTAGATTTTAGAACTGTTCCAGCAGTGTGCTATTTTAGAACTGTTCCAGCAGTGTGCTATTTTAGAACTGTTCCAGCAGTGTACTATTTTTAATATTAGATTTTAGAACTGTTCCAGCAGTGTGCTATTTTTAATATTAGATTTTAGAACTGTTCCAGCAGTGTGCTATTTTTAATATTAGATTTTAGAACTGTTCCAGCAGTGTGCTATTTTTAATATTAGATTTTAGAACTGTTCCAGCAGTGTGCTATTTTAGAACTGTTCCAGCAGTGTGCTATTTTTAATATTAGATATTAGAACTGTTCCAGCAGTGTGCTATTTTTAATATTAGATTTTAGAACTGTTCCAGCAGTGTACTATCTTTAATATTAGATTTTAGAACTGTTCCAGCAGTGTGCTATTTTTAATATTAGATTTTAGAACTGTTCCAGCAGTGTGCTATTTTTAATATTAGATTTTAGAACTGTTCCAGCAGTGTGCTATTTTAAATATTAGATTTTAGAACTGTTCCAGCAGTGTGCTATTTTTAATATTAGATTTTAGAACTGTTCCAGCAGTGTACTATTTTTAATATTAGATTTTAGAACTGTTCCAGCAGTGTGCTATTTTTAATATTAGATTTTAGAACTGTTCCAGCAGTGTGCTATTTTTAATATTAGATTTTAGAACTGTTTCAGCAGTGCGCTATTTTTAATATTAGATTTTAGAACTGTTCCAGCAGTGTGCTATTTTTAATATTAGATTTTAGAACTGTTCCAGCAGTGTACTATTTTTAATATTAGATTTTAGAACTGTTCCAGCAGTGTACTATTTTTAATATTAGATTTTAGAACTGTTCCAGCAGTGTGCTATTTTTAATATTAGATATTAGAACTGTTCCAGCAGTGTGCTATTTTTAATATTAGATTTTAGAACTGTTCCAGCAGTGTGCTATTTTTAATATTAGATATTAGAACTGTTCCAGCAGTGTGCTATTTTTAATATTAGATTTTAGAACTGTTCCAGCAGTGTACTATTTTTAATATTAGATTTTAGAACTGTTCCAGCAGTGTACTATTTTTAATATTAGATTTTAGAACTGTTCCAGCAGTGTGCTATTTTTAATATTAGATTTTAGAACTGTTCCAGCAGTGTGCTATTTTTAATATTAGATATTAGAACTGTTCCAGCAGTGTGCTATTTTTAATATTAGATTTTAGAACTGTTCCAGCAGTGTGCTATTTTTAATATTAGATTTTAGAACTGTTCCAGCAGTGTGCTATTTTTAATATTAGATTTTAGAACTGTTCCAGCAGTGTGCTATTTTTAATATTAGATTTTAGAACTGTTCCAGCAGTGTGCTATTTTTAATATTAGATTTTAGAACTGTTCCAGCAGTGTGCTATTTTTAATATTAGATTTTAGAACTGTTCCAGCAGTGTGCTATTTTTAATATTAGATTTTAGAACTGTTCCAGCAGTGTGCTATTTTTAATATTAGATTTTAGAACTATTCCAGCAGTGTACTATTTTTAATATTAGATTTTAGAACTGTTCCAGCAGTGTGCTATTTTTAATATTAGATTTTAGAACTGTTCCAGCAGTGTGCTATTTTTAATATTATATTTTAGAACTGTTCCAGCAGTGTGCTATTTTTAATATTATATTTTAGAACTGTTCCAGCAGTGTGCTATTTTTAATATTATATTTTAAAACTGTTCCAGCAGTGTGCTATTTTTAATATTATATTTTAGAACTGTTCCAGCAGTGTGCTATTTTTAATATTAGATTTTAGAACTGTTCCAGCAGTGTGCTATTTTTAATATTAGATTTTAGAACTGTTCCAGCAGTGTGCTATTTTTAATATTAGATTTTAGAACTTTCCAGCATTGTGCTATTTTTAATATTAGATTTTAGAACTGTTCCAGCAGTGTGCTATTTTTAATATTAGATTTTAGAACTGTTCCAGCAGTGTGCTATTTTTAATATTAGATATTAGAACTGTTCCAGCAGTGTACTATTTTTAATATTAGATTTTAGAACTGTTCCAGCAGTGTACTATTTTTAATATTAGATTTTAGAACTGTTTCAGCAGTGTGCTATTTTTAATATTAGATTTTAGAACTGTTCCAGCAGTGTGCTATTTTTAATATTAGATTTTAGAACTGTTCCAGCAGTGTACTATTTTTAATATTAGATTTTAGAACTGTTCCAGCAGTGTACTATTTTTAATATTAGATTTTAGAACTGTTCCAGCAGTGTGCTATTTTTAATATTAGATATTAGAACTGTTCCAGCAGTGTGCTATTTTTAATATTAGATTTTAGAACTGTTCCAGCAGTGTGCTATTTTTAATATTAGATATTAGAACTGTTCCAGCAGTGTGCTATTTTTAATATTAGATTTTAGAACTGTTCCAGCAGTGTACTATTTTTAATATTAGATTTTAGAACTGTTCCAGCAGTGTACTATTTTTAATATTAGATTTTAGAACTGTTCCAGCAGTGTGCTATTTTTAATATTAGATTTTAGAACTGTTCCAGCAGTGTGCTATTTTTAATATTAGATTTTAGAACTGTTCCAGCAGTGTGCTATTTTTTATATTAGATTTTAGAACTGTTCCAGCAGTGTGCTATTTTTAATATTAGATTTTAGAACTGTTCCAGCAGTGTGCTATTTTTAATATTAGATTTTAGAACTGTTCCAGCAGTGTGCTATTTTTAATATTAGATTTTAGAACTGTTCCAGCAGTGTGCTATTTTTAATATTAGATTTTAGAACTGTTCCAGCAGTGTGCTATTTTTAATATTAGATTTTAGAACTGTTCCAGCAGTGTGCTATTTTTAATATTAGATTTTAGAACTGTTCCAGCAGTGTGCTATTTTTAATATTAGATATTAGAACTATTCCAGCAGTGTACTATTTTTAATATTAGATTTTAGAACTGTTCCAGCAGTGTGCTATTTTTAATATTAGATTTTAGAACTGTTCCAGCAGTGTGCTATTTTTAATATTATATTTTAGAACTGTTCCAGCAGTGTGCTATTTTTAATATTATATTTTAGAACTGTTCCAGCAGTGTGCTATTTTTAATATTAGATTTTAGAACTGTTCCAGCAGTGTGCTATTTTTAATATTATATTTTAGAACTGTTCCAGCAGTGTGCTATTTTTAATATTAGATTTTAGAACTGTTCCAGCAGTGTGCTATTTTTAATATTAGATTTTAGAACTGTTCCAGCAGTGTGCTATTTTTAATATTATATTTTAGAACTTTCCAGCATTGTGCTATTTTTAATATTAGATTTTAGAACTGTTCCAGCAGTGTGCTATTTTTAATATTAGATTTTAGAATTGTTCCAGCAGTGTGCTATTTTTAATATTATATTTTAGAATTGTTCCAGCAGTGTGCTATTTTTAATATTATATTTAGAACTGTTCCAGCAGTGTGCTATTTTTAATATTAGATTTTAGAACTGTTCCAGCAGTGTGCTATTTTTAATATTAGATTTTAGAATTGTTCCAGCAGTGTGCTATTTTTAATATTATATTTTAGAACTGTTCCAGCAGTGTGCTATTTTTAATATTATATTTTAGAACTGTTCCAGCAGTGTGCTATTTTTAATATTATACTTTTAGAACTGTTCCAGCAGTGTGCTATTTTTAATATTATACTTTTAGAACTGTTCCAGCAGTGTGCTATTTTTAATATTATATTTTAGAACTGTTCCAGCAGTGTGCTATTTTTAATATTATATTTTAGAACTGTTCCAACAGTGTGCTATTTTTTGTTTTTCCTTTTATTATCTTACATTTTTTTTTGTATATTTTAATTTAAACTTTTGTATCCACTGATTCTCTCATAAAACATATTTTACAACTTTACTCAAATAAAAAATTAAACCAAAAACAGTTACACTTTGACATAGCCGAAATTAAAGTACTGCCCATAATAACTACTTACTTGTTATTTATATGAGGACAAGCACATGGTTGACAGTCACTAGGACTCCCTCTTCTGGCATCTCCATAATAACCAGGGGCACATAACTCACAATATTTACCTGTGGTTTCATGATCACAATTCTGCAAATATAAATGTTTGCTTTGAAATATATGTCGATAGTATAAACTATCTCACAGCTATTACTACATCCATGGGGCCATCGTGGTCGTGATCATATGGTAGTTGGATTTACAACTACCTGTGCAATCAGTACCTATCACAACTTAAGTTGTGACTTCGTACCACGTTCATGGCGAGATAGATGTACTCGATACAACATTATGTGATAAAGTTTGTCAGTGACTAGCGACAGGTCGATGATTTTCTCTGGGTACTCCTGTTTCCTCCACCAATAAAACTGACCCCACGATACAACTGAAATATTGTTAAAAGTGGCATTAAACACCATAAAACCATACTACATCCATAGTTTTATATCAAGGTTCTATCGTTCAAAAATAAGTGATAAATAAGTAAGCTAAATACTTAAAGAGAAAAATTATTCTTCCAAATACTGTCATCAGTGTGCCTATTAAATGTGTCATAGAATGTTGGAGAATTAATTTATCAATAAGCAGCCAAGCTCAGTATTCTGTTGTGACTGGCTGATATTGCTCAAAATAAGAAAATAAACTAGAATTGTGAGTGACCTCACTGAGTGATACCCCCCACTTGCAATACCATGATGTTTAAACTTTGGAATACAGGTATATTAGTAAGTTACCTATGAAAAATGAACTGATATGGAGTTATGTCAAGGAGACAACACCTCATCTCCAAAATAAACTAACCACGAACATACATCTAGGGGTCGCCACAAGTACACGACCCCCCCTTTTCGTGAAAGTATAAGTTGAATTATCTCCCCTTTTAAATTTTGGACTGCAACCATATTCCTTCATGCACATCTGCAGGTAGTGTACTACAAATGTGTAAAGTTTCATAAAAATCCAATAAGCGGTTTAGGAGGAGTTGCGCTTACAAGGTACACGACCCCCTCCTTTTCGTGAAAGTATAAGTTGAATTATCTCCCCTTCTAAATTTTAGACAGCAATGGTATTCCTTCATGCTCATCTGCAGGTTGTGTACTACAACTGTGTAAAGTTTCATAAAAATTCAATAAGCAGTTTAGTAGGAGTTGCACTTACAAGGTACATGCCTCCCTTTTCGTGAAAGTATAAATTGAATTATCTCCCCTTTTAAATTTTGGACAGCAACCATATTCCTTCATGCACATTTGCAGGTAGTGCACTACAAATGTGTAAAGTTTCATAAAAATCCAATAAGCCGTTTAGGAGGAGTTGCGCTTACATGGTACGCGACCCCCCTTTTCGTGAAAGTATAAGTTGAATTATCTCCCCTTCTAAATTTTAGACAGCAACGGTATTCCTTCATGCACATCTGCAGGTTGTGTACTACAACTGTGTAAAGTTTCATAAAAATTCAATTAGCAGCTTAGTAGGAGTTGCACTTACAAGGTACATGCCCCCCCTTTTCGTGAAAGTATAAGTTGAATTATCTCTCCTTTTAAATTTTGGACAGCAACCATATTCCTTCATGCACATCTGCAGGTAGTGTACTACAAATGTGTAAAGTTTCATAAAAATCCAATAAGCGGTTTAGGAGGAGTTGCGCTTACAAGGTACATGGACGGATGAACGGACAGGGTGATTCCTATATACCCCTCCCCCCCCCCCCCCAAACTTTGCTTGCGGGGGGTATAATGAATTTCTATCACACATCACTTATCACAGTGTTAATGATGTATACATTCATACATACCTGGCACACTCCAGTCTCCTTGTCACATGTTGAGGCGTGTCCATGACAGTCACATGGTACTACTCGACCAATCACAACGATAGGATCTGAGATCTCTGAGGTGATATTTATCTGTATCCTGTAGTATCCTGGTGAAGGATCCTGACAGGACAAACCAGAATATTTAGATGAACACTGACAAGATTCTATACCTAAAGCTGGTGTCAGTGAAGTGCTCTCATTGGCAGGAGCTGCTACATCTAGTCTTACTGATGCAATTCTACAACAAGACAATTGAAACTTTATTGCTATAGATAAAAGAAATTAGCTACAAGCAAAATAAAAAAGATTAGATATTCAATTTAGTACAAACAATGCATTTCTGGAATAACCATCATCAGGTTTTCTCCAGGTACTCCGGTTATAACCATCATCAGGTTTTCTCCAGGTACTCTGGTTTCCTCTACTGGAATAACCATCATCAGGTTTTCTCAAGGTACTCTGGTTTCCTCTACTGGAATAACCATCATCAGGTTTTCTCCAGGTACTCTGGTTTCCTCTACTGAAATAACCATCATCAGGTTTTCTCCAGGTACTCCGGTTTCCTCTACTGGAATAACCATCATCAGGTTTTCTACAGGTACTCTGGTTTCCTCTACTGGAATAACCATCATCAGGTTTTCTCCTGGTACTCTGGTTTCCTCTACTGGAATAACCATCATCAGGTTTTCTCAAGGTACTCTGGTTTCCTCTACTGGAATAACCATCATCAGGTTTTCTCCAGGTACTCTGGTTTCCTCTACTGAAATAACCATCATCAGGTTTTCTCCAGGTACTCCGGTTTCCTCTACTGGAATAACCATCATCAGGTTTTCTCCAGGTACTCCGGTTTCCTCTACTGGAATAACCATCATCAGGTTTTCTCAAGGTACTCTGGTTTCCTCTACTGGAATAACCATCATCAGGTTTTTTCCAGGTACTCTGGTTTCCTCTACTGAAATAACCATCATCAGGTTTTCTCAAGGTACTCTGGTTTCCTCTACTGGAATAACCATCATCAGGTTTTCTCCAGGTACTCTGGTTTCCTCTACTGGAATAACCATCATCAGGTTTTCTCCAGGTACTCCGGTTTCCTCTACTGGAATAACCATCATCAGGTTTTCTCCAGGTACTCCGGTTTCCTCTACTGAAATAACCATCATCAGGTTTTCTCAAGGTACTCTGGTTTCCTCTACTGGAATAACCATCATCAGGTTTTCTCCAGGTACTCTGGTTTCCTCTACTGGAATAACCATCATCAGGTTTTCTCCGGGTACTCCGGTTTCCTCTACTGGAATAACCATCATCAGGTTTTCTCCAGGTACTCCGGTTTCCTCTACTGGAATAACCATCATCAGGTTTTCTCCAGGTAATCCAGTTTCCTCTCCTGGAATAACCATCATCAGGTTTTCTCCAGGTAATCCTCTACCAATAAAACTGAACTCCACTATATAACAGAAAAGTTGTTGAAAAATGTGTCAAGCATTCATAGCCAAGCCAATGCTTCAGACTTTATTTATAACAATAGAACAATGACTTGCTATAACAGCTTAAGGTTATGGTACTTAATGCCACTTTCCACAATATTTCAGTTATATTATTGGTGGAGAAAACCGGAGATCCACGAGGAAACCACTGACATGTTGCAAGTCACTGACAAACATTATCAACTACACCACATCATGAGTGGGATTCAAACTTACAATTTTAGTGGTGATAGGCACTGATTGCCGAGGTATTTGTAAATCTAACTACCATACGATCACGACCATGACGGCCCTTTCTTGCTATAACATACTTTTTAAAGCATACTGTAACTTATAGACATCAATAGTCTCAAAATCAAGGAATTATAATATTATATAATTAACTACTCCCTAAGAAGTCAATACCAGGATATGAGGACCTTGAGACTTGGAACTCACGGTGACCTGACCTGACCGAGGCCAATGGCCGAGGTCAGGTCAGGTCACCGAGAGTGACAAGTTGAGAGGTCCTCATATCCTGGTATTGACTTCTTATGTAGTCATCAATTGTTTTATTATACCGAAATAAACTGGATAAGGCTGTTATCTTGTCTTTTGTAATTGTCTTATAATTTTTATTTTTCTAATAGAGTACGGAAATAATTCTTGGTCGTCACCGGATATATAATCGTGTTTTAATCATGTCAAAACTTCCGGTGTAGTAATGAATGTCACATGTGCATGTACAATTTCCTAAAATGATGGTATGTATGCTTCAGATTTTAAACTTGGATAATGTTCAAGTGTTTTATACACATCCAGGGGAGGGGGCGTCGTGGTCGTGATGGTATGGTAGTGGGATCTACAACAATATGTGATAAAGTTTGTCAGTTACTTGCGACAGGTCGGTGGTTTTCTCCGTCTTCCTCCACCAATATAACTGACTGCCACGACATAACTGAAATATTGTTGAATATATTCAATAAAGTGCAATAATTGTATACTATTCCATATTTCAATCGAAATGGGATTAATCGGTCGCCATTTTAATTTTTTCAATCGGTCAATATCTACAGGTCAGTGTAAGATCAAGTGATAAATAATGACTTATTTGGAAGATTTAGTGGTCATACCTTGGAAAATAAAATAAAATCACATGACAAAGCATAACCAATAGAAAGCAAGTATATCCTTATTAATATTCATGAGGTATAATAATGTGCTTTGTAAGACTTACGACATTGAAGGAGAATTCTGATTATTAGCTGCTAGTAGTAAAATGTCTGTCACATTCTGTAAAACAACCATTATTAATTTCCTGGTAGACTGTCTTTTAAATTCTAGAACTCTCCAATTACTCTGAAAAACAAGATTTTGTACAAAATTATATTTACAATTATATAACCAAAAGTCAATGATCTTCATCATTTTGGTGCTTTTGAAGATTAAAATTGAAACAGATTTCCGAATTATAAAATCTCAGATTGATACTGACAGCAACAGTTCAACCTAATGTCTTTAAATTTCTTTGCAAATATTTAACATTAGCATGATGGGGCCCTAAATATGATCTCAGACAATATCACTTAGTATTTCCCTGAAACATACACAATTCTATTTTTAATCTGAGTACAGAAATAGCAGCTATTATGTTTACAGTAGTCTCCCTTTAATAAGGCAACGACTTTTGCAATAAAAAAGGAGCCTTCTCTCTTGAGGGTGACTATTTAGTATTATTTTACTATCTCTTGAGGGTGACTATTTAGTATTATTTTACTATCTCTTGAGGGTGACTATTTAGTATTATTTTACTCTCTCTTGAGGGTGACTATTTGGTATTATTTTACTATCTCTTGAGGGTGACTATTTAGTATTATTTTACTATCTCTTGAGGGTGACTATTTAGTATTATTTTACTATCTCTTGAGGGCGACTATTTAGTATTATTTTACTATCTCTTGAGGGCGACTATTTAGTATTATTTTACTATCTCTTGAGGGCGACTATTTAGTATTATTTTACTCTCTCTTGAGGGTGACTATTTAGTATTATTTTACTCTCTCTTGAGGGTGACTATTTAGTATTATTTTACTCTCTCTTGAGGGTGACTATTTAGTATTATTTTACTCTCTCTTGAGGGTGACTATTTAGTATTATTTTACTCTCTCTTGAGGGTGACTATTTAGTATTATTTTACTCTCTCTTGAGGGTGACTATTTAGTATTATTTTACTATCTCTTGAGGGTGACTATTTAGTATTATTTTACTATCTCTTGAGGGTGACTATTTAGTATTATTTTACTCTCTCTTGAGGGTGACTATTTAGTATTATTTTACTCTCTCTTGAGGGTGATTATTTAGTATTATTTTACTCTCTCTTGAGGGTGACTATTTAGTATTATTTTACTATCTCTTGAGGGTGACTATTTAGTATTATTTTACTCTCTCTTGAGGGTGACTATTTAGTATTATTTTACTCTCTCTTGAGGGTGACTATTTAGTATTATTTTACTCTCTCTTGAGGGTGACTATTTAGTATTATTTTACTATCTCTTGAGGGTGACTATTTAGTATTATTTTACTCTCTCTTGAGGGTGACTATTTAGTATTATTTTACTCTCTCTTGAGGGTGACTATTTAGTATTATTTTACTCTCTCTTGAGGGTGACTATTTAGTATTATTTTACTCTCTCTTGAGGGTGACTATTTAGTATTATTTTACTCTCTCTTGAGGGTGACTATTTAGTATTATTTTACTCTCTCTTGAGGGTGACTATTTAGTATTATTTTACTATCTCTTGAGGGTGACTATTTAGTATTATTTTACTATCTCTTGAGGGTGACTATTTAGTATTATTTTACTCTCTCTTGAGGGTGACTATTTAGTATTATTTTACTCTCTCTTGAGGGTGACTATTTAGTATTATTTTACTCTCTCTTGAGGGTGACTATTTAGTATTATTTTACTCTCTCTTGAGGGTGACTATTTAGTATTATTTTACTCTCTCTTGAGGGTGACTATTTAGTATTATTTTACTCTCTCTTGAGGGTGACTATTTAGTATTATTTTACTATCTCTTGAGGGTGACTATTTAGTATTATTTTACTCTCTCTTGAGGGTGACTATTTAGTATTATTTTACTCTCTCTTGAGGGTGACTATTTAGTATTATTTTACTCTCTCTTGAGGGTGACTATTTAGTATTATTTTACTCTCTCTTGAGGGTGACTATTTAGTATTATTTTACTCTCTCTTGAGGGTGACTATTTAGTATTATTTTACTCTCTCTTGAGGGTGACTATTTAGTATTATTTTACTCTCTCTTGAGGGTGACTATTTAGTATTATTTTACTATCTCAGTGAATCTGAAAGCTGGTCTAATCAGAGGAGTGGCCTTTGGTGTGAGGTGAAAGCTGGTCTGATCAGAGGAGTGGCCTTTGGTGTGAGAGGCATTATAAGACTGATCAGAGGAGTGGCCTTTGGTGTGAGGGGCATTATAAGACTGATCAGAGGAGTGGCCTTTGGTGTGAGGTGAAAGCTGGTCTGATCAGAGGAGTGGCCTTTGGTGTGAGAGGCATTATAAGACGTGGACTACTGTAATATATTGACGACTATCTTACCTCATGTAATTTAACTCTATGTGTTTTATCAGTACTACTGCCAGTGTGGATCAACTGGAATCCATTCCCTATTATAATAACCTGTGGATTGATAGTGGATGCTGGTTGTCTCAATCCATCACTGACAGTGTAACTAATATATCCATTATAGGACAAAGTCTGAAAACATAAAAATCATTAGAATCATTAATTCATAGAATAAATAAATTTTATCAATGACAGCTTCTCTGATGTAATATTAGACTGACAGGACTGTGGC
Organism: Bathymodiolus septemdierum; assembly: GCA_963383655.1. Classification (NCBI taxonomy): domain Eukaryota; kingdom Metazoa; phylum Mollusca; class Bivalvia; order Mytilida; family Modiolidae; genus Bathymodiolus; species Bathymodiolus septemdierum. The sequence continues at coordinate 113,418,349 of OY726518.1, read as the reverse complement.
AGATCTGATTTTTATACTTGATCTAATGGATTGATACAATCTGTTAACATGTGGTCTTTTTGAGTGGAAGCAAATCTGTGCAGGTTTTTTTGATCATAGGTTTATATATGTATTGCTGTTGGAGATCCAGTTATGAAGGTTGGGATCCAGTTATGAAGGTTGAGATCCAGTTATGAAGGTTGGGATCCAGTTATGAAGGTTGGAGATCCAGTTATGAAGGTTGGAGATTCAGTTATGAAGGTTGGAGATCCAGTTATGAAGGTTGGAGATCCAGTTATGAAGGTTGGAGATTCAGTTATGAAGGTTGGAGATTCAGTTATGAAGGTTGGAGATCCAGTTATGAAGGTTGGAGATCCAGTTATGAAGGTTGGAGATTCAGTTATGAAGGTTGGAGATCCAGTTATGAAGGTTGGAGATCCAGTTATGAAGGTTGGAGATTCAGTTATGAAGGTTGGAGATCCAGTTATGAAGGTTGGGATCCCAATTATTAGTTTAACTCCACCACATGTTTGTGTCTGTCTCAAGACAGGACCTGGATTTTCAATGTCACATGTCATGGTCTTTGTGTGTCCAGTGAGTTCAATTAAGTTCAGAGGTTACTGTTCTCTTTGTAGATATTGGTAGAATTAATAATTATCACTGTTTAAACTTTCTTTTCATAACAAATTAATTCCTTTTAATTATGATACAGAATTTGAATAGTTAAATTAATTTTCATTGGTCTAACAACTTACCAGATCTCCCAGTGGTGCTTTAGATAAACTCCAATATAATGGGCCACCAGGTAGAGTGGCAGGAACTGACATCCATGTTGTATCATGTGGAATCACGCTATAATATTTATACTTCCTGGTTACATACGTAGAAACCCTGTCATCAAGTGTTATCGTTCTGTCTTCAAATGCTCTCTACAATGATAATATACAACTGTTAATATTTACAACATAATGTATATCTAAGGTGAGAAAATATGCAGAAAATATCAATTTATTTCAAATAGGGATCTCTTTAATTGGTTTGATGCCATCACATTCTTGTGACTGTTCCAAGCCAGGACTTAGATTTCCAATGCCATATATTGTGGTCTTCTTTTTCGTTCAATGATTTGAGATGAAAAATGATTGTTCATTTGGTTGGTATTGGTGGAATTGTTGTTCATCACTTAGTTTAAACATATTTTATTGTCAAGCAATTATAGACAATGAATCAAACACAAGTTATAAACTTACGAGGTCTTCTCCGTTACATATAAATCATTAAGTAGACAATATTACAAAAACATAACATTATTTCATTCAAAATTATTAGTGAAAAATGACATAATACTGCAAGAGACATTGATATTGAGTCGTTGTCATCGGACGAATTAGGAATGTGTAAACATTAGACAAATCTTTTAGTGTCCATTATGTATCTGTGAACAGCTACGAAAAGAGTGCAGTTGACATCATATTCAGAATTTGAATTTCCATACAATATATTATTAATAGATATCTCTAACCCAAGATCTCTAATATTGTTAAACATTACATTTCTCTGATTTACAAACAATTTACAGTGTAAGAAGTAGTGTTCATTGTTTTCAACATGATCATCACTGTTTAAACTTTCTTTTCATTTTCTTTTAAAAAGTAACTTGCAATATGACATATGATTGATTGATTCCTTCATTATTGCTTAAAATATAATTTACAATAAGAATGCTAAAAATCCATTCTCGTTTTAACAGAAAAAGACAATGATAGCTTTATAATGATGTTCATGGTCTGTATTATAATTAATGGTGGGAATCGGTCAGATTTTCAGGGAAGACAATTAAAAAGCCTCCTCTTATACAGCCACCCCTTCTGCAATCCCAAAATTTCCTTATAAGAGGGGGGCTTATTTGAGAGGGACAATTTTGTAATATTTTACTATCTCGGGGCATCCGTAATTTGACCTTATAAGAGGAATGACCTTTGGTAGAGGTGACCTTTTTAAGAGAAGGACTACTGTAGTAATATTTCAAGAGTACAAGTTTATGCTTAACATAAGTAAAAAGTTTAACAAAATTGTATACATGTAGGTAAAATTCAGGTAGAAGTAGACTACTCTTAGCAATAGATACATAATAGACTAGTCCAAATATGTGTATTTACTGTGTGGAAGATGTTCAGGATTAAACAGCAATAGAATTTGTCAGTATGAAGAAAAAATTGGAATTTAGTTCAACATACTTTTCTCAACACTAAGGAATCAGAACGAACTACAAGACTAAAAATTTGATTATCAGATCGGGCCCCATTGTCTGACTGCTTAGTCTAGGTTTTCAATTATTGGTGCACCACTATTTAAAATACAATAATAACTTACTTGTGTCCAAACATAGTTAGCTTGCTGACACTGTGATGACCTGTCATAACAGAAACATTCTGTACAACCCCGTGGATTGTCTGGCTGGAAACTAAAGGTATTAGGCTTACACTTAGAACAGTCTTTTCCCTCTACATTTTCCTACAAAATTACAACAATATATCGTGATCATATTTTTATCTAAGTTGGTGTAAAGAACATTTTTTTCAATTTTTCATATCATTTTTAAAAACATTAAAAGGTGTATGTTTGCCTGTCATCATACAGTCATAATTGTACATAATATACTTAGAATTACTAAATCATGATAAAGGAATATAAATAAACATGTTGAACACATCTAATTGCTATTCAACGATGAACATTACTAAAATTCTTGTTGTTTTTATGTCAAATGATGTAGATCAACATTAAATATTTTGATGTAGCTGATAATTTCCAGTCTGATAACATTTTCCTGTCTAATAACACCATGACATTTCTATATGTAATAGTGACATTGTCCTGTCTAACTTATTATCAAACAGACACTGTCCTCCTGTCAGTACCATCGAGGTGTAACGATATGCCTTCCTCCCTCTATTGTATTGTAAATTTTGCTGACGATACTATTACCTTTGATACGATACAATACTTCATATGTAGTATGTAGTTGTCACTACAGATGCTCCATATATGTATTACCTTTGATACGATACTTCATATGTAGTATGTAGTTGTCATTACAGATGCTCCATATATGTATTACCTTTGATACGATACAATACTTCATATGTAGTATGTAGTTGTCATTACAGATGCTCCATATATGTCTCTATATATTTGAAATGTTTTTGTTTTATTTATGTTATCAAGGTCTCATGTCCTTTGTATTGAATCCTACAATATATTTTGCAATGCTATGTGCTCTATGTGAGTTGAAAGATAATGGACCCTTCGCAAACATAGTATCACTTACTCTCAGCTGACTAGATTTTGTCACTGAAATCGGTGGATTCATTTGAGTCTTAGCTGTTTCTGTGGGTCCACTTTAACCTCCAGAACCAGAGGTAATCTCATGTTTTGGTCGAATATGGGTTGACATGTTGCTGGTATTGCAGGTCTTGTAGATCATGTTGGTCATTCATACATATTTTACATATGATACGGTTTTATCTTTGTCCGTAGGTTCTGTTTCATTTATGTTGACAAATTTAAATCTAACGACATATTCCGATACGTGAGATCGGTAGATTGCAAGTGGATCTTATAGTATTTTACGTTCATCATTCTCATCACCGACACCAGGGGATGCCAGGTTTGTATCTCCCCTGGGGCCATTCCAGGAAAGTTGCGTTCAAAGAGACGCCTAATATAAGTATTCGGCACTGGAACCATGCTGAACCGAGCATGACGACAAAAAAATCAAACACTTTCGGCACTTCGGAGTATCGTTACACCCCAACAGTACCATCATCATTTCAGACATAACACTCACCTTACACTGATACTGTAATTATCCTGTCTGATCATCATACTAAAACTGTACTGTCAGTATTATCAGTACTACAGACACAACACTCACCTTACATTGACACTGTCCTGTCTGTTCATCACACTGACATTGTCAGTATCGTCAGTACTACAGACACAACACTCACCTTACATTGACACTGTCCTGTCTGTTCATCACACTGACATTGTCAGTATCGTCAGTACTACAGACACAACACTCACCTTACATTGACAGTCCTGTCTGTTCATCACACTGACATTGTCAGTATCATCAGTACTATAGACACAACACTCACCTTACATTGACACTGTCCTGTCTGTTCATCACACTGACATTGTCAGTATCATTATCATCAGTACTATAGACACAACACTCACCTTACATTGACACTGTCCTGTCTGTTCATCACACTGACATTGTCAGTATCATTATTATCAGTACTATAGACACAACACTCACTTTACATTGACACTGTCCTGTTTGTTCATCACACTGACATTGTCAGTATCGTCAGTACTACAGACACAACACTCACCTTACATTGACACTGTCCTGTCTGTTCATCACACTAACACTGTACTGTCAGTATTGTCAGTACTACAGACACAACACTCACCTTACATTGACACTGTCCTGTCTGTTCATCACACTGACATTGTCCTTTGTCATTACAGCTCTCTTTGGTAGTACCATCAGCGCTACACAGACATAACAAACAGTTTGGGTACTGGTAGAAACCAAACAGACAGCTGTCACATTTATCACCATTGAAGTCAGGTAAACATTTACACCTCCCTGTATACAAATCACACTGCTGACTAATGGAGGAACCACTCTGGCAGTTACATGGCTGAAAAATTAAAACTTTGTAACAGTAAATTATATATATATATATATGTCACAAGTCACTGATAAACTTTTATCATATAATGTTGTATCGTGCACACCTCGCCTGATCAGGGTTCAAACTCACAACATTAGTGGTGATAGGCACTGAATGCATAGGTAGTTATAAATCCAACTACCATATGATCACAACCACCACAGTTCTGCAAAACATATAAATGTTCTCATAAGTCTAAAGCTAGTTTACTTTTTAGTACTCTATAAACAACACAAAATCTATATCAAATTTCTGTCTCTGTCAAAGCAGTCAGAACTGTGATTCAGTAGTATAAGAGAAACAAAATGTAATATTAATTACCTTACAGCCTTCTGTAGGATCATACCTCCAACTGTTAGGAGCACATCTTTCACATTGTAACCCTGTTGTAAACGGAGGACATTTACATTCTCCTGTAATTTGGTCACAAGTATATCCAGGTTTACTACACGGCTGGCATCCTGAAACATCAATGTTTTAATTGACCTAAATTAATGGATAGCAATTTTCATGGTTTGAGGAAAATTTTATTTTTGTGGATAAGTAAATTTGTGAATCTCTAGACCTGCTATATTATCCTATTATGGATTTCTCACAAGGGAACCGTTCTCCTATAGTGTTGTCTGGGTAGGTATAGTGCCCAAGCCGGTAGGCGAGGGCACTATACCTTCCCAGACAACACTATAGGAGAACGGTTCTTGAGGGAGAAGTACATAATAAATTTAGTACATAGCATGTCTAATGCCTAATGGCTAATACTTTGCAACTAATGAGCTTTTAGAATGTAATCTCCACTGCTGGTTCTGACATTTGCGTAAAAGTCTTGTAAAATGCCAAAGTACAACAATATCCATTGTGCCTATCTCCCCGTCATAATTTTATTCCAACATGAAGTCCGAGAGAACTTTAACTGCATATTTGGTTGCCGCTTTTGTCTTTACATTTTGTTGTTGCAATGTGAATTCGTCAGCATCCGTGCTGCCGAATCTGGCAGCCGGTGTCGGCAATGTAAACAATGACGTAATCAACTGTTAATCGTAGCGCCGCGCATACAAGGGAAGTAACTTTTATTGAAAATTCATCACACCATTTCGCGGGAAATTTGGTATAGTCCCGCAGGAAGAATGGTCGTTTTAGCATAGTGCCTGTTGCGAAGTATAGTCTCCCGTAGTCAAGAAATGAACTATACTGTTGAAATATAGTGCCTAACTAACAACCAATGAAAATTTACTATTTCTATATGTTATGTACTAAATATATATATGACAAATATTGAATTCTTAATTTCATGGTTTGTTACTATCCACAAAATCCATTAAAATTGGTATGCCACAAATAATCATGAATTCAGTATTCAGAATTAAAATTGGTATGCCACAAATAATCATGAATTCAGTATTCAGAATTAAAATTGGTATGCCACAAATAATCATGAATTCAGTATTCAGAGTTAAAATTGGTATGCCACAAATAATCATGAATTCAGTATTCAGAATTAAAATTGGTATGCCACAAATAATCATGAATTCAGTATTCAGAATTAAAATTGGTATGCCACAAATAATCATGAATTCAGAATTCAGAATTAAAATTGGTATGCCACAAATAATCATGAATTCAGTATTCAGAATTAAAATTGGTATGCCACAAATAATCATGAATCCAGTATTCAGAATTAAAATTGGTATGCCACAAATAATCATGAATTCAGTATTCAGAATTAAAATTGGTATGCCACAAATAATCATGAATTCAGTATTCAGAATTAAAATTGGTATGCCACAAATAATCATGAATTCAGTATTCAGAATTAAAATTGGTATGCCACAAATAATCATGAATTCAGTATTCAGAATTAAAATTGGTATGCCACAAATAATCATGAATTCAGTATTCAGAATTAAAACTTAATCAATCAATGCTCTTTTTTTCACTATCTAATCCTTAATTTTATGAAAAGAAAGTTTAAACATTATTACATATATTAATTTGTATAAATAGTTATTCATTTACTAGTTTTCAGTAACACATGCTAACTGTTTCCGCACTCTATTGGTGGAACAAAAATTAAAGAAAGAATTTTTTACATGTTCAAAATATGCGATTGAAAATAAGAATCAAAAGGGAATGGATATCAACAACAGCAAATCCTTCAGCAAACATGTAATTAAAAGTTCTCCAAAATCTAAATGATGAATATTCATCACTTACTTCTACATCCATAATAAGAAAATCCGTAATATCCAGGTTTACAGCGGTCACAGTTTTGTCCCCCTATACCAGTCCTACAGGGACATTGACCTGTTTTCCTGTCACACTGTCTATACTGGGAACCAGTAGTATTACAGTCACATGACATACATCCACCACCTAGAGGTAGACCCCAGTGATTATCCTAAAACATGATAGAATTGTCTAAATTGTAAACTCTTTCTAAGACAAACACACAATGAAGACAGTAATATACAGCAGAGAACTGCAGTAAAATATAACATACTTTATCTACAGAGGTTTCCAATTAATGCTGAATTTGGTTTTGATTCTGGATATTTTTGTCCTATCCCAAAATTTTGTTTTGATTGTCTAAATATGGAACTGCATTTCTTAAAATTTTGTAAATTTCAGAAAACTAGATACAGAATGAAGCAATAATATAATACAAAGGGTTGTTTTGTTTTTAACAAAACATTTCTAAACTTAAGGCAAATTGTACAAATAATTACAATGGCATGTTAAATATCATTAATATAAAATGGAAGGTCATTCATGGCAGAATTTTAGCTGTTAAAGAAAACAGAAAATCATCATCTGAAATAAAATACATTGGACAGTCACAATTAACATTAAAACTTGGACAAGACATACACAACTATACTACTGCTGAAAATAATACAATATAAAGCATGTATATTACTGGCATCTAAAACATGTGTATTACAAGATAAAACAGGGAAGGCCAAGCAGATAACATGATAGTCAATTATTATGTGCCGGGACAAGTGTACTTTATGATAGTTAATTATTATGTGCCAGGACAAGTGTACTTTATGATAGTTAATTATTATGTGCTGGGGCAAGTGTACTTTATGATAGTTAATTCTTATGTGCTGGGGCAAGTGTACTTTATGATAGTTAATTATTATGTGCTGGGGCAAGTGTACTTTATGATAGTCAATTATTATGTGCCGGGGCAAGTGTACTTTATGATAGTCAATTATTATGTGCTGGGGCAAGTGTACTTTATGATAGTCAATTATTATGTGCCAGGGCAAGTGTACTTTATGATAGTTAATTATTATGTGCCGGGGCAAGTGTACTTTATGATAGTTAATTCTTATGTGCCGGGGCAAGTATACTTTATGATAGTTAATTCTTATGTGCTGGGGCAAGTGTACTTTATGATAGTTAATTATTATGTGCTGGGGCAGTGTACTTTATGATAGTCAATTATTATGTGCCAGGGCAAGTGTACTTTATGATAGTTAATTCTTATGTGCCGGGGCAAGTGTACTTTATGATAGTTAATTCTTATGTGCTGGGGCAAGTGTACTTTATGATAGTCAATTATTATGTGCCGGGGCAAGTGTACTTTATGATAGTCAATTATTATGTGCCAGGGCAAGTGTACTTTATGATAGTCAATTATTATGTGCCAGGGCAAGTGTACTTTATGATAGTTAATTCTTATGTGCTGGGGCAAGTGTACTTTATGATAGTTAATTATTATGTGCCGGGGCAAGTGTACTTTATGATAGTCAATTATTATGTGCCGGGGCAAGTGTACTTTATGATAGTTAATTCTTATGTGCTGGGGCAAGTGTACTTTATGATAGTCAATTATTATGTGCCGGGGCAAGTGTACTTTATGATAGTCAATTATTATGTGCTGGGGCAAGTGTACTTTATGATAGTTAATTCTTATGTGCTGGGGCAAGTGTACTTTATGATAGTCAATTATTATGTGCCGGGGCAAGTGTACTTTATGATAGTTAATTATTATGTGCCAGGACAAGTGTACTTTATGATAGTTAATTATTATGTGCCGGGGCAAGTGTACTTTATGATAGTTAATTCTTATATGCTGGGGCAAGTGTACTTTATGATAGTTAATTATTATGTGCCGGGGCAAGTGTACTTTATGATAGTCAATTATTATGTGCCGGGGCAAGTGTACTTTATGATAGTCAATTATTATGTGCCAGGGCAAGTGTACTTTATGATAGTTAATTATTATGTGCCGGGGCAAGTGTACTTTATGATAGTTAATTATTATGTGCCGGGGCAAGTGTACTTTATGATAGTTAATTATTATGTGCTGGGGCAAGTGTACTTTATGATAGTTAATTATTATGTGCCGGGGCAAGTGTGCTTTATGATAGTCAATTATTATGTGCTGGGGCAAGTGTACTTTATGATAGTTAATTCTTATGTGCTGGGGCAAGTGTACTTTATGATAGTCAATTATTATGTGCCGGGGCAAGTGTACTTTATGATAGTTAATTATTATGTGCCAGGACAAGTGTACTTTATGATAGTTAATTATTATGTGCCTGGGCAAGTGTACTTTATGATAGTTAATTCTTATGTGCTGGGGCAAGTGTACTTTATGATAGTTAATTATTATGTGCCGGGGCAAGTGTACTTTATGATAGTCAATTATTATGTGCCGGGGCAAGTGTACTTTATGATAGTCAATTATTATGTGCCGGGGCAAGTGTACTTTATGATAGTCAATTATTATGTGCCAGGGCAAGTGTACTTTATGATAGTCAATTATTATGTGCCGGGGCAAGTGTACTTTATGATAGTTAATTCTTATGTGCCGGGGCAAGTATACTTTATGATAGTTAATTCTTATGTGCCGGGGCAAGTGTACTTTATGATAGTTAATTATTATGTGCTGGGGCAAGTGTACTTTATGATAGTCAATTATTATGTGCCACTTACAGATGGGTGTACTCTCTCACAAAGTTTCCTAAATATAACATGGTTGTTCCTGTAGACCTAATTCAGGAGTCAAACACATATTTACACTGTACATCCAATATATATAGAAATTAAAGGAACCTCGAGATTCAAGTATCCTTTGATATGTACAGGAGATACTGAGCAACGATATCTCACTACATACTATGATGTTTACTGAGGTACACCACTCACTGAGGAATGACCTCTCACTACGTGTTATGATGTTACTGAGATACACCACTCACTGAGGAATGACCTCTCACTACGTGTTATGATGTTACTGAGATACATCACTCACTGAGGAATGACCTCTCACTACGTGTTATGATGTTACTGAGATACATCACTCACTGAGGAATGACCTCTCACTACGTGTTATGATGTTACTGAGATACATCACTCACTGAGGAATGACCTCTCACTACGTGTTATGATGTTACTGAGGTACACCACTCACTGAGGAACGACCTCTCACTACGTGTTATGATGTTACTGAGATACATCACTCACTATGTGCTATGATGTTACTATGGTAACTTATTAACTTCCTGTAAAATTACCATAAAACCATAATTAAACCTATATTTTACAGAACCAGACATGTTAATAGATCTCTCTATTATATTATTCCTGTAGAGCATACAAAGCTCAGATGTATTGTTTATTACAAATTTAGCCATCAAGAAAACTGTGATACATAATGTAAAGGATGAAGAGTGAAGCTAATATACCAGTATAAGATAACAGAACAGTTGTGTAGATATGACAATATTTACAAGCAGACAATCACAGGAACCTGTAATCAGTCATATGGTTCAATATTATACCATTTTTATTTAAAGTAAACCTTGCATAGAATTTCTTTTTTTAGTAATGACGGCCATGATGGATGGAGAGGAAGCAAGGGGCTGTCAGATATAAACTTGAAAGAGGACCATCTTCACCATGTTTGGTTTAACTTGATCCAGAGATTTCAAAAGAAAATTCTTATGTAAACATCTTATGATAGGTGACAACAGATAGCTAGTGATGACAACATGGCTGACATGACCTTATAAGTCAGGTGAGCAAATAAAACTGGATCAAAGCAATCCAAATTTCAGTTGACTGGATTGTAAACAGAACAACTCTACAATGTGTGGTATACAGCTATAACATACCTGTAGGATAAGTTGTTTAATTAAAACAAGTGAAAATCTGTTGAAAATTTTGTTTAAAAAATTAAAAGTTTAAAATATAGAAATATTGGGAAGATATTCTAAAACACCTCTAAAATTTGAAATGTAAAGATTCAATATGCATAGATCAGACACATCTTGAAGTATATGGCAGATCATTACACAAAAATGTGTATGCTTTTTTTCTGCAAGCCATTCAACATACTCAAGATTCACATTGTATGCAACCTGGCCAAAATGATCATTTAGCTTTGAATATCTGTTTTGTTGACTAAAAATCTTGAGCTCTCTTTGTTTTAAAGGAATCTATCTTTATATAGTGGCAATAGTTTATATCATTTTAAGCCTAAGTAAGAAGGAGATTGTTTACATTTTCCTACCATCAAGCAGAATGTTATATATAGAATCTAGACAAAAACACATTGCTAGGGTACACAGACAAGTATGATACATGCCGCGCTACAGCGTAAAAAATATCCATTGAAAGAATGTCGAGTAAAGTAATAGAAATAAAGAATAAAGATGTCTGGGTTTCAGAAGTTGCAGTTCATGCAGAATATCAGAACTAGCAGAACATTTTTATTTTGAGTGGTCAATAGATAGGACAAGCATGGAATACCTTACAACTGTCACATTTATAACCAACAACATTAGGTAAACAGTTACAGTAACCAGTGGTCATACTACACTGATAGGTCTGGTTAGTTCCATGTGGATTACACTGACAATCTGGTACAAATAAATACAGTGTTAGATGTGGATGTGCTGACAAACATGTGTGGATTATAATAACAATCAAGTGTTAGCATTGGTTAAGGAATAAAATGTGGAAAAAAACACAAATACAAAAGTTTTAAATGAATAATTACAACTTTAGTAAACTATTAGTCTATTAGTATGGTGTTGAAAGTTAAAATATTAAAATATGAATATTTTAATCAATTCAGAAGAAATTATATATATATAATGGATAAATTATACTTAATATTACAATATGTTATTTAATCAATTCACACATTTAGAAAATATTAAAAAGCAGTGATACAAATGTTATTGAAAAAAATCTGAATGACATCCAAGTTTTCTAAATTTTGAAAATTATTAATTGTGTGAAAATATTATTGAACTTCCAAGTGTAAATGGAAGACATACCAATACACCCTCTGTATGATAATCCATAAAACCCCTCATCACATGAATTACATTGAAGTCCTGCGACTCCCGGCTTACAGATACATTGCCCTGTGTAGGGGTCACACTGGTCCCCAACTGATCCCATGTCATTACATTGACAGGACAGGCAACCCTCATCTATCTGACCAAATCCTGGCTATAAAAAGTTAAACATTGCTACTAGTACAATTCTATTATGTTTATTGTTTTATTTTCAACTTTTCAACATGCTAAAATGTATTTTAAGAAATTGATAATAATTAGATTATTGAACAACAGCAATATATATATATATATTTAAAATACTTTTTTCCCATCCCATAGTCATTATTCCCTACATGATGATTTATTCTTGTCATGAAAATAGCTGAAATGTTGTTAACTAGACAACTAACAACAATCAATCATAAATAAATAATGATTGGATGAAGGGAGATAATTCATTGTATTGGATGAAGGGAGATAATTCATTGTATTGTGGGTTGACATTTCTTAAATAATTTTGTAATTCTCTAAAGTCTTGCCTGCCAAACAATACAACATACTGGGTGAGTTTAATCATTTTATTTACCTATTGCATCACTTCCTGTTTAAAAGTAAAAGGTTACGTATTTTGGAAATTATTCTGGTTAATTTACATGTTAGTATCATAAAATGGTTAAAATGGTTATTTAGTGACATGCAGAGATATTAATGCTTTGAAAAACCATCCTCCTTCACTGTTTATACTGTTCAAGATTAAACTGTAAAGAAAGAAACCATATAACCCGAGCATGATGTAACACCCTTAGTATCAGCATAATGAGTGTGTACACAGTAATATATTTGTATCTGAATTGAATGGGTTCCAAAACAATGTTTAAAGTCTATTTGAAAATCCTCTCTTAATTTCCCTTATAGATAACTATTTCTTATTATCTAAGGCTATAAGTATCAATTCTACATTCCAGATATGATGTATAACAATCTACAGTTTGCCTTCTTAAAGCTTCTGTATTTTACATTTAAACTAAAAACCTTTTTTATTATTGGCATGTATCTAGATATATTTCAAAAAGAATCCCATGATATATTACAACCTTACTAATAATTAACTTGTCAATTTTGTATCCATTGTTTCATTAACAGTAGGTATCAAGAACACAAACTATGAAAAAAGGTCCTGGGAAACTTCAGTTAGAGCATGCAACCTGTTGGACCCATTTATATAAAAAAGGGTGTTCAAATATGATGAAAATTTGTTAATAGAAACTAAAGTTAAGGCATGGAAACAACTGACTGCCAAAACAATAAAAAAAAAACAATGCACATGTATTACTATTTGGTTTGTAAATATTTACCTTACAAAGGTCACATTTTCTTCCTCCGAAGTTTTCTTTACACCGACATTGACCTGTATAATGATCACATGATGCACCATCTGATCCAGAAATGTCACAGTCACATGCTGAAATACACATAAAATAATTAATATGTGTCTTCTGCTGACCAAGAAACTATTCCTGAAATATGAGGTCTACCATTTTAAATATCAAACGATATGTTTTAATCGGAATAGAAACAAAAACAAAATCAGCAGAGCTTTAAGGTAAAAAGTACATTATAGGTGTTGCAACAATAAACTCCTCTTTATAAAAATGTTCACTTTATGATCAAAACTAAGCACTAATGTAAAGTTTGTAAGCATTATTTGTAAGTATTTTCTTTGATGTAATGTTTGTAAGTATTTTCTTTGATGTAATGTTTGTAAGTATTTCCTTTGATGTAATGTTTGTAAGTATTTTCTTTGATGTAATGTTTGTAAGTATTTTCTTTGATGTAATGTTTGTAAGTATTTCCTTTGATGTAATGTTTGTAAGTATTTTCTTTGATGTAATGTTTGTAAGTATTTTCTTTGATGTAATGTTTGTAAGTATTTCCTTTGATGTAATGTTTGTAAGTATTTCCTTTGATGTAATGTTTGTAAGTATTTTCTTTGATGTAATGTTTGTAAGTATTTCCTTTGATGTAATGTTTGTAAGTATTTTCTTTGATGTAATGTTTGTAAGTATTTCCTTTGATGTAATGTTTGTAAGTATTTTCTTTGATGTAATGTTTGTAAGTATTTCCTTTGATGTAATGTTTGTAAGTATTTTCTTTGATGTAATGTTTGTAAGTATTTTCTTTGATGTAATGTTTGTAAGTATTTTCTTTGATGTAATGTTTGTAAGTATTTTCTTTGATGTAATGTTTGTAAGTATTTTCTTTGATGTAATGTTTGTAAGTATTTTCTTTGATGTAATGTTTATAAGTATTCCCTTTGATGTAATATTTGTAAGTATTTTCTGTAACCACCATATTTTATCTAACCTGTACAATCGCCATTGATAGCTGTTCCATAGTAACCAGGTCTACACACACTACATCTTTCTCCCTCTGCATTGTTTATACATTTCAAACATTTCCCAGACATGGAATCACAACTTCCTGGGTCATTCACATCTATGTTTCCATTGCACTTGCAAGCTATACAGTACCCTCCTGGGGTCAAGGGATCACCATAGTAACCAAGACCACATCTAAATAATTTGTCAATATAATCTTATATATTAAGTGAATTAACTCCCTATTTTTTCTCCATTTCTTTTAAATGTGATTATATTTCAAACTAGAAGCTCACATAAAACTGTATTCCTCATCTAAAAAAAAGATGCTATTGCCTATCATTATATGTAAAAGACTTGGATCCAATATACCAAAGGACCTTCGTTGGTACGAAATTGCAATTTCATAACATAATGCTGATTCATGCCATATACAATTGCATTTCCATTCTTGGTTTTAAAGACAAAATGTTTGAAATTCTCCTCATTATATCATAATCTTATCTTTGGACCATACGGACTTGAACCCTGTATACACTGCTTCCTAAGTTTGTATGTATTATATCAGAATCTTATATTTGGACCATACAGACTTGAACCCTGTATACACTGCTGCCTAAGTTTGTATGTATTATATCAGAATCTTATATTTGGACCATACAGATTTGAACCCTGTATACACTGCTGCCTAAGTTTGTATGTATTATATCAGAATCTTATATTTGGACCATACGGACTTGAACCCTGTATACACTGCTGCCTAAGTTTGTATGTATTATATCAGAATCTTATATTTGGACCATACAGACTTGAACCCTGTATACACTGCTGCCTAAGTTTGTATGTATTATATCAGAATCTTATATTTGGACCATACAGACTTGAACCCTGTATACACTGCTGCCTAAGTTTGTATGTATTATATCATAATCTTATATTTGGACCATAAGGACTTGAACCCTGTATACACTGCTGCCTAAGTTTGTATGTATTATATCAGAATCTTATATTTGGACCATACAGACTTGAACCCTGTATACACTGCTGCCTAAGTTTGTATGTATTATATCATAATCTTATATTTGGACCATACAGACTTGAACCCTGTATACACTGCTGCCTAAGTTTGTATGTATTATATCATAATCTTATATTTGGACCATACAGACTTGAACCCTGTATACACTGCTGCCTAAGTTTGTATGTATTATATCATAATCTTATATTTGGACCATACAGACTTGAACCCTGTATACACTGCTTCCTAAGTTTGTATGTATTATATCATAATCTTATATTTGGACCATAAGGACTTGAACCCTGTATACACTGCTTCCTAAGTTTGTATGTATTATATCATAATCTTATATTTGGACCATACAGATTTGAACCCTGTATACACTGCTTCCTAAGTTTGTATGTATTATATCATAATCTTATATTTGGACCATAAGGACTTGAACCCTATATACACTGCTGCCTAAGTTTGTATGTATTATATCATAATCTTATATTTGGACCATACAGATTTGAACCCTGTATACACTGCTGCCTAAGTTTGTATGTATTATATCATAATCTTATATTTGGACCATAAGGACTTGAACCCTATATACACTGCTGCCTAAGTTTGTATGTATTATATCATAATCTTATATTTGGACCATACAGACTTGAACCCTGTATACACTGCTGCCTAAGTTTGTATGTATTATATCATAATCTTTTATTTGGACCATACAGACTTGAACCCTGTATACACTGCTGCCTAAGTTTGTATGTATTATATCATAATCTTATATTTGGACCATAAGGACTTGAACCCTGTATACACTGCTGCCTAAGTTTGTATGTATTATATCATAATCTTATATTTGGACCATAAGGACTTGAACCCTGTATACACTGCTTCCTAAGTTTGTATGTATTATATCATAATCTTATATTTGGACTATACAGACTTGAACCCTATATACACTGCTGCCTAAGTTTGTATGTATTATATCATAATCTTATATTTGGACCATACAGACTTGAACCCTGTATACACTGCTGCCTAAGTTTGTATGTATTATATCATAATCTTATATTTGGACCATAAGGACTTGAACCCTGTATACACTGCTTCCTAAGATTGTATGTATTATATCATAATCTTATATTTGGACCATACAGACTTGAACCCTGTATACACTGCTGCCTAAGTTTGTATGTATTATATCATAATCTTATATTTGGACCATAAGGACTTGAACCCTGTATACACTGCTGCCTAAGTTTGTATGTATTATATCATAATCTTATATTTGGACCATACAGACTTGAACCCTGTATACACTGCTGCCTAAGTTTGGATGTATTATATCATAATCTTATATTTGGACCATAAGGACTTGAACCCTGTATACACTGCTTCCTAAGTTTGTATGTATTATATCATAATCTTATATTTGGACCATACAGACTTGAACCCTGTATACACTGCTGCCTAAGTTTGTATGTATTATATCATAATCTTATATTTGGACCATAAGGACTTGAACCCTGTATACACTGCTTCCTAAGTTTGTATGTATTATATCATAATCTTATATTTGGACCATACAGACTTGAACCCTGTATACACTGCTGCCTAAGTTTGTATGTATTATATCATAATCTTATATTTGGACCATAAGGACTTGAACCCTGTATACACTGCTGCCTAAGTTTGTATGTATTATATCATAATCTTATATTTGGACCATAAGGACTTGAACCCTGTATACACTGCTTCCTAAGTTTGTATGTATTATATCATAATCTTATATTTGGACTATACAGACTTGAACCCTATATACACTGCTGCCTAAGTTTGTATGTATTATAT
Organism: Bathymodiolus septemdierum; assembly: GCA_963383655.1. Taxonomy (NCBI): domain Eukaryota; kingdom Metazoa; phylum Mollusca; class Bivalvia; order Mytilida; family Modiolidae; genus Bathymodiolus; species Bathymodiolus septemdierum. The sequence goes on along the minus strand of OY726518.1, from coordinate 113,401,068 downwards.
CATAATCTTATATTTGGACCATAAGGACTTGAACCCTGTATACACTGCTTCCTAAGTTTGTATGTATCTCCATATCACAATCATTGTTCTCTGCTTCTTAAATAAATCATTTAAAAAATTATTTATTGAATTTTATTTGAAATGTTGAACCCCATATACCATGGGTCTTTCATTTGTTTATTCTCCATCTCATAATAAATACATTTACATTTAAAGTGCTGGTTTTATTTCTATTACAGCCTGTGTAATGTGTTATATACTCTTTACTCTCAAATGAAATCTTAATAGAATTATAATATTATTTTTAATACAGCCAATTCATAAATGACATTATTTTGACCAGAAAAAAGTTTTAGATATATAGATTATTCAAGTAATAACATATAATAGAGGTTTTCAGAAAAAAAATTTCCACACTTAATTAGATATCTTCATTTTATTATTAACAAATAAAGACTTTGATGGGGTGTAATACCACAAAAGTAACCTCTATATATCTCTATTAGTATATCAATAATGTATATGTCTGTTTAATTGGATTTAACTGGTTTTCAATGTTCAAAAGTAATAATTTGAATGAACTGCCTTATTTATTCCTGTATTGTATGTTATTGATATGTAACTGAGGGTTTGAAGAAAGATTAGTTTGTACTTACTGTGCCACCCTCTATAAATAAAGTTATAATTATTATTATAGAATACTCACAATTCACAATGAACACCAACATGACCTTGTCTACAGTCCAAACATTTATAATTATCATAGTTTAAAATCACAGGATTCCATTCACATTTGGTGGCAAAATTATTTCTAGGATTAGTTGATGGACAGGCACATGGTTTACAATCCATGGGTGTTCCTCTCCTAGGATCACCATAGTAACCAGGTAAACATGTATCACATCTATCACCTGTCGTGTGGTCTTTGCAGGCCTATGAACATATCAATGTTACAATGACATAGTTATAATGATAATTTAAATGAGTCATGTTAAATCTTATCTCCTTACAATGGAGTCTATAACGTTTTAAAATATGTCTGTTAAATTTCTGTTATAGTATGTTAGCTTATATTTACTTACTGTCAAGCCTGTTTTAGTGACCACCTATCTTAAGCAATAACTTGTACTATGTGATCTTAATCTTAATTTCTAATTTCCCTCTATAAAGCATTTTATATTAATTAACCTGTACTATAGTTCAATGTTTCTTTGGAAGGTCACAAAAGACGATGTTTAATTGTATTTAAATTGTCTAATAAACACTTCACACCACTACATAACAGAAACATTGCTAAAAGTTGGTGTTCAACACTAATCAATCAGTCTATTAAATTTCAGAATAAACATCATTTGAATAAAACAGCTAAACATTATGGCACAGTGATCTAGTAGCTTAAGCAACATCCTCACCTAGGTGAACATTTTTGCAGAGTGTAGAGGCAATATTTATATGGCAAAGTTTCTGGAGTTGCCTTGTATGAAGGGGACTACTTAAGTGGAAAAGTCATAATATTAGTGTTCCTATATCTGGAGGACGACTTGTATGTGAAAAGTTCACCAGTTAGCACATGTTGTAAGCATTATATTATCTTGTATTCTTTATTCAATAAGCCAAGTTACACAGATGAAATACAAATGAATTCTGGGAAAATCAAACATTTAATAAATCTATAAATAAAAGAAATCCTTACTATCTCTACTAACTCAGATAAAATGACATGTTGATCCATTCACAGAAGTCTTACAGTAGAACATATTTTATCTCTAATAAATGCAATGGTGCCGATAGGAATCAATCCATCGCATTGTAAGCCATCACTCAACCAAATAAGGGAGATCTCAACGAACACAGTTAGGGGAGGGTGGTTATAAACATATTAATGTTCCTTTAACTTTGGGTAGAGGAGTGTGTACCTGTTACAGAAGTTAACATTCCAAATATACCTCAGACTGTGTTAATACAATGGTCACGTCTACTTTAATATAATAATACCACAAATAATCTGATAAATTAATACTTTATACTTACTAAACATATTCCAGAGTTTGGATCACATCTATCAGCATGTTGATGACATTCACAAGGCAGACACCTTCCACCATAGATAATATCATCTACTCTTCTATAACCTGCCTCACAACTCTGTCCATAAATAAATTTAATTATCAGGTGAAAATCAAAGAAAATCTGTAAGTGTAAGAATACAGTCAAACCTAATCTAGTGACCACCTATATATATATATTAACTTTTATCCTGCAATCAGTACATTTGCTGTACAAATATGCTATACGAATAAATTTTTGCTTTATTCGTACTAGACGAATAAACTTTTGTACTATACGAATAAACTTTTCAGCCTACGAATAAACTTTCCTGGTACCCTGTAGCTATGTAACAGCGGAGGGCGCAGACAAGTATGAAACTGGTACTAATGTAACGCGGACCACGAAGAAGACACCCTTGACAACATTTATGAAAGGCGAGGAATGACGCTTGTTTCTGTCCTTTTTGTTTAAATCTGACAAGTTTTCCGACTTTTTTTGACATTGCAGGATAAACACAATATACGTACATTGTCGTTAAATATAAAATTCATTTGTACTCGCTGCGAAACAGGACTGAAAAGCTCACCAAAGGCTCGCTATTCTGCCTGTTTCTAAAGCTCGTACAAATAAATTGTATATTTACCGACAATGTACGTATATTGTATATGTATTATGTGACTTTCATTTTTAATTTCCCTTCACAGTACATATTTCATATTAATAAATCCTGTATTAAGTGACCACCTGTCTTATGTAACCCTATTTCAATGTTCCCTTGGAAGGTCACATAAGACAGGTCTGACTGTAAAAGTAACAAGAGGCTCACATGAGCCTGTATCACTCACCTGATTAATCATGTACTGACTGGGTTTAAGCAAAATTGTAGTTATGAGAAAATTTGAGAGATTTTTGATTGAAACAAAAAGCATATATTCTGTAAAGGGCCACACTATCACAGGAACATTCAAGTCAAGTTTGCTTTCAAATGGTTCAATGGTTTCAGAGAAGAATAACATTTAAATATTTAACTCACTTAATTGTTTTTAGCGAGTTCAATCAAGACACAAGTACTGCTGTAGAATTTAAAGTTTCAATTGTCAACTCAATTTAGCTGAGAACTTCAACTGTAAACTAAGGTGACTCAAGTTAGAGTTAGAGTTTGAGTAACCTATTTATGAAGAATCAAAGTAGGTCATTGATGATACAGGTCTTACCTCACAAGAAAATCCATGATAGCCACTTGGACAAGCACACTTTTCTACAGAAGGTAATGTTAATGTACTGTTTGAAGAGGCACTCACTGTATCTAACTTAACACTTTTTAAACTGTAAATTAGAAAAACAAGTTATGTAGCTGTTTAAAAATTAATCTTCTTGTAATAATAAAGTGTTATTCTGTTTACCATCACACAGTATCATCACAGCTACTTAGGTCTGAAGAATCTGATAAGTACATAATTTAATTTGAAGAAACAAAACATTTTAAATTTGAAATTTGCCATGTGTGTAAAATCATTTTAAATCTTAGGTCAGTAATTCTTAAGCTTTATTATGATGAGAAAACACTTGATCAATGTATTGTGAGTGAGTGAGTGAATGTTTAAGTGAGCAATTTGTCAGCTACATCATAGTAAAAACAAGTTACATTTCAATGAGATGATGATGATGTCTACTTTGTACTAGATTAACATGCCTGTTGGATTTTAAAAGTGCTAGTTCATTGAAATATTAATCCACAGGTAGACATGTCGCTCCACTTTGACATGTATCCTTATTTCGAGCCAACCAGTTTTTGTTCTTACTCCTTATGCTGTCTTTTTAGTGAAGAAGCAGCAAGTACAAGTTTGATCCTGAGGCACTCAAGGTAAGCATGCTAATCATTTCATCCCTGATGTCAAGGTAAGCACGGTAATTATTTCATCCCTGACAACCTGAGGCACTCAAGGTAAGCATGCTAATCATTTCATCCCTGGTGTCAAGGTAAGCATGGTAATCATTTCATCCCTGACAACCTGAGGCACTCAAGGTAAGCAACCATTTCATCCCTGACAACCTGAGGCACTCAAGGTAAGCACAGTAATCATTTCATCCCTGATGTCAAGGTAAGCACGCTAATCATTTCATCCCTGACAACCTGAGGCACTCAAGGTAAGCAATCATTTCACCCCTGACAATCTGAGGCACTCAAGGTAAGCACAGTAATCATTTCATCCCTGATGTCAAGGTAGGCACGCTAATCATTTCATCCCTGGTGTCAAGGTAAGCACACTAATCATTTCATCCCTGACAACCTGAGGCACTCAAGGTAAGCAATCATTTCATCTCTGACAACCTGAGGCACTCAAGGTAAGCACGGTAATCATTTCATCCCTGATGTCAAGGTAAGCATGCTAATCATTTCATCCCTGATGTCAAGGTAAGCACGCTAATCATTTCATCCCTGATGTCAAGGTAAGCACGGTAATCATTTCATCCCTGACAACCTGAGGCACTCAAGGTAAGCACGCTAATCATTTCATCCCTGATGTCAAGGTAAGCATGGTAATCATTTCATCCCTGATGTCAAGGTAAGCACGGTAATCATTTCATCCCTGACAACCTGAGGCACTCAAGGTAAGCACGCTAATCATTTCATCCCTGACGTCAAGGTAAGCACGGTAATCATTTCATCCCTGACAACCTGAAGCACTCAAGGTAAGCACTGTAATCATTTCATCCCTGACAACCTGAGTCACTCAAGGTAAGCAATCATTTCATCCCTGACAACCTGAGGCACTCAAGGTAAGCACGATAATCATTTCATCCCTGATGTCAAGGTAAGCACGCTAATCATTTCATCTCTGACAACCTGAGTCACTCAAGGTAAGCAACCATTTCATCCCTGACAACCTGAGGCACTCAGGTAAGCACAGTAATCATTTCATCCCTGATGCAGTTTCAATGTATTATGTGTGATGACATCTATCAGTGACATTTATTGGCCAATCCTAAATCCTAATTAAGACTTACAACGAGGTTTTCTGTGCTGAATGATATGTAGCTCTGATAAGTATTCTATCTACACTATACAGTACTGTCATAAAGTCTTGTTTACTGACAGGTTGTAAGTCGATAGATCTCCTCCCCTCCTTCATCCTGTACCAGTTATCCTCTGTCAATGTTACTCTCTCAATATGATCTGTAGTCTCCCTGGCATAACCTTTACCATTAGCCAAGGTAATGTTACTGCCCTGAAATGTTTGATAAACACAAAATAAATCATCTTTATTTAATATATCATCATTATAGTGTTCATTTGATGTAACTTTCACCTTGAGAATTATGTACAAATATGAGGAAATTTAACAGATTTATGTACGTATGAATAACAGATTTATGTACGTATGTATAAGGCTTATATTTAATTCTCCTGTCCATATTTTAACAAGGTGATTAATATGAAATATCAAGATTTTTACACAAAAGTATACAAATTACGATGTCATAGTAACATCAATAATAATTATTTCTGCCAAAGTTAGAAATGCTTAGAAGTATTACTGAGCCTACTCCTTTGAAGGTCATATCTGATTTGTCTGTGATTACAAAACATGGATACTTTTAGGGAATAAGCTTTTCTGATGTGTCATCAATAAATATAATAATCAAACCTGTAAGATGACATTAATATCATAGATATGTCTTTGTAATGGTGCTGTCTTATCTAGATCATACTGTAATACATACTCCAGAGTCCCTCCATAGGATGTCAACTGAAATACAATGAATTAAGATAATACAAATAATATTTATATAACTGTAATACAAACTCCAATGTACCTCCATAGTATGTCAACTGAAATACAATGAATTAAGATAATACAAATAATATTTATATAACTGTAATACAAACTCCAGAGTCCCTCCATAGGATGTCAACTGAAATACAATGAATTAAGATAATACAAATAATATTTATATAACTGTAATACAAACTCCAATGTACCTCCATAGGATGTCAACTGAAATACAATGAATTAAGATAATACAAATAATATTTATATAACTGTAATACAAACTCCAATGTCCCTCCATAGGACGTCAACTGAAATACAATGAATTAAGATAATACAAATAATATTTATATAACTGTAATACAAACTCCAATGTCCCTCCATATGATGTCAACTGAAATACAATGAATTAAGATAATACAAATAATATTTATATAACTGTAATACAAACTCCAATGTCCCTCCATAGGATGTCAACTGAAATACAATGAATTAAGATAATACAAATAATATTTATATAACTGTAATACAAACTCCAATGTACCTCCATAGGACGTCAACTGAAATACAATGAATTAAGATAATACAAATAATATTTATATAACTGTAATACAAACTTCAATGTACCTCCATAGGATGTCAACTGAAATACAATGAATTAAGATAATACAAATAATATTTATATAACTGTAATACATACTCCAATGTACCTCCATAGGATGTCAACTGAAATACAATGAATTAAGATAATACAAATAATATTTATTTAACTGTAATACAAACTCCAATGTCCCTCCATAGGATGTCAACTGAAATACAATGAATTAAGATAATACAAATAATATTTATATAACTGTAATACATACTCCAATGTACCTCCATAGGATGTCAACTGAAATACAATGAATTAAGATAATACAAATAATATTTATATAACTGTAATACATACTCCAATGTACCTCCATAGGATGTCAACTGAAATACAATGAATTAAGATAATACAAATAATGTTTATATAACTGTAATACAAACTCCAATGTCCCTCCATAGGATGTCAACTGAAATACAATGAATTAAGATAATACAAATAATATTTATATAACTGTAATACAAACTCCAGAGTCCCTCCATAGGATGTCAACTGAAATACAATGAATTAAGATAATACAAATAATATTTATATAACTGTAATACATACTCCAATGTACCTCCATAGGATGTCAACTGAAATACAATGAATTAAGATAATACAAATAATATTTATATAACTGTAATACAAACTCCAATGTCCCTCCATAGGATGTCAACTGAAATACAATGAATTAAGATAATACAAATAATATTTATATAACTGTAATACAAACTCCAATGTCCCTCCATAGGATGTCAACTGAAATACAATGAATTAAGATAATACAAATAATATTTATATAACTGTAATACAAACTCCAATGTCCCTCCATAGGACGTCAACTGAAATACAATGAATTAAGATAATACAAATAATATTTATATAACTGTAATACAAACTCCAATGTACCTCCATAGGATGTCAACTGAAATACAATGAATTAAGATAATACAAATAATATTTATATAACTGTAATACATACTCCAATGTACCTCCATAGGACATCAACTGAAATACAATGAATTAAGATAATACAAATAATATTTATATAACTGTAATACAAACTCCAATGTACCTCCATAGGATGTCAACTGAAATACAATGAATTAAGATAATACAAATAATATTTATATAACTGTAATACATACTCCAATGTACCTCCATAGGACGTCAACTGAAATACAATGAATTAAGATAATACAAATAATATTTATATAACTGTAATACATACTCCAATGTACCTCCATAGGATGTCAACTGAAATACAATGAATTAAGATAATACAAATAATATTTATATAACTGTAATACAAACTCCAATGTACCTCCATAGGATGTCAACTGAAATACAATGAATTAAGATAATACAAATAATATTTATATAACTGTAATACAAACTCCAGAGTCCCTCCATAGGATGTCAACTGAAATACAATGAATTAAGATAATACAAATAATATTTATATAACTGTAATACAAACTCCAATGTACCTCCATAGGATGTCAACTGAAATACAATGAATTAAGATAATACAAATAATATTTATATAACCGTAATACAAACTCCAATGTCCCTCCATAGGATGTCAACTGAAATACAATGAATTAAGATAATACAAATAATATTTATATAACTGTAATACAAACTCCAATGTACCTCCATAGGACGTCAACTGAAATACAATGAATTAAGATAATACAAATAATATTTATATAACTGTAATACAAACTCCAATGTACCTCCATAGGATGTCAACTGAAATACAATGAATTAAGATAATACAAATAATATTTATATAACTGTAATACAAACTCCAATGTCCCTCCATAGGATGTCAACTGAAATACAATGAATTAAGATAATACAAATAATATTTATATAACTGTAATACATACTCCAATGTACCTCCATAGGATGTCAACTGAAATACAATGAATTAAGATAATACAAATAATATTTATATAACTGTAATACATACTCCAATGTACCTCCATAGGATGTCAACTGAAATACAATGAATTAAGATAATACAAATAATGTTTATATAACTGTAATACAAACTCCAATGTCCCTCCATAGGATGTCAACTGAAATACAATGAATTAAGATAATACAAATAATATTTATATAACTGTAATACAAACTCCAATGTCCCTCCATAGGATGTCAACTGAAATACAATGAATTAAGATAATACAAATAATATTTATATAACTGTAATACAAACTCCAATGTACCTCCATAGGATGTCAACTGAAATACAATGAATTAAGATAATACAAATAATATTTATATAACTGTAATACAAACTCCAATGTCCCTCCATAGGATGTCAACTGAAATACAATGAATTAAGATAATACAAATAATATTTATATAACTGTAATACAAACTCCAGAGTCCCTCCATAGGATGTCAACTGAAATACAATGAATTAAGATATTACAAATAATATTTATATAACTGTAATACAAACTCCAATGTCCCTCCATAGGATGTCAACTGAAATACAATGAATTAAGATAATACAAATAATATTTATATAACTGTAATACAAACTCCAATGTCCCTCCATAGGATGTCAACTGAAATACAATGAATTAAGATAATACAAATAATATTTATATAACTGTAATACAAACTCCAATGTCCCTCCATAGGATGTCAACTGAAATACAATGAATTAAGATAATACAAATAATATTTATATAACTGTAATACAAACTCCAATGTCCCTCCATAGGATGTCAACTGAAAGAACATCAATTAATATATATATATAACTGTAATTACATATTCCAATTGATGCTGGCAACTCTTCAAATTTGTATTATAACAATACTGTTATTTCTATTCTAATTGATCTTACGAAAGGGTCTAAAAATTACAAAAAAAAATCAAATGACATGAAATATTGTTGATGACTTTGACACATAGACATCATAGAAAATCATGACATCATTTGAAAATTTTCAACGTATTTCACAACATGTACACTTCAATTTTTGAATAAAATCTAACAAGAAATATATTCACAGGTAGGCGATGTCTTAAATTTCTATCCTATTGTTTTAATTGACAATTTGGATGTGAAGAATTCAATATTTAGGCATATTTTAAATAGAACCCTTCGTTACAACATGTCAACTTTGGAATTGATGGCAAACATTAGCCAATGAGAAAACTTGCTATATTGCAATATAATTTTTGTATATGTTAAAGTGAAACCATTCTTATATGAATTATTTAGTACTAACCCTATTTCCTAGGTATTTAATAGTAGCTTGCCAATAGTATATAACATCAGGTGATGAAGGAACCACTGAGTTCTGATTAGCTGCTGGGTATGACAGGTACTCCAGCCATCCTTGAGGGTTAGGCTGGACAAACAAGGTAAATCCTTCACTGGTCAATGTTGTAACTGTCCAACCACCCATACCTCCTATAAGATGAGATATCTGAAGAAAAAAAATCTATGTGAAAACTTCATACTATATAATGTTATAGAAAGAATAAAATAACCAAAATCTACGTGAAAACTCCATACTATCAAATATTATAGAGAATAAAATAACGAAAAAAACAAAAACGAGGAAAAACATTACATGTGAAAACATGATACTATTAAATATTATAAAAAAAACTTAACAGCTTAAATCTAAAAGTTCCATGTTTGAACACATGTTACTGGCAATTCAATGACAGTTTTAACTACTCCACATATAAATGTATTTAAAGGACTTATCTAACTTTTCTACAATAATAATAAAACATTAGCTTGATAAGAAATCAGTTTCCATCTTATTACAGCAGTATCTCTTCAGTACACATTAATGATGTGACAATTAAATTAAACAAGCAGAACATTTTCTTGTCTCCATGTCTTAAATTTCTAAAAATAAAATATAATTTCCCCTCAGTGGTGTAATGGTTAGCGTGCTCACCTTGAGTGTGGTAGATCATGGGTTCGAGCACTGATCGGGTCAAACCAAAGACAATAAAATTAGTATTTTTCGCTTCTCCACTAAGCACACAGCATTAAGGAGAAAGAGCAAAGACTGTTTGGTTTGGAATCAGGATGTGTCCCAGTTGGGATTTGACTTAATTGATTTGATTTATTGTGTTTAATGCCACTTTCAGCAATATTTCAGCTATATCATGGCGACCAGGTTTAGTGGTGGAAGAGGCTGGAGTACCCGGAGAGAACCACCGACCATGGGCAAGCAACTGGTAAACTTTATTACTTGTGGTTGCGAGTCGAGTGCACCCTTTTTTGTAATTTACAAAGCCGAGCGCGAACCCATGTCGTATCGGTGATAGGCTTGTACGGGTTTTTAGGTAATCCAACTACCTAACTCATTGGGCCACCCGGGCCCTTCCCAGTTGGGTGACATGTCTATCCACAGACTGTTGTTTCAGTGAGCTAGCTAAGTGCATTGGTCTAGTACAAAGCGGACCTCATCATCATATCATTGAAAACTGTCTTGTTCTCGACATGATATGGCTGATTAGGTGTTAAACAACAATCACTCACTCTAAGAATAACTTAATTTGACAGGCGGTGGAGACACCAAATTAGAAACAAAGTATTCATGTTCTTACCTTCATTAATCCTAGATCAGAGCTTTGACAAGCGGTGGAGACACCAAAACAGAAACAAAGGCTACAACCATCTGGATTATTTCTATCAAGGTTGTAGTAGCCTTGTTTACACTGGTTACAAGTCGTCCCTTCAACGTTCGACTGAAAAACATTTATTTACCATATGATTAATACACTTTTCTCCAGTGAAAACTTCTTTATACCTACATATACACATCATGTATGTTATAAAATAGAGCCCTCCACCAACTCCCTCACTTAAATATTTTCTCCAGTAAAAACTTCCTTTTACCTACATATACATCATGTATGTTATAAAATAGAGCCCTCCCACACCACCCCCTCTCCTGAACACATTCACTATGTAGGTTTCATTTGTCTAAACTTTAAACTCCATTTATAATACTCCATAATAAGTGGTTCTATACAAGTAATTTCCACTTAATGTTCCAGACTGCTGCCTATACTAAATGTAAGACATCATAAACTTGACATCTACATTTGTACAAACTTTAATATTCATGCCACAAGAATGCTTTATCTTAATTAAACAAAATTGTCCTTTGAAATATGAAAATTGTTCATAATTTTCTGTTGATGAAGAGTCTAAGAAACATTTACTAACAAATCTTAATTAAATTTGCATTATAGAAAAGGCTTACTGTTAATTTGATTTGATTTGATTTATTGTGCTTAACGCCACTTTCAGCAATATTTCAGCTATATCATGGCGACCAGTTTTAGTGGTAGAAGAAGCTGGAGTACCCGGAGAGAACCACCGACCATGGGCAACCAACTGGTAAACTTTATCACTTGCGGCTGTGAGTCGAGTGCACCCTTTTTTGTAATTTACAAAGCCGGGCGCGAACCCATGCCGTATTGGTGATAGGCTTGTATGAGTTATTTAGTAATCCAACTACCTAACTCATTGAGCCACCCGGGCCCTCGGCTTAATGTTATATAAATGTTAAAAACAATTGTGAATTAAAAAACTGTTTTCAAATTCAATCAAATGACTAACCTTACAAATACAGTTACCATCACACCTCGAGGAATCTACTGACCCTGCAGGGTTACAGGGACATGGTTTACAATATGGGTAACCATAGTAACCAAAGGCACACTGATTACACTGTCTTCCTCCAAAACCTGGCTTACATATACAATGACCAGGTTGCTGAAATACATTAACATTTGTTTTGTATGTTATATATTGAGCAGAAAATAGTATAAAAGCAAATATGAAATTGTTGACAAACAAAATTTCCTACAACAAAATCAAATATATACATCCGAAATATGAAATTTATATGGAACAAAAATATTACAACTGAAAAATTAAACTGAAAATAATATATGAAAGGTAGACAAGACATACTTTTTTTTAATTACAGGTGAGACTAGTTATACACAAGTAATTCTTTCAGGGGGCCGTCATGGTCGTGATTGTATGGTTGTTGGATTTACAACCACCTATGCAATTAGCACCTATCACCACTAAAGTTGTGAATTTGAATCCTGCTTATGGTGAGGTGTACTCGATACAACATTATATGATAAAGTTTATCAGTGACTTGTGACAGGTCGGTGGTTTTCTCCAGGTACTCCGGTTTCCTCCACCAATAAAACTGACTGCCACGATATAAAGACTGAAATATTGTTGAAAGTGACTAAACATCATACCCCTAACCCTAAATCCTGTAATTGTTTCAAAAAAGTTAACTTAATAGAAGTAATATTTCAAATGATCAAAAACAGTAATTAAAAAAAAACAGCCTTAATTGTGGAGTTCTCTGTCACAACTGATATGCAAATTTGACTTAATGGCTGTAAATTAACCACATACAAACTCATTTTACTAAATCAACCTGCTTAGATAATCCCATGAGAATGCATTCCAGGTCACATGGTCAGTGCAATTCTAGGTCATCAAGTGAGATACGTGTACTTTCAGAACAAAGGATTAAGTTTGTGTTTTAAATTGGATTATAATTGCGGTTGACCTCATAAATGTTTTTTATTTGTGTTAACTATAGCTTTATATTTTTTTAAGTATAATTAACGATCTAACAAATGCCAAGAAACTCTCAGAGTGACATTTGATTGGCGAGTAAAAGACGCTCAATACAATTATTTTAATGGCATCCAAACGCAAAGGAAAAGGGCTTCTTTCAAACAGCTCAGCTGATGAAACCCAATCCAAAGACTGTTCACCCGAGCTCAGCTCTATAGGGGAACAAGTGATTGTTGTTCAACAACTTAAAGATAATGAAAAACTATGATTTCCTGCGACTTTAGTCTCATACGCCGTGTTAAAGTGGGTACATGATAAACTTACAAATCCTTCATGAACTCTACTATCATCAGGGTAACATTGGTCTGTAGATCCTACTGTCTCTCTACATCTACATTGTCTACAGGGGTACTGTGATGTCTGGGGTACACCAAGGGGACGATAGTACCCATCGATACATCTCTCACAATTAATTCCAGCTGTGTAATCCTTAAAGCAAATGATAAAAGTATGATCAATAAACATATGAGAGATATCCTCTAAATCAAGTAAATCAGAAAACCATCATGGTCAAATGTATGTTGTTTAAATTAATGTGTATACTACATTGTCTATTACAGTAACTATAAGTGTATAATATTAATACCCATTCATTCTCAGAAATAAAATTGATCAGTCTGTGTGAATATTATGAACAAAAATTCAAAAAGATATTTCAGATTATGAAAAGAAAGTTTAAACAGTGATGGTTTACAATTCACCAATATCAACAAAACAAACAATCACTTCTCACCTAAAGAAAGTTTAAACAATGATGGTTTACAATTCACCAAAATCAACAAAACAAACAATCACTTCTCACCTCAATCCAAACCAATTGAGCATAAAAAAAAACCACCACGACATATGATATTGGAAATCCAGGTCTTGGCTTAAGACCGGCATAAAAATGTGGCAGGTTAAAACTGTTTATGTGATCCAAACACTCCCCCTCTGGATAATTAGATCTCTAATTGCAATACAGATATAAACAATCTGCTGTAAAGCTACTTTTTCAGTGCAGAACAGGTGACTAGCATACAAGACACAATATTATAACCTTCATATTTATTCAGAATTGTCATGATAAATCAGATTACCTCCCTTTGATCATAACTGATGTGAATTGCTATCTGAAACCCAGTTAAATACAGAAACTAAATGATGGGAGTTTTACCTGTTAGTTTGATACATCTTACCTGGCTGTCCTGGTGAGTCTAGTAGTCATGATATAGCTGAAAATGTACTCAAACTTATACCATAAACAACAATAATCATAACTCTTTGGACTTTCTGTTGTTGATAGTATTTGGTTTGTACAACATATTTCTTACTATAGTGACACCAGAAGGCTTGCTTGGCTATTTCTATAATTTATCAAATACTGCAAAAATTAAAAATCTTGTTCACAGACATTTCTTTTTCACATTTATGAGCTATTAAATCAATGGACGACAATCACCCTACCTTACAATTAAGACAAACACCTCCACCATCATACTCCCCTCTAATATTAAGACTTAGTCCTCTACCATCCACTGTAGCATTATATACACAGTCAGAGGAATGGCTGTGGCAGTTACACTCTGTAAAATATAATAGAGATGTCGTCAATTATAAAATAGAATATACATATCTCGTCTCTGAATACGAGGCTTATAAACAGGAGGACATGCGAGGATTGTCAAGCATTTCTTACCTGTACCGTGCCGACTACTAATAACTTGACATCAATGCATTTTGGTTGCATTGCTCAAATAACATTGCTGTAGGATAAAACTTAAATACACAGTCAGAGTTTAAATAATAATTCTAATGTAGTTGTTTAATATTCCTGGTTTGTGATAGGACAATGATTTAATGGTCGTAAATATCCGCCAACTCAGTAAACTCAATTTGCGACCACCAAATCTCCAATTGATGCCTTGAAATTTTCTATAATATACCAGCATTATAACATAAGTACCCCATCTGGTCTTGTAATGTATATAACTGATAAGCAGTGTCTAAAAGCTAATCAATATTATTTTCATTATTTAAACTAGAGGCTCCCAGGAGCCTGTAATCGCTCACCTGGTTTTCAATTTGACATCGAAAGTTGATAAAAAATGGGGGTGTTACACATAATTTTGAAAGTGGGCCACCCAAAGATCATTTTAACTCAAATTTTTTAGCAAAAGATTTTGATGTGATTTTTATCTCATAATATTCCTAAACGGAATAAACTGGCTGAAAAAATCTCACAGAAAAACCCAGAATATATGTTAAACTACTCATTGCTATGTAGCTGCAGTTAAAATTTGAGTTCATTTTGATTTGTAATAAAGCAGAAATTGACAACTAAAGAAATTTCTATTTTTGTTAACAGCAGCCATTTTGAATGGAGGGCGGCGCTGTCGGACACAATATTAAAAAGAGACTACCAAAGGACCATCCCAGCCAAATTTGCTTTAATTTGGTTCAGCGGTTTCAGAGGAGAAGATTTAAATGTGATCTTTTATCAAAATTTGCCTAATTTGCATAATCGGTATAAATTGGCTGAAAGAAATATTTCACACAAAAACCTGGAGTACATGTTAAACTACTCCTTGCCATGTAGCTGCAGTTAAAATTTGAGCTCATTTTGACTTATACTAAAGCAGCAATGGACAATTGAAGAAATTTCTATTTTTAGTAACAGCAGCCATCTTGAATGGAGGGCGGGGCTGTTGGACACAATTTTGAAAGGGACCCACACAGGGACCATCCCTGCCAGGTTTGGTTTAATTTGGTTCAGCGGTTTCTGAGGAGAAGATTTAAATGTGATCTTTTATCAAAATATGCCTAATTTGCATAATCGGTATAAATCGGCTGAAAGAAAAATTTAACAGAAAAAACCCGGAATATATGTTAAACTATTCATTGCTATATAGCGGCACTTAAAATTTGAGCTCATTTTGACTTATACTAAAGCAGCAATGGACAATTGAAGAAAATTCTATTTTTAGTAACAGCAGCCATCTTGAACGGAGGGCGGTTGGAACAAAAAGTAACAACACTTGATAAGGACCTTGCAAGGAACATTTCTGCCAAGTATGGTTCCAATCCATCCAGTGGTTCTTGAGAAGAAGTTTGTTTTACATATTTCCCATAGGGTCGCTATGTTAAATTATGTCCTCCGCTGGCGACCATCTTGGATTTCCAATCGGTCCAAAAAGCAACAACACTTGGTTAGCAGCTTGCAATGATCATTCATGACAATTTTCAATTCCATCCTCCATGTAGTATCGGAGAAGAAGATCATTAAAAATTTCAGCCAATCAGAGGCTTTTATGACCCCTGGCAGCCATGTTGGATAACCGATCGTAACGAAAGTAACAACACTTGGTTAGACCATGCAAATGAACATTCCTGCCACGTTTGGTCCCATTTGCTTCAGTGGTTCTCTAGAAGAAGATTGAAATGTTTACGGACGGACGGACGACAAGTGATGGCAATAGCTCACATGACCCTTTGGGTCAGGTGAGCTAAAAAAACAAATTTCTGTGTGTAACTAAAATCAAAACCATTAAAATGACAACACAATGAACTGATTTATATGCTGCTATCCTTCACTAAATACGGAGGATTGTTTTTATAGTTAAATCTTTGTATTTTTGTTATATAGATTCGTCATATATAGTATTAGATGTCATTTCATATGGAGACAATTTAACCATTAAATATTATATCACAAGACATCAAATGTTGTCTTGAACCTGAAACAAATATAACAATTCTCAATAGCTTAACTAGAAATAACAACCCCCCCCCCCCCCCCCTTCTCCTCCCTCCCCCCTGCCCCCCAAAAATAAGACATACCTTCACATCCTCCTCCAAGATGGCCCGGTTTCCATGGTTTCTGGTGGTATCCAGGACAACACTTTTCACAATTATTACCACATGTATTGCGTGTACAGTCACATGACAGTCTCTACAATATAAACTCATGTTTTCACAAAGAAACATACTTGATAGTTTTCATTTACAATTAATAACCTTGTGATGTCTAATCTCATTATGTATTTCAGCTATAAAATATGTTTAATTACAAATATAGAACCTTAATTCTCTTTAAATTTAAAGGTTTTTTACACAACTGCTAGTTTTCGTGTACCTTTGATAATTACCTTGTAGAACTATATTACAATGATTACCATTAACAAAGTACAGCATCAGTGGTGTAATGGTTAGTGTACTCGCCTCCAGTGCAGTAGATCGTGGGTTCCAGCCCCGGTCGGGTAAAACAAAAGACTATAAAATTGGTATTTGTTGCTTCTCCGCTAAGCACACAGCTTTAAGGAGAAAGAGCAAAGACTCGGAATCAGAATAATGTGTTCGAGTGGAGCGACATGTCTACACGCGGACTATTGTTTCAGAGAGCTAGCACTATAAAAATCCAACTCAGCATGTTGGTCTAGAACAAAGCGGACCTCATCATCTTCTCATTGAAAATTAACTTGTTCTCGCCATGATATAGCTGAAAAATTGCTGAGTTTGAGTTAAACAAC
Organism: Bathymodiolus septemdierum; assembly: GCA_963383655.1. Classification (NCBI taxonomy): domain Eukaryota; kingdom Metazoa; phylum Mollusca; class Bivalvia; order Mytilida; family Modiolidae; genus Bathymodiolus; species Bathymodiolus septemdierum. The sequence goes on along the minus strand of OY726518.1, from coordinate 113,383,431 downwards.
AATCACTCACTCACTCATTATTACATCAAGACATTTGACATCTAAGCTCCTCAGAAATAAAATACTTACATCTGTATTTTGGATTGGACGACAGTTTCCTGCATGCCCATAACAAATACATTGTCCACCTATTGATATATCTTTTATAGAGTAGAAATACTGAAATGAGAAAAGAGAAAATATTGTAAAGAAATATATACGTACTGGTAACAATAAATCTACAATTTAAATATTAGACCAAGTTTATGTGTGAATAGGGTTATGGTGTTTAATGCCACTTTCAACAATAGTTCAGTTATATCATGGCAATCAGTTTTATTGGTGGAGGAAACCATAGACCTGCTGCAAGTCACTGACAAACTTTATCACATAATGCTGTATCGAGTACACCTCGCCATGAACGGGGTTCGAACTCACAACTTTAGTGGTGATAGGCACTGATTGCACAGGTAGTTGTAAATCCAACTACCATACGATCACGACCACGACGGCCCCCGTCAAGTTTGAGATTTCTATATGAAATACATATACTCCATAAAATCAATGTAAGATTTTTCAAGACTATAACTATTTTGAAAATTTCACCAAAGTTAACGAAGTATAAAATGATATGAAAGTCAGATGTCAAGTACAGTCAGATCTGACTTAAAGGGTATCTGTATATAGCAAAATCACTGTCTATAATTATAAAAGGACATCTGTATATAGCAAATCACTGTCTATAAAGGGCACCTGTATATAACAAATCACTGACTATAAAGGGTACCTGTATTTAGCAAATCAGTCTATAAAGGGTACCTGTATTTAGCAAATCACTGTCTATAAAGGGTACCTGTATTTAGCAAATCACTGTCTATAAAGGGTACCTGTATTTAGCAAATCACTGTCTATAAAGGGTACCTGTATTTAACAAATCACTGTCTATAAAGGGTACCTGTATTTAACAAATCACTGTCTATAAAGGGTACCTGTATTTAACAAATCACTGTCTATAAAGGGTACCTGTATTTAACAAATCACTGTCTATAAAGGTACCTGTATTTAACAAATCACTGTCTATAAAGGGTACCTGTATTTAACAAATCACTGTCTATAAAGGGTACCTGTATTTAACAAATCACTGTCTATAAAGGGTACCTGTATTTAACAAATCACTGTCTATAAAGGGTACCTGTATTTAACAAATCACTGTCTATAAAGGGTACCTGTATTTAACAAATCACTGTCTATAAAGGGTACCTGTATTTAACAAATCACTGTCTATAAAGGGTACCTGTATTTAACAAATCACTGTCTATAAAGGGTACCTGTATTTAACAAATCACTGTCTATAAAGGGTACCTGTATTTAACAAATCACTGTCTATAAAGGGTACCTGTATTTAACAAATCACTGTCTATAAAGGGTACCTGTATTTAACAAATCACTGTCTATAAAGGGTACCTGTATTTAACAAATCACTGTCTATAAAGGGTACCTGTATTTAACAAATCACTGTCTATAAAGGGTACCTGTATTTAACAAATCACTGTCTATAAAGGGTACCTGTATTTAACAAATCACTGTCTATAAAGGGTACCTGTATTTAACAAATCACTGTCTATAAAAGGTACCTGTATTTAACAAATCACTGTCTATAAAGGGTACCTGTATTTAACAAATCACTGTCTATAAAGGGTACCTGTATTTAACAAATCACTGTCTATAAAGGGTACCTGTATTTAACAAATCACTGTCTATAAAGGGTACCTGTATTTAACAAATCACTGTCTATAAAGGGTACCTGTATTTAACAAATCACTGTCTATAAAGGGTACCTGTATTTAACAAATCACTGTCTATAAAGGTCAGTTTCATTTCCTCCATTTATTGAATAGTGCATATAATTTGACCCTGTATATAAAGGGCAGCTACTTAAAAAGGGCACATTTTCAGTTTCCATTCACTGCTCTTTATATACAGTTTGACTGTAGTTTGTTGAACACACTGGACTTACAAATATAAAACTTATAGAGTACAAGATTCATACTCCTATTACAAAGTCATCCAATCAAAACCATGTACATATTAGATATAGTATGATTGTACTAAAAGTAAAAGTTTTTAACCATAGGGCCCAGGATATATGTTGACCAATTACAGTTTAATATGAGTTAGGGTTATGGTGTTTAATACCACTTTCAACAATATTTCAGTCAAACCGTGGTGGTCAGTTTTATTAGTGGAGGAAATTGGAATACCTGGAGAAAATCACCAACATGTCGCAAGTCACTGACAAACTTTATCACATAATACTGTATCGAGTACACATCGTCATGAGCGGGGTTCAAACTCACAACTTTAGTGGTGATAGGCACTGATTGCATAGGTAGTTGTAAATTCAACTACCATACAATCACGACAATGATGACTCGGTATACCCTGTGCATATTATATGTATGACAGATAAATAGTAAAACTAGCATATCACCAACATAGTTTTTTGCTTTGTTCAGAATTTTTTTTTCAGACAAGACAAGAGTTAGAATATTTATTTTTTTTGTCGGGCAAAACACGAAAAATTTTTCCAGAATTAAACATTAGGTTATATGACAAAAACTCTGAATCAGATTGTTTTTTTTCCTCCACCAAAATCAGAATATTTTTTTCAGCAACATTGGGAATCAGAATATTTTTTTAGAAAAAAAACATAACCCCCTCCTTCAAGTTAAATGGTCGGTCCCTTAGGTGGTATTATAATATACTCAATATATTATGTACTGTCAGAGTGTATGATCTAGTATCATTAGGTGGTATTATAATATATATGTGTGGTGTGACATTTATGATAGAACTCATTCTTAATATCATATTACTGTAATTATTTTTAGGCCATAAAAAGATGATAAATTATTCTGCCTGATTTATTACAAAAAAACTAACAGCTGTTAACGTTAGTCATAATGTGTAAAATATATGTTTATGACTTTTATAGATCTTTAAATTTTGGACAAAGCTCACCTATATTATTGAACATGATTTCTCTATTGTCAATGTATAATGGACAGTTAATTATAAAATGAAGTTCATCTTCAGCTTGATTTGAAGAACATTTTTCACATATTCCTTGAGATCGTTCTACATAGGGTTTCTTTTTTCGATCCCTTTCTATTTTTAGTTCATGGGCACTTATTCTTATTTGACATAATGCCCTTCTCAATAGAAAATTGTTAATAGATAAATATGTTTCCCGAGAGAAACATTTTTTAATTTTGAAATAAGTATCAAGTTTTCCCTCTGGTTCTTTTGACTTTTTATTCCAATAATTTAAAAAACTATGGAATAATTTTGTTCTTACAGACCTTACTATAAATTCATTCAACTTTATTCCTGTATATTTATTTTTTGTAAGATAAATTTAATAGAGGACAACCAGCATTCTGTGTTGTCTGAAACCATGCTTTGATTAGCGATATATGCATCAGACAATAGACCACTTTCCATTTTGTCTATTCTAAACCAATATTTTAACATTGACAAGACAACAGAGAAATATAGAGGGTATCTGCCAAGTTCAGACAATACAGCTAAGTTTGTGGACTTTTTATTTACACCCAAAATATATTTAAGGTATTTAAAATGAGATTTGTCTATAAAATCATTGATATAAATTTGTTGCAATAAATATTCATTTTCTTTTCTACAGAACTGGTCTTAAACATCCCTGTAATTTCACTACAATACATCAGGATTGGTTTAATTGTATGGTCATACAAATGAAGAAATGTAGATATACTTGGATTGGATGATGATAAGGCTCTTTGCAATTTGAATATAGCCTTCAAAGATTTCTTATACATATCTTCTTTTCCTTGTTTAAAAATCCCACTTGATGTGAATTTCATACCCAAATATTTATAATCATTTACACATTCTATCTATTATTATTGAAAGTAAAGTTATCTTTAAGATGTTTGCCCGGTTTATTAAATATTAAAACCTGGGTTTTTGATAAATTAATCTCTAGGCACCACTCTTTACAATATTCATGTAATTTATCAAGTTTCTTTTGTAAACCAGACTTGGTATTAGAAAAAATAACAATGTCATCAGCATACATAAGACAATCAATTATGTGACCATTTAGGTTAACAGCATCTGGACAATGTTTAAAAATATTTGGCAAGTCATTTATAAATATTTTAAACAGGTTAGGCTTAAAGCATCACCTTGCCTAACACCAACAGGTGAGATCAAATTTGGGGTAAGATAGTTCCCTATTTTTACACATAACTGACTTTTACTGTACATATCACTTAGTATTTTATAAAAGTGTCCTGAAATATTATATTTTAATAGTTTGTATTTTATACCAGAGTGAATTACCTTGTCGAAAGCTTTTTTAAAGTCGACAAAACATGCAAAAAGTTTGCCTCCTTTAGGGTCCGACCATTTAACTTGAAGGGGGGGGGGGGGTTATGGTTTTTTGTTTCGGTCAGAATTTTTTTTTCGGACAACACAATAGTTAGAATATTTATTTTTTTTGTCGTGCAAGGCGCAAATTTTTTTCCCAGAATTTAGCATTAGGTTATATGACAAAAACTCTGAATCAGATTATTTTTTTTTTCCTCCACCAAAATCAGAATATTTTTTCAGCAACTTTGGGAATCAGAATATTTTTTTAGAAAAAAAACCATAACTCCCCCTCCCCTTCAAGTTAAATGGTCGTTCCCTTACCACTGTTATATTGTCTATCAAAGTTTTTAATACAAACATATGATCTGATGTCCTGCTTTTACTAGTAAAACTGATCTGACAAGGATTTATGATATTGTGTGTCTCTAAATATTTATCTAGTCTTTTATTTAAAATAGAATTAAAAAACTTCCCAATACACGAGTTAATTGCAATGTCTCTCTAGTTTTCAGGTTTTGATGGATCACTTGATTTAAATATAGGACATAAATATGCTGAGGACTATTTACTAGGATATATCCCTGATGTAAATACAAGATTGAAAAGTTTCTGTAATATTGGTACAAGAATGGTACTGTCACTTTTTAATATTTCATTTGGCAGGCTGTCCAAACCAACAGCCTTACCTGATTTTAACTTGCTTATTGCTTTCATTATTTCACTGGATGTTATCTTGTAGTAAAGTTCACAAAATGTGGGGCTATTTTCCATGTTTTTAACAATTTTATTAATTTCTTCTATTTTAGTTTTATATTTTTCTGGTATCTTGTTTAAAGATCTAAAGTATGTCTATCATTTATCTAATTCAACTGTACTCTCTGTGCCTTCTTTTTCTTCCTCCTTAAGTGAATTAATCAGTTTCCAGTATTCTTTTGGATTATCTTCTCTTAATTCATCTAGACTGTCCAAGACTTTTTGTTTGAACTGTCGTTTTTTATGTTTACATACCTTATTATATTCAGGATAACATTTAAAGTATGAGCCACGAACAAGTGGGTCAAAGGGAAACTTTGTCAAAAGTTTTCCTTTTGAGATAAGGATCTCCCTTTTATGACTATGTAGAGGTTTATAAAAGCCATAAACATATATTTTACACATTATGACTAACGTTAACAGCTGTTAGTTTTTTTGTAATAAATCAGGCAGAATAATTTATCATCTTTTTATGGTCTAAAAATAATTACAGTAATATGATATTAAGAATGAGCTCTATCATAAATGTCACACCACACATATTATATTATAATACCACCTAATGATACTAGATCATACACTCTAACAGTACATAATATATTGAGTATATTATAATACCACCTAATGATACTAGATCATACACTCTAACAGTACATAATATATTGAGTATATTATAATACCACCTAATGATACTAGATCATACACTCTAACAGTACATAATATATTGAGTATATTATAATACCACCTAATGATACTAGATCATACACTCTAACAGTACATAATATATTGAGTATATTATAATACCACCTAATGATACTAGATCATACACTCTAACAGTACATAATATATTGAGTATATTATAATACCACCTAATGATACTAGATCATACACTCTAACAGTACATAATATATTGAGTATATTATAATACCACCTAATGATACTAGATCATACACTCTGACAGTACATAATATATAGAGTATATTATAATACCACCTAAGGGATCGACCATTTAACTTGAAGGGAGGGGGGGGGGGGGGGGGGGGGGGGTTATGTTTTTTTTCTAAAAAAATATTCTGATTCCCAATGTTGCTGAAAAAAATATTCTGATTTTGGTGGAGGAAAAAAAAATAATTTGATTCAGAGTTTTTGTCATATAACCTAATGTTAAATTCTGGAAAAAAAATTCACGCTTTGCGCGACAAAAAAAACTAGTATTACTGTGAGCACAGCTCACTAAGATATACCCCCTGCTACCCACACCTGTCCAACCTATTTCCATAACCAAAACATTACTGATTGTTCCGACCAAAAATGAAAGGGACCCTCCTCTCTTCACCGGTAAGCTGCTGATAAAATTTCAAAACATTCTGAGAAACACTACTCAAGTTATCATACGACATAGCGTAAAAATCCTATTTTCCATCATATCAAGTCCAATAACTCTGGAACGGCAAAAGTGAAAATCGTCAAAAATGAAAGAGATCCTCCTCTCTTCACCGGTAAGCTGCTGATAAAATTTCAAAACATTCTGAGAAACACTACTCAAGTTATCATACGACATAGGGTAAAAATCCTATTTTCCGTCATATCAAGTCCAATAACTCTGGAATGGCAAAAGTGAAAATCGTCAAAAAAGAAAGGGATCCTCCTCTCTTCACCAGTAAACAGCTGATAAAATTTTAAAAGATTCTAAGAAACACAACTCAAGTTATCGTACAACATAGGATTTGTCTACAGACGGACGGACGGACGGACAAACATGGTGAAACCAGTATACCCCCTACAACTTCGTTGCGGGGAGTATAATAAATATTCTAACTCTTGTGTTGTCCGCATAACCCCCCCTTCAAGATAAATGGTCGGCCCATAATCGATACTAGATCATACACTCTTGACAGTACTATACAGTATCCATAGAGCTTCAAGTTAAATGGGTCGGCCCTAATGATACTAGATCATACACTCTGTATAGTGACGATATCCATAACCCCCCCTTCAAGTAAAATGGTCGGCCCCTAATGATACTAGATCATACACTCTGACAGTATCCATAACCTATATAGAGTATATTATAATACCACCTAATGATACTAGATCATACACTCTGACAGTACATAATATATAGAGTATATTATAATACCACCTAATGATACTAGATCATACACTCTGACAGTACATAATATATAGAGTATATTATAATACCACCTAATGATACTAGATCATACACTCCGACAGTACATAATATATAGAGTATATTATAATACCACCTAATGATACTAGATCATACACTCTGACAGTACATAATATATAGAGTATATTATAATACCACCTAATGATACTAGATCATACACTCCGACAGTACATAATATATAGAGTATATTATAATACCACCTAATGATACTAGATCATACACTCTGACAGTACATAATATATAGAGTATATTATAATACCACCTAATGATACTAGATCATACACTCCGACAGTACATAATATATAGAGTATATTATAATACCACCTAATGATACTAGATCATACACTCTGACAGTACATAATATATAGAGTATATTATAATACCACCTAATGATACTAGATCATACACTCTAACAGTACATAATATATAGAGTATATTATAATACCACCTAATGATACTAGATCATACACTCCGACAGTACATAATATATAGAGTATATTATAATACCACCTAATGATACTAGATCATACACTCCGACAGTACATAATATATAGAGTATATTATAATACCACCTAATGATACTAGATCATACACTCTGACAGTACATAATATATAGAGTATATTATAATACCACCTAATGATACTAGATCATACACTCCGACAGTACATAATATATAGAGTATATTATAATACCACCTAATGATACTAGATCATACACTCCGACAGTACATAATATATAGAGTATATTATAATACCACCTAATGATACTAGATCATACACTCTGACAGTACATAATATATAGAGTATATTATAATACCACCTAATGATACTAGATCATACACTCTGACAGTACATAATATATAGAGTATATTATAATACCACCTAATGATACTAGATCATACACTCTGACAGTACATAATATATAGAGTATATTATAATACCACCAAATGATACTAGATCATACACTCTGACAGTACATAATATATAGAGTATATTATAATACCACCTAATGATACTAGATCATACACTCTGACAGTACATAATATATAGAGTATATTATAATACCACCTAATGATACTAGATCATACACTCTGACAGTACATAATATATAGAGTATATTATAATACCACCTAATGATACTAGATCATACACTCTGACAGTACATAATATATAGAGTATATTATAATACCACCTAATGATACTAGATCATACACTCTGACAGTACATAATATATAGAGTATATTATAATACCACCTAATGATACTAGATCATACACTCTGACAGTACATAATATATAGAGTATATTATAATACCACCTAATGATACTAGATCATACACTCTGACAGTACATAATATATAGAGTATATTATAATACCACCTAATGATACTAGATCATACACTCTGACAGTACATAATATATAGAGTATATTATAATACCACCTAATGATACTAGATCATACACTCTGACAGTACATAATATATAGAGTATATTATAATACCACCTAATGATACTAGATCATACACTCTGACAGTACATAATATATAGAGTATATTATAATACCACCTAATGATACTAGATCATACACTCTGACAGTACATAATATATAGAGTATATTATAATACCACCTAATGATACTAGATCATACACTCTGACAGTACATAATATATAGAGTATATTATAATACCACCTAATGATACTAGATCATACACTCTGACAGTACATAATATATAGAGTGTAAGACAGTGTCATAACTTAGACAAAAAGTTATAGAAAATCTCCAGTAAATGAGGGTACATATCCCAACACTACAAAGAATTAGTCTTACTCTTAGGTGTAAACATATATTAAAAGATACTATGCACTTAAACATGAGTAAATTTGGTCAATCACTACGAGTCTCTTATAAACAAATATTTACTTGATTGGCAGCTCTCAAATGATATGTTAAAGGATGGCAAACTCGTCACATATTTATTCCTGAAAACTAATTTTGGATTAGAGAAATATCTCACACTAATAAATAATTTCAATTACAGAAAATCAATATGTAGATTTCGTGTATCAGCACATAGACTTTATATTGAAACAGGTTGGTATAAAAACATACCTAGAAATGAAAGGTTGTGCAAAAATTGCTCAGCTAATGAGATAGAGGACGAGGCACACTTTTTAATAAAATGTGACAAACTCAATAACAAGAGAGAGGAGTTGTTCAAACTTATTTCATCAAAAGTGAAAAATTTCACCAAATTATCTAATAATCAGAAATTATATTATATCCTAACCTGCGAAGATCAAGAAATCCTACAATCTGTTGGTAGGTTTCTATATGAAAACATGCCTTAAATTACTGTTAACCAATTTATTATTTTTTCTTTTTATTTTACCATGTCTCAATATTTTGATATAGATTTTATATATTTGTGTATGTTCATACATATTACTTTACTATTGTATTGTTATATCTATCTATCAATCAAACAACTCTTTCCCCTTTATATGTGTATTTGTAGTTTAGCTTCTTGCACCTCGAGGGTCCTTGATTGGTTAATAAAATATGTGTACAATGTATATTAAAAATATTATTAGAATGTTAGTGCATGTTCATAGCCATGAATTGTCAAGGGGGGTGTCAACAAACTCATGATGCTGTCATAAAGCTAAAACTTCATCAGTAATTAGTTGCGATTCATTATTTTGACTAGGCCATAATTTTAAGAGAGCTATGACCAATGTTAAATTTGATACATTATATCAACTGTGTTTATGTTTTGGAACTCTCTACATTAGAACTGTTATGTCCCTGTTGGTTTTTATTGTGTCGATTGGTGTGGTCTTGGATATTTGATAGTCTGGGAAAGTGTAGAGCGGTCTTGTAAATCTGAGGACAGTTAGAGAATGAGTTTAGATGTGGATGGATGTGCTGTTAGGTTTATAATCATACTTTATAGATAACGAACTTGTAAATAATAAATATGTATATATATGAATACAGATTTTATATTAAAACCAGTGCCAAGTTAAGGGCCTCGTGACAATGCGACAAAGTCTTGCAACTGGGAGTCAAAATCTAGACTTTAATAATCATTATTAAACAGAAATCCTAAAATCTTTTATAGTTTTCAAGTGTGTACACAATCCTAAGAACCTCCTGCCTATGGGTATTAAGAGATAGATCAAGACTTTTCCAAAATGGGAATATGGGACACTTTCATTCTGCTACAAATCAAGTGTAAAAACAGGGGGTCACAAATCAAGAAAATGAGAGAAAAATAGAATCATCAAAAATTGTCTTTGGACGACATGTCATATCAATCTAACTATATGTATTAACAATTCATAAAAAAAATGGCCTACCAGTAAATTAAAAAACAAAATGATAGTTCACAGAAAATACCCCTCTACCTCTTTGTTCTATAAATGGAATTTCAACCAACATTGATTAGACTTTTTTTTTACAGTGTAATAATGCTCAGTCACTGGGTAATTTGTCATCAATTTTAAATTCAATTTTATTATCATTTAAATCAGACAAGATGACTCAGAAGATGATGTCATTTCTGCTTCAATAAATTCTGAAAAAATGTAATTTTACAATAAAAGAAAACAAGTTATGATATATGATATACATTTTTTTTGCATATCTAACACTTTACATATCTTAACCTTATGAAAGCTATCATAATACAAATGTAATATTTCTGTTTTAAATATCAACTCATCCTATAATATTTACATACATTTTTGTACTTAAATCTTTAAGTACATTATAATTTTTTAGCATTATCATCATTTTATATTAAAGAAATGTCTCATGTTTGGGTTGGTTTGGTTTATGGTGATCAGTGCAACTTTCAACAATATTTCAGTTATATTGTGGTGGTCAGTTTTTTTTTGGTGGAGGAAACCAGAGTACCCGGAGAAAACCACAGACCTGCCGCAAGTTACTGACAGCCTTTATCACATAATTTTGTATCGAGTACACCTTGCCATGAACGAGGTTCGAACTCATAACTTTAGTGGTGATAGGCACTGATTGCACAGGTAGTTGTTAATCCAGCCACCATATGATCACGACCACGATGGCTCCTACTTCATGATTGAAGAAAGCTATGATACTTGTTTATATTAGACAACTTATAATATCTCCTTAAATAAGCCAAGATATGGCATGGTGGTTGGTGACCTGCTGAAAGACTAATTGCTGTGGTCTTATTCATGGTCTCCTCAACGTATCAGGCCATTGGCCCAAACAAACCATACTTATTTTTTATCAACATTCTGATTTATTGTCTGTAAACTTGTTCTTGTCATGAAAATATCTGAAATACAGCTGATTTGATGTTAAATAACAATCAGTCTGACAATCAAGTACAACTCAGCTGATTTGATGTTAAATAACAATCAGTCTGACAATCAAGTACAACTCTGCTGACTTGATGTTAAATAACAATCAGTCTGACAATCAAGTACAACTCAGCTGACTTGATGTTAAATAACAATCAGTCTGACAATCAAGTACAACTCTGCTGACTTGATGTTAAATAACAATCAGTCTGACAATCAAGTACAACTCTGCTGACTTGATGTTAAATAACAATCAGTCTGACAATCAAGTACAACTCAGCTGACTTGATGTTAAATAACAATCAGTCTGACAATCAAGTACAACTCAGCTGACTTGATGTTAAATAACAATCAGTCTGACAATCAAGTACAACTCAGCTGACTTGATGTTAAATAACAATCAGTCTGACAATCAAGTACAACTCAGCTGACTTAATGTTAAATAACAATCAGTCTGACAATCAAGTACAACTCAGTTGACTTGATGTTAAATAACAATCAGTCTGACAATCAAGTACAACTCTGCTGACTTGATGTTAAATAACAATCAGTCTGACAATCAAGTACAACTCTGCTGACTTGATGTTAAATAACAATCAGTCTGACAATCAAGTACAACTCTGCTGACTTGATGTTAAATAACAATCAGTCTGACAATCAAGTACAACTCAGCTGACTTGATGTTAAATAACAATCAGTCTGACAATCAAGTACAACTCTGCTGACTTGATGTTAAATAACAATCAGTCTGACAATCAAGTACAACTCTGCTGACTTGATGTTAAATAACAATCAGTCTGACAATCAAGTACAACTCAGCTGACTTGATGTTAAATAACAATCAGTCTGACAATCAAGTACAACTCAGCTGACTTAATGTTAAATAACAATCAGTCTGACAATCAAGTACAACTCAGCTGACTTGATGTTAAATAACAATCAGTCTGACAATCAAGTACAACTCAGCTGACTTGATGTTAAATAACAATCAGTCTGACAATCAAGTACAACTCAGCTGACTTGATGTTAAATAACAATCAGTCTGACAATCAAGTACAACTCAGCTGACTTAATGTTAAATAACAATCAGTCTGACAATCAAGTACAACTCAGTTGACTTGATGTTAAATAACAATCAGTCTGACAATCAAGTACAACTCTGCTGACTTGATGTTAAATAACAATCAGTCTGACAATCAAGTACAACTCTGCTGACTTGATGTTAAATAACAATCAGTCTGACAATCAAGTACAACTCTGCTGACTTGATGTTAAATAACAATCAGTCTGACAATCAAGTACAACTCAGCTGACTTGATGTTAAATAACAATCAGTCTGACAATCAAGTACAACTCAGTTGACTTGATGTTAAATAACAATCAGTCTGACAATCAAGTACAACTCTGCTGACTTGATGTTAAATAACAATCAGTCTGACAATCAAGTACAACTCTGATGACTTGATGTTAAATAACAATCAGTCTGACAATCAAGTACAACTCTGCTGACTTGATGTTAAATAACAATCAGTCTGACAATCAAGTACAACTCAGCTGACTTGATGTTAAATAACAATCAGTCTGACAATCAAGTACAACTCAGCTGACTTAATGTTAAATAACAATCAGTCTGACAATCAAGTACAACTCAGTTGACTTGATGTTAAATCAGTCTGACAATCAAGTACAACTCTGCTGACTTGATGTTAAATAACAATCAGTCTGACAATCGAGTAAAACTCTGCTGACTTGATGTTAAATAACAATCAGTCTGACAATCAAGTACAACTCAGCTGACTTGATGTTAAATAACAATCAGTCTGACAATCAAGTACAACTCTGCTGACGTGATGTTAAATAACAATCAGTCTGACAATCAAGTACAACTCTGCTGACTTGATGTTAAATAACAATCAGTCTGACAATCAAGTACAACTCAGCTGACTTGATGTTAAATAACAATCAGTCTGACAATCAAGTACAACTCACTTTTTGTAAATGTCTAAATTGACCAAATTTTTTCTTCACCTTGCCAAAGGGCGTGATAGAGTGAGTGATTGTTGATTAATGCCAACTCAGCAATTTTTCAGCTATATCATGGTGAGAACAAGATAATTTTCAATGAAATGATGATGACGTTAGGGATAGAAACAGATGACTGAGATGAATCAGCAAATCACACTGTAATACTTACTCTTTCAGTTACTGAAGGATCTATAAACTTTGATTCAAAGTTACGTCTAAGAGTCATTAAATCAGCATTTAAGGTTCTGATCTTCTGCAAACTTAATCTCACATATCTAGCTGAGGTAAATTGCTGAAAAAAATGTAATAATTCACAGCATAAAAGATTTTCATAGAAAAATATGAAGGAAAATTTAGTGTTTGTGTTACATGTACTAATTAGAGGCTCAACTGTAAAGCTCACCTGATTATTTATGTACTGTTTAGTTTCAATCAAGCTTGCAGTATCTTGGATGATTTTATTCATATTTCTATAAGATCCTGTGTGTGTTAAACAATGTACTGAAGTGATGGCCATCTTGGATTTCTTATCAAGATAAAAATGACAACTTTGTAAGGGACTTTCCAATAACAATGTACTGAAGTGATGGCCATCTTGGATTTCTTATCAAGATAAAAATGACAACTTTGTAAGGGACTTTCCAATAACAATGTACTGAAGTGATGGCCATCTTGGATTTCTTATCAAGATAAAAATGACAACTTTGTAAGGGACTTTCCAATAACAATGTACTGAAGTGATGGCCATCTTGGATTTCTTATCAAGATAAAAATGACAACTTTGTAAGGGACTTTCCAATGTAATAATTATTGTACAGTTTGGGGTTAATCAAGTTAAATACAATTTCTGAAAAATGTTATTTCTTTGTTTTTCCATTAGATCCTATGCTAAAGACTTTGCCATGCATTGGCAGCCTTCTTGCATTTCTGATTGACACAAAAAACAGATAGTTGGTAGAGGGCAATCAAAGGAAATTCATGTGCAATTTGGGCTCAATTAAGTTTCTGGTTCCTGATTAAACTAATCTATTCATTATGCCATGTGGTCCTATGTTAATTTTTTGTCATTCTGTTGGTGGTCACCTTGGATTTTCAATTGACACAAAAAAACATTGCTATAAGGGGGGGGGGGGGGGGGGGGGGGGGGGGAGGGCATTCAATGAACGTTTCAACAATGTAAAAACTCTTATCACATATGTGGTTTATGAGCACAAGATTTTTTATATTTCAGCCAATCAGAAAGTATTACTGTTCTAACATCCATGTTGAACGTCTGATTTAAACAGAAGTAAACTAGAGGCTCAGCCCACTGAGCCTGTATCGCTCACCTGACAATAGAATGATACCGAAGCAAATTTCAAAGGGAGATAATCATTACCTTAAAAAACAGCAGCTGTCTTGAATGGAGGGTGGGGTTGTCAGACACAATTTTGAAAGGGACACACCCAGGGACCATCTATGCCAGGTTTGGACCTGATATAAATGCTTCCTGCCAAGTTTGGGTCCATTTGGCCAAGCTGTTTCAGAGGAGAAGATTTTTTTAACATTAGCCAATCAGAAAAAAGAATTAATCTTGGTGGCCATGTTTGTTGGCCGAATGGAACCAAATGAAGAAGCTTAATAGAGGATCTTACATAGATGCTTCCTGCCAAGTTTGGCTCCATTTGGCCAAGCAGTTTCAGAGGAGAAGATTTTTTTAACATTAGCCAATCAGAAACAAGAATTGCCCTTGGCGGCCATATTTGTTGGCGGAATGGGACGAAATGAAGGAACTTTATAGAGGACCTTATATAGATGCTTTCTGCCAAGTTTGGTTCCATTTGGCCCAATTATTTCAGAGGAGTAGATTAAAATATGAAAAAGTTAACGGACGGACGATGGACGCCAAGTGATGGCAATACCTCACATGACCCTTTGGGTCAGGTGAGCAAAAAAAACTAATATTTCTACTTTTTCTACTTTCTAGTTTTTTTGGCTCCATTTACTCCAGTTATTTCAGAGAAATTGTTTGAAATGTGAAAAGCTAATGGATGTAGGCAATGACTATGACCGTCCATAAGAGACCAATAGGCAGTCAAGGACGTTAAAAAACCCTATCGCCATCATAATGACCACAATGACAGATCCAAAATGATGACAATACCTCACATGGACCTTTGGCCCTGATGAGCTAACAAGCCCTGCTATACATTTATTTCACTGTACATGTTATAATATTACACTGAATGCCTTTATATTCATAACTTAACAACTGTCAGATACAACCTTAAGATGAGTAATGATATACAGAAATTTTAAGAATAAAATATGTTATGATATCCATTCTCATTAATTACATTAATAAACTATGGTGTTTTTTCAAGAATAAAAATTTTTCATTAATGAAAATATGACCATTTCAAAAGACATTCTGTTGAAATCCAAAACATTAAGCTACAATTCTCCAGAATACCAAAGTCATATGTTATAAATTCCTTTAAGAACCTAAAAGTTTGTTACAGTGGTCCATAGGTGTTCTTCATTGCTGTGTTTGGTGTAATGTTATAGACTATTGTTACATTAGGATACTGAAAGTCAGTTCTTATATCATTGTTAAAAGATCAAATGTACTACACAAATGAAATAGCCATATATTATTGTACATTGCCTTTAGTATTGATTCAATAGATAGAAGAATATGTATTAAAACTATATCAGAGTTCCTAATACATGGGGTGAGCAATCCTACAGTATCTCATATAAAATACACTGTAAGATACCTGACTTAGGAATAATGTTAAGATTTGAATCATTTCATCTCTGTACAACAAAAATCTTACCAGTAATACAGAACTTGGTCTATTTATACCAGGTCTTCCATTGACTAGAGAAACAAAAATCTGAAAATATAAAAATGTATATAAAAAATAAAATACCATGTGGTAAGTAATAAAATCAGATTAACAGGCTGTAGTTCTCCTGAAAACAAAACCTCTTGCTATTTCATTACCACCTGTAGTAATTCCCTTTTCTTTGATTGATTGAGTATTGCTTAATGTCCAACAAGAAGTATTTCAGCCATACTGAGGATGAGAACAAGTTCATTAATATCTAAACATGATAATGTAATAAGGTAGGAATGCAATAACCATGGTAACGAGCAATGGCTGCCACTGGAAAAATATCATATGGAGAATTGGGTGGGGATGAAAAATTTAGTCTTCTATAGAGACTACAATGCACCTACTCTTATTCGAAATCTACAAAAGAAAACTTTAGCATTGTTGGAGCATGGCACAATCCAAACATTTTATTGTTGGAGCATGGCACAATCCAAACATTTTATTGTTGGAGCATGGCACAATCCAAACATTTTATTGTTGAAGCATGGCACAATCCAAACATTTTATTGTTGGAGCATGGCACAATCCAAACATTTTATTGTTGGAGCATGGCACAATCCAAACATTTTATTGTTGGAGCATGGCACAATCCAAACATTTTATTGTTGGAGCATGGCACAATCCAAACATTTTATTGTTGGAGCATGGCACAATCCAAATATTTTATTGTTGGAGCATGGCACAATCCAAACATTTTATTGTTGGAGCATGGCACAATCCAAATATTTTATTGTTGGAGCATGGCACAATCCAAACATTTTATTGTTGGAGCATGGCACAATCCAAACATTTTATTGTTGGAGCATGGCACAATCCAAACATTTTATTGTTGGAGCATGGCACAATCCAAACATTTTATTGTTGAAGCATGGCACAATCCAAACATTTTATTGTTGGAGCATGGCACAATCCAAACATTTTATTGTTGGAGCATGGCACAATCCAAACATTTTATTGTTGGAGCATGGCACAATCCAAACATTTTATTGTTGGAGCATGGCACAATCCAAACATTTTATTGTTGGAGCATGGCACAATCCAAACATTTTATTGTTGGAGCATGGCACAATCCAAACATTTTATTGTTGGAGCATGGCACAATCCAAACATTTTATTGTTGGAGCATGGCACAATCCAAACATTTTATTGTTGGAGCATGGCACAATCCAAACATTTTATTGTTGGAGCATGGCACAATCCAAACATTTTATTGTTGGAGCATGGCACAATCCAAACATTTTATTGTTGGAGCATGGCACAATCCAAACATTTTATTGTTGAAGCATGGCACAATCCAAACATTTTATTGTTGGAGCATGGCACAATCCAAACATTTTACCCAGTCTATGATCTGTGGTCAGGCTTTCTGTATTATAACCTGATAATACTCCATAGAGAGAGCATCCCCTATCCATCACCTCGATATTTTCTGGGCAGGTTTGTGGGTCAGCTCTCGAAACACACTGGGCAGCTCTGTGGGTCAAGCTCTTGGAATGCACTGGGTAGCTCTGTGGTTTGAGCTCTGGGAACGCACTGGGCAGCTCTGTGAGTCAAGCTCTCAGGAGGCACTAGGCAGCTTTGTGGGTCAAGCTCTCAGGATGCACTGGGCAGCTCTGTGGGTCAAGTTCTTGTAAGTGCACTAGTACCAAGAACTCCCTTTTCTGTTTCATTAAAGCGAGTATATTTCATGATACAAACCTCATATTTCTTAATATCAACAACAGCCAGCAGATCTTATACCTTTGATATCAAATTTTGTGCTAACTTGAACTTTTTCCTCATACATTTGTTAGGATTGCCATTGAACATTTGTTCAAGCTGCCATTAGTTAGGGACATATAAGAAACAAACAACACAGTATAGACTACAGTACTTACCTCACCATTTTCTAGTGGGTTAATCTTAAGAGTATCTTGTTGTACATACCTCACCATTTTCTAGTGGGTTAATCTTAGAGTATCTTGTTGTACATACCTCACCATTTTCTAGTGGGTTAATCTTAGAGTATCTTGTTGTACTTACCTCACCATTTTCTAGTGGGTTAATCTTAGAGTATCTTGTTGTACATACCTCACCATTTTCTAGTGGGTTAATCTTAAGAATATCTTGTTGTATATACCTCACCATTTTCTAGTGGGTTAATCTTAGAGTATCTTGTTGTACTTACCTCACCATTTTCTAGTGGGTTAATCTTAGAGTA
The DNA here is from genome assembly GCA_963383655.1 of Bathymodiolus septemdierum. Classification (NCBI taxonomy): domain Eukaryota; kingdom Metazoa; phylum Mollusca; class Bivalvia; order Mytilida; family Modiolidae; genus Bathymodiolus; species Bathymodiolus septemdierum. The sequence goes on along the minus strand of OY726518.1, from coordinate 113,364,637 downwards.
TCTTGTTGTACATGCCTCACCATTTTCTAGTGGGTTAATCTTAAGAGTATCTTGTTGTACATACCTCACCATTTTCTAGTGGGTTAATCTTAGAGTATCTTGTTGTACTTACCTCACCATTTTCTAGTGGGTTAATCTTAGAGTATCTTGTTGTACATACCTCACCATTTTCTAGTGGGTTAATCTTAGAGTATCTTGTTGTACATACCTCACCATTTTCTAGTGGGTTAATCTTAAGAGTATCTTGTTGTACATACCTCACCATTTTCTAGTGGGTTAATCTTAGAGTATCTTGTTGTACATACCTCACCATTTTCTAGTGGGTTAATCTTAGAGTATCTTGTTGTACATATAACTTGGTCGTCAGTGAGGTAGTTAGGTATACCATACGTATCTTGAATTCCATATTCCCTCAGACAATCTAAACTGGTAATTGCAAAATACTGCCATGGTGTAAAATGTTCACCGTCTATTGACTTTTCAAGTACCCAATTTCCAGGACGAGGGGCATTTGCTGCTTTTACAATCACATAAGCTACTTGATATACCTAAAATAGAAATAGAAAAGTCATTATATATTAAAAGTCATTTTAATAGTTTTAATAATGACACAATTTTCATATTTTATATTACACAGTAACAGTCTTTGCTTTAATTTTTTTTTGCCTACTTGCCCGAAAGCCAAATTTTGAAAATTTTTCTATTTATTCAAACAAATTCTTTCAAAAATTCACTTGTCCAAATCCAGTTTTACTTGTACAGGGCTTCAGACAAGTGGGTTAGCAAGAAGACTGTAGTAATAACTTGTCATGTCAATAGTCAACATACTGTTTATACTATGGAGCCTACAAACCAATGTTCATCCTGTAATTTGTTCTACTGATGTATTCATATTTAACAGATTTACATACGTAAATATCTATTCCATTTGCAAGTTGGCATTGACTAGTAAAGTTGTTTGTTTCAGTTAAAAGTAACCTTACAAAGAGACCAAAAACAGAATAATTAATATAGATATTTTTTGCTAATTATCCAAGCTTTATACCATTATCTAATTTGATGTAATGTTGAAGAAACTAATATATGTTGTAAATAAGAACATCAATGTGAAAACAAACAAGAGTCTCACCTAGTTATTCATGCAGTTAGTGTACACATTTCTTACAGAAATATCCATAAAATTTTCCAGTCAAGTTTGATTTTAAATGGTTAAGTGATTTCTGAGAGGAATGATTTTAGAAAAAAAAATCAATAGGGTCTTCTTATATAAACATTGAAAGAATACAATTATTTCTCCTAGAGTTATGTCCCTTTGGCCTAGTCTCTTGGGAGTTGCTGTAAATCCCTATAAAAATATGTTAAAGAATGTTATGTGCACTAAATTAAATATCTACATTCTCATATTTAGGATTTTCATGTATTTCCAATCTACAAAAAAAAAAAGAAGCTTTCTCTATTCAAAGAGTTTTACCCCTTATATTCTATTAACATATAAACAATTATGGCCATATTGGTTGGTTGGAAAGATCATATTATATAATTAATACACATATGGATCACTCCGACAATATTTGTTCAGATTTGCCCAGACATTTCAGAGGAGAATAAAGATAAAAAAAAGTTTACAGACGGGAGAACGACAGTGATGGAAATGGCTCAAATGGACAATGACTAGGATAATTAATTAGAGGCTCAGTGGGATGAGCCTGTGTCGCTCACCTTTCATTCTGCTTTGAGAAAACTTAATGCAGAACCTTCCATACATGTAGATGCTTCCTACCAAGTTTCGGTTCATATGGCTAAGCAGTTTCAAAGGAGAAGATTTTTTAGAAATCGACCAATCAGAAACAAGAATTGCATGTGGTGGCTATGCTTGGTAACCAATCGGGACGAAATGAGCAATCTTCATAGAGGACATTCCATAGATGCTTCCTTCCAAGATTTGGTAGTAGACATGTTTGTTAACCAATCGGGACGAAATGAGCAATCTTCATAGAGGACATTCTATAGATGCTTCCTACCAAGGTTCGGTTCATTTGGCCAAGTGGTTTCAGAGGAGAAGATTTTTAAAAATCGGCCAATCAGAAACAAGAATTGCCTGTGGTGGCCATGTTTGGTAATGGATCATAACAATATGTACACTCTTTAGAGAGGACCTTCCATAGATGTTTCCTACCAAGTTTCAGTTCATTTGGCTGATGATTTTCAGAGGAGAAGATTAAAATGTGAAAAGTAAACGGATGACCGACGACGGACATCAAGTGATGGTTTGCTAAAAAGAATATTAAAATGTGAATACCTACTTGTAATGTATAGAATAAACATGTTACACTATATCAGCATTAGTTAATTTCTAAGGGTGATAATGGCGAGAGTTATCTTTCTTTTAACAGTTTAGGCAAGAGTTATCTTTCTTTTAACAGAGGAGAAGATTCTTTTAGAAATCAACCAATCAGAAACAAGAATTGACTGTGGCGGCCATGTTTGTTAACCGATCGGAACAAAATGAACAATCTTTATAGAGGACCGTCCATAGATGCTTCCTACCAAGTTTCAGTTCATTTGGTCTAGAGGTTTCAGAGGAGAAGATTTTTAAAAATCGGTCAATTAGAAACAAGAATTGCCTGTGATGGCCATGTTTGTTAATGGATCGAGACGAAATGAGCAATATTTATAGAGGACCTTCCATAGATGCATCCTACCAAGTTTCAGTTCATTTGGCTGAGGGGTTTCAGTGGAGAAGATTAAAATGTGAAAAGTTAACGGACGACGGACGCCGGACGCCAAGTGATGGCAAAAGCTCACATTGGCCTTTGGCAAGGCGAGCTAAAAATGTATTGGGTCTTCTTTATACCAGGAAAACTGATGGATTTGTATTTCTCAACATTTCTTATATTTTTGTAAAATCTCCTGGGTTGATTAAAGCAAAACATAAAAGTGGAATACTTCTTTTATGAAATTATTACTGTTGGTAAACAACATATGAAGCTTGACAGATGGTTCATATTGCTGTGGTTGGTTATATTGTTGGCCATTATTATCTTAGGTTTGACAATAATGGTCAACAATATAACCAATCAAAATAATATAAACCACATCTCTGTCAAACCTCATGCAATAATAATTAATGGTAAACAATATAACTAACTACAACAATATGAACCACATCTCTGTCAAACCTCAAACAATAATAATTAATGGTCAACAATATAACCACTACAACAATATGAACCACATCTCTGTCAACACTCAAACAATAATAATCAATGGTCAACAATATAACCAACTACAACAATATGAACCACATCTCTGTCAAACCTCAAGCAATATTAATTAATGGTTAACAATATAACTAACTACAACAATATGAACCACATCTCTGTCAACACTCAAACAATAATAATTAATGGTCAACAATATAACTAACTAACTACAACAATATGAACCACATCTCTGTCAAACCTCAAACAATAATAATTAATGGTCAACAATATAACTAACTACAACAATATGAACCACATCTCTGTCAAACCTCAAACAATAATAATTAATGGTCAACAATATAACTAACTACAACAATATGAACCACATCTCTGTCAACACTCAAACAATAATAATTAATAGTCAACAATATAACTAACTAACTACAACAATATGAACCACATCTCTGTCAAACCTCAAGCAATAATAATTAATGGTTAACAATATAACTAACTACAACAATATGAACCACATCTCTGTCAAACCTCAAACAATAATAATTAATGGTTAACAATATAACTAACTAACTACAACAATATGAACCACATCTCTGTCAAACCTCAAGCAATAATAATTAATGGTCAACAATATAACTAACTACAACAATATGAACCACATCTCTGTCAAACCTCAAACAATAATAATTAATGGTCAACAATATAACTAACTAACTACAACAATATGAACCACATCTCTGTCAAACCTCAAACAATAATAATTAATGGTAAACAATATAACCAATCAAAATAATATGAACCACATCTCTGTCAAACCTCAAACAATAATAATTAATGGTCAACAATATAACTAATTACAACAATATGAACCACATCTCTGTCAAACCTCAAACAATAATAATTAATGGTCAACAATATAACTAACTAACTACAACAATATGAACCACATCTCTGTCAACACTCAAACAATAATAATTAATGGTCAACAATATAATTAACTACAACAATATGAACCACATCTCTGTCAAACCTCAAACAATAATAATTAATGGTCAACAATATAACTAATTAACTACAACAATGTGAACTACATCTCTGTCAAACCTCAAACAATAATAATTAATGGTCAACAATATAACTAACTACAACAATATGAACCACATCTCTGTCAAACCTCAAACAATAATAATTAATGGTCAATAATATAACCAACTACAACAATATGAACCACATCTCTGTCAACACTCAAACAATAATAATTAATGGTCAACAATATAACCAACTACAACAATATGAACCACATCTCTGTCAAACCTCAAACAATAATAATTAATGGTCAACAATATAACCAACTACAACAATATGAACCACATCTCTGTCAACACTCAAACAATAATAATTAATGGTCAACAATATAACTAACTACAACAATATGAACCACATCTCTGTCAAACCTCAAGCAATAATAATTAATGGTCAACAATATAACCAACTACAACAATATGAACCACATCTCTGTCAAACCTCAAACAATAATAATTAATGGTCAACAATATAACCACTACAACAATATGAACCACATCTCTGTCAACACTCAAACAATAATAATTAATGGTCAACAATATAACTAACTACAACAATATGAACCACATCTCTGTCAAACCTCAAACAATAATAATTAATGGTCAACAATATAACTAACTAACTACAACAATATGAACCACATCTCTGTCAAACCTCAAACAATAATAATTAATGGTCAACAATATAACTAACTACAACAATATGAACCACATCTCTGTCAAACCTCAAACAATAATAATTAATGGTCAACAATATAACTAACTAACTACAACAATATGAACCACATATCTGTCAAACCTCAAACAATAATAATTAATGGTAAACAATATAACCAATCAAAATAATATGAACCACATCTGTCAAACCTCAAACAATAATAATTAATGGTCAACAATATAACTAACTACAACAATATGAACCACATCTCTGTCAAACCTCAAACAATAATAATTAATGGCCAACAATATAACTAACTAACTACAACAATATGAACCACATCTCTGTCAACACTCAAACAATAATAATTAATGGTCAACAATATAATTAACTACAACAATATGAATCACATCTCTGTCAAACCTCAAACAATAATAATTAATGGTCAATAATATAACTAATTAACTACAACAATATGAACCACATCTCTGTCAAACCTCAAACAATAATAATTAATGGCCAACAATATAACTAACTAACTACAACAATATGAACCACATCTCTGTCAACACTCAAACAATAATAATTAATGGTCAACAATATAACCAACTACAACAATATGAACCACATCTCTGTCAAACCTCAAACAATAATAATTAATGGTCAACAATATAACCACTACAACAATATGAACCACATCTCTGTCAACACTCAAACAATAATAATTAATGGTCAACAATATAACTAACTACAACAATATGAACCACATCTCTGTCAAACCTCAAACAATAATAATTAATGGTCAACAATATAACTAACTAACTACAACAATATGAACCACATCTCTGTCAAACCTCAAACAATAATAATTAATGGTCAACAATATAACTAACTACAACAATATGAACCACATCTCTGTCAAACCTCAAACAATAATAATTAATGGTCAACAATATAACTAACTACAACAATATGAACCACATCTCTGTCAAACCTCAAACAATAATAATTAATGGTCAACAATATAACTAACTACAACAATATGAACCACATCTCTGTCAACACTCAAACAATAATAATTAATGGTCAACAATATAACCAACTACAACAATATGAACCACATCTCTGTCAAATCTCAAACAATAATAATTAATGGTCAACAATATAACTAACTACAACAATATGAACCACATCTCTGTCAACACTCAAACAATAATAATTAATGGTCAACAATATAACTAACTAACTACAACAATATGAACCACATCTCTGTCAAACCTCAAACAATAATAATTAATGGTCAACAATATAACTAACTACAACAATGTGAACTACATCTCTGGCAACACTCAAACAATAATAATTAATGGTCAACAATATAACCAACTACAACAATATGAACCACATCTCTGTCAAACCTCAAACAATAATAATTAATGGTCAACAATATAACTAACTAACTACAACAATATGAACCACATCTCTGTCAACACTCAAACAATAATAATTAATGGTCAACAATATAATTAACTACAACAATATGAACCACATCTCTGTCAACACTCAAACAATAATAATCAATGGTCAACAATATAACTAACTACAACAATATGAACCACATCTCTGTCAACACTCAAACAATAATAATTAATGGTCAACAATATAACTAACTAACTACAACAATATGAACCACATCTCTGTCAACACTCAAACAATAATAATTAATGGTCAACAATATAACTAACTACAACAATATAACCAACTACAACAATATGAACCACATCTCTGTCAAACCTCAAACAATAATAATTAATGGTCAACAATATAACTAACTACAACAATATGAACTACATCTCTGTCAACACTCAAACAATAATAATTAATAGTCAACAATATAACCAACTACAACAATATGAACCACATCTCTGTCAAACCTCAAACAATAATAATTAATGGTCAACAATATAACTAACTAACTACAACAATATGAACCACATCTCTGTCAAACCTCAAACAATAATAATTAATGGTCAACAATATAACTAACTACAACAATATGAACCACATCTCTGTCAAACCTCAAACAATAATAATTAATGGTCAACAATATAACTAACTACAACAATATGAACCACATCTCTGTCAAACCTCAAACAATAATAATTAATGGTCAACAATATAACTAATTAACTACAACAATATGAACCACATCCCTGTCAAACCTCAAACAATAATAATTAATGGTTAACAATATAACCAACTACAACAATATGAACCACATCTCTGTCAACACTCAAACAATAATAATTAATGGTCAACAATATAACCAACTACAACAATATGAACCACATCTCTGTCAAACCTCAAACAATAATAATTAATGGTAAACAATATAACCACTACAACAATATGAACCACATCTCTGTCAACACTCAAACAATAATAATTAATGGTCAACAATATAACTAACTACAACAATATGAACCACATCTCTGTCAAACCTCAAACAATAATAATCAATGGTCAACAATATAACTAACTACAACAATATGAACCACATCTCTGTCAAACTTCAAACAATAATAATTAATGGTCAACAATATAACCAACTACAACAATATGAACCACATCTCTGTCAAACCTCAAACAATAATAATTAATGGTCAACAATATAACTAACTAACTACAACAATATGAACCACATCTCTGTCAAACCTCAAACAATAATAATTAATGGTCAACAATATAACTAACTACAACAATATGAACCACATCTCTGTCAACACTCAAACAATAATAATTAATGGTTAACAATATAACTAACTACAACAATATGAACCACATCTCTGTCAAACCTCAAACAATAATAATTAATGGTTAACAATATAACTAACTACAACAATATGAACCACATCTCTGTCAAACCTCAAACAATAATAATTAATGGTCAACAATATAACTAATTAACTACAACAATATGAACCACATCTCTGTCAAACCTCAAACAATAATAATTAATGGTTAACAATATAACCAACTACAACAATATGAACCACATCTCTGTCAACACTCAAACAATAATAATTAATGGTCAACAATATAACCAACTACAACAATATGAACCACATCTCTGTCAAACCTCAAACAATAATAATTAATGGTCAACAATATAACCACTACAACAATATGAACCACATCTCTGTCAACACTCAAACAATAATAATTAATGGTCAACAATATAACTAACTACAACAATATGAACCACATCTCTGTCAAACCTCAAACAATAATAATCAATGGTCAACAATATAACTAACTACAACAATATGAACCACATCTCTGTCAAACTTCAAACAATAATAATTAATGGTCAACAATATAACTAACTACAACAATATGAACCACATCTCTGTCAATACTCAAACAATAATAATTAATGGTCAACAATATAACTAACTAACTACAACAATATGAACCACATCTCTGTCAAACCTCAAACAATAATAATTAATGGTCAACAATATAACTAACTACAACAATATGAACCAGATCTATGTCAAACCTCAAACAATAATAATCAATGGTCAACAATATAACTAACTACAACAATATGAACCACATCTCTGTCAAACTTCAAACAATAATAATTAATGGTCAACAATATAACCAACTACAACAATATGAACCACATCTCTGTCAAACCTCAAACAATAATAATTAATGGTCAACAATATAACTAACTAACTACAACAATATGAACCACATCTCTGTCAAACCTCAAACAATAATAATTAATGGTCAACAATATAACTAACTACAACAATATGAACCAGATCTATGTCAAACCTCAAACAATAATAATTAATGGTTAACAATATAACCAACTACAACAATATGAACCACATCTCTGTCAACACTCAAACAATAATAATTAATGGTCAACAATATAACTAACTAACCACAACAATATGAACCACATCTCTGTCAAATGTCAAACAATAATAATTAATGGTTAACAATATAACTAACTAACTACAACAATATGAACCACATCTCTGTCAAACCTCAAGCAATAATAATTAATGGTTAACAATATAACCAACTACAACAATATGAACCACATCTCTGTCAAACCTCAAACAATAATAATTAATGGTAAACAATATAACTAACTACAACAATATGAACCACATCTCTGTCAACACTCAAACAATAATAATTAATGGTCAACAATATAACCAACTAGCTACAACAATATGAACCACATCTCTGTCAACACTCAAACAATAATAATTAATGGTAAACAATATAACTAACTAACTACAACAATATGAACCACATCTCTGTCAACACTCAAACAATAATAATTAATGGTCAACAATATAACTAACTACAACAATATGAACCACATCTCTGTCAAACCTCAAACAATAATAATTAATGGTCAACAATATAACTAACTACAACAATATGAACCACATCTCTGTCAACACTCAAACAATAATAATTAATGGTTAACAATATAACTAATTACAACAATATGAACCACATCTCTGTCAAACCTCAAACAATAATAATTAATGGTTAACAATATAACCAACTACAACAATATGAACCACATCTCTGTCAACACTCAAACAATAATAATTAATGGTCAACAATATAACTAACTACAACAATATGAACCACATCTCTGTCAAACCTCAAACAATAATAATTAATGGTCAACAATATAACTAACTAACTACAACAATATGAACCACATCTCTGTCAACACTCAAACAATAATAATTAATGGTCAACAATATAACTAACTACAACAATATGAACCACATCTCTGTCAAACCTCAAACAATAATAATTAATGGTCAACAATATAACTAACTACAACAATATGAACCACATCTCTGTCAAACTTCAAACAATAATAATTAATGGTCAACAATATAACTAACTAACTACAACAATATGAACCACATTTCTGTCAACACTCAAACAATAATAATTAAAGTTATACACCATTACATTTGAACTTTTTAATTTCAAATACAATGTTCATTGTTCAAATATTGTATTCTATAATTAATTTAGATAACACAATCAAGATGACAACAGATATAGCTGAAGAATTTATTATTTGTCATTAAACAACAATCACTCACTCATTAAATTAGGTGAAGAATATACTTTCACCACTAGAATACTATAGAATATTCATGTTAAATTGCTTTATTCAGAGATGTGTTTTTTCCATAAATAGACCGTTTTGATTGTTCACTAACTCTATTATTAAACAATTAATCATAAATAAGTGCATTAATCACATAACCTGAACAACAATATCTGACTTTAATTTAAAATATTACTCATTTAATCATTAAAACATTTTAATAGGAATATTAAGTTCAATCTCTCTTTGGTTAAATGGACAACCAGGTTTAAACACCTGTTCTAAGGCTTTGTATTTTTAATTACATCAGAGAAATTTCAACTTTAAAGTGCTAAGAATACAATTATCCCTGATTTAATGTTAAATTCTCCTTTACTCTTTACATGTGGTTGAAAACTACAGTTGTACCTGCATTACCTTTTTAATACATCTTTGATCAACTATAGTCTATTTCATAAAAGTCAGTTATATTCCCATTGATAAAAATTGTGGTTAAAATGTTAGTATAATTCATTATTTAATAATAAATACTTGCTATCCAATAATTAAAGTCAAACCACAGACTAAGTACATTTGATAATGTATAAACAATTCTTTTATTTTCTTTTTTTTTTATCAATAAAAATTTAGATTAATCTACTTGTTCAATAAAGTAATAATTATCGTCCTGTTTTTTTATTTTCAAACTTGTTTATGGTTGAAAACAATCTGAAACATGTTTAAATCATGAACCATAAACATGTTTAAGATAGATAAAAAACGCAATGGTTGAAGAACAATATTTAAGAGAAATTTTCTAGTTCATTAATTATTTTTTAACAAAGTAAAATGAATTCTTCATTAACAAATAAAACAATTCAACTCTTAAACACACAAACAAAACAAAAACAACACAAAAAACAACAAATAAAATAATTTAATTCTTTATAAACAAATACAACAATGCAGAAAGTCAATAAACAACTTGGAAATGGGTCTATAATACACAGATGTTCCTATTACAAACATATACTGGTAATTAACAAGGTTCAAACATATTCAACCGTACTTCGATCCCGGTTAAAATGTTCTTTAACCATTTAACCGAATGGTTAAAACCACACCGTAAAAAAACACTCAACTACCATAAAAAATTTTAAAACCAGGTTAATGGATAAGAATTAAAAAACAGGCCTAAAATTGGAATTTTCAAATACTATTAGTTTTTTTGTACCATGACATATATTGTGACAATTTATTACATTTACAGGCCTTTAATTCTAAGTTAATTCGTGGAGGAAATCACTATTTCAATTTCATAAAACTCTTTTTTAAGAAGTTTGAGGGAAAAAAATATTTTCCGATATAGTATAATTAAATTAAAACAAATATGATTGAAACCTGTGACTCACATGAGCCTGTCCCACTCACTTCATAAAGTAATGCTTGTTTAAAACTAATCCAATGTGATATTTTGAATCCTAAGACTTTATACCTTAGAATCATGCTTCATGTCAAATACAATTGTATCTCTAGTACACTTTAAGAGGATATTTTTTTCTCAATTTCCTCATTATACAGTCTATTATTAACTTGTAACTCATTGGCTCTGGAGAGTCAGCATTTATTCAAAATTAAATCTCACGGGTATCCTCAACCCAGGAGTCATTGTTTCGGAACTAGATATTTATTCAGTGTCATTGAAATTTTACAGTTTCTAAATAATGTAATTATATAGTGAAATTAATTAAGGTTCTCCTCCCTCAAACATAGGTAATCTTAGCCGATTGCCGTTCTCAGGTTCTCCTCCCTCATACATAGGTAATCTTATCCGATTTTCGTTCTCAGGTTCTCCTCCCTCAGACATAGGTAATCTTAGCCGATTGCCGTTCTCAGGTTCTCCTCCCTCAGACATAGGTAATCTTATCCGATTTTCGTTCTCAGGTTCTCCTCCCTCAGACATAGGTAATCTTAGCCGATTGCCGTTCTTAGGTTCTGCTCCCTCAAACATAGGTAATCTTATCCGATTTTCGTTCTCAGGTTCTCCTCCCTCAGACATAGGTAATCTTAGTCTATTTTCGTTTGCAGGTTCTCCTCCCTCAGACAGGTAATCTTAGTCTATTTTTGTTCTCAGGTTCTCCTCCCTCAGACATAGGTAATCTTAGTCTATTTTCGTTCTCAGGTTCTCCTCCCTCAGACATAGGTAATCTTAGTCTATTTTTGTTCTCAGGTTCTCCTCCCTCAGACATAGGTAATATTAGTCTATTTTTGTTCTCAGGTTCTCCTCCCTCAGACATAGGTAATCTTAGTCTATTTTTGTTCTCAGGTTCTCCTCCCTCAGACATAGGTAATCTTAGTCTATTTTTGTTCTCAGATTCTCCTCCCTCAGACATAGGTAATTTTAGTCTATTTTTGTTCTCAGGTTCTCCTCCCTCAGACATAGGTAATGTTAGTCTATTTTCGTTCTCAGATTCTCCTCCCTCAGACATAGGTAATCTTAGTCTATTTTCGTTCTCAGGTTCTCCTCCCTCAGACATAGGTAATCTTAATCTATTTTCGTTCTCAGATTCTCCTCCCTCAGACATAGGTAATCTTAGTCTATTTTCGTTCTCAGGTTCTCCTCCCTCAGACATAGGTAATCTTAGCCAATTTTTGTTCTCAGGTTCTCCTCCCTCAGACATAGGTAATCTTAGTCTATTTTCGTTCTCAGGTTCTCCTCCCTCAGACATAGGTAATCTTAGTCTATTTTCGTTCTCAGGTTCTCCTCCCTCAGACATAGGTAATCTTAGCCAATTTTTGTTCTCAGGTTCTCCTCCCTCAGACATAGGTAATCTTAGCCAATTTTTGTTCTCAGGTTCTCCTCCCTCAGACATAGGTAATCTTAGTCTATTTTCGTTCTCAGGTTCTCCTCCCTCAGACATAGGTAATATTAGTCTATTTTTGTTCTCAGATTCTCCTCCCTCAGACAAAGGTAATCTTAGTCTATTTTCGTTCTCAGGTTCTCCTCCCTCAGACATAGGTAATCTTAGTCTATTTTTGTTCTCAGGTTCTCCTCCCTCAGACATAGGTAATATTAGTCTATTTTCGTTCTCAGATTCTCCTCCCTCAGACATAGGTAATCTTAGTCTATTTTCGTTCTCAGGTTCTCCTCTCTCAGACATAGGTAATATTAGTCTATTTTCGTTCTCAGATTCTCCTCCCTCGGACATAGGTAATCTTAGTCTATTTTTGTTCTCAGGTTCTCCTCCCTCAGACAGGTAATCTTAGTCTATTTTTGTTCTCAGGTTCTCCTCCCTCAGACATAGGTAATCTTAGTCTATTTTCGTTCTCAGGTTCTCCTCCCTCAGACAGGTAATCTTAGTCTATTTTTGTTCTCAGGTTCTCCTCCCTCAGACATAGGTAATCTTAGACTATTTTTGTTCTCAGGTTCTCCTCCCTCAGACATAGGTAATCTTAGTCTATTTTCGTTCTCAGGTTCTCCTCCCTCAGACATAGGTAATCTTAGTCTATTTTCATTCTCAGGTTCTCCTCCCTCAGACATAGGTAATCTTAGTCTATTTTTGTTCTCAGGTTCTCCTCCCTCAGACATAGGTAATCTTAGTCTATTTTTGTTCTCCTCTTTAGGTCCTTTGGTTATCTTGCTCTCATAGTTTTTTAAATTATTTGGCTTTCCAATCTTTTGACCTTTGTATACCTGATGAAACATGTTTTAAACGTTACATAAGAAATCTATGTTTTATCTCTGAATTACAATGATGCATCAAGGCTAATATAATTGCCATACTATTGCAGGTTCTTAAGAAGATTTGTTAAAATGACCCATTACAGTAAAAGCCTCATAGACCTTGTATCAATAACATTGATGGTTCTCCAGAGATTTTTTAAATGTGTGGAAAAAAGGTTTGCTGGCAGCATGACCTTTGACCTGATGAGCTAAAAAAAGTAGTTTTCATCTTTAAACAAATGTTAGTGACACTGCAATGTACAACTTTTCCTGTCAAAGTATCTCTCTGGGAATGTTAGTTTGTTTGATGGTGTTTAACACCACTTGCACTAACAAAATTTATTACATAATTTTGTACACCTCGCCCTGATTGAGATTCGAACTCACAACATCAGTGGTGATAGGCACTGATTACATAGGTAGTTGTAAATCCAACTACCATACGATCACGCCACGATGGCCCCCTCTCTAGGAATGTTATAATATTTTAGTTCACATTTGTCCTAAACCTCTTGACACTATAAGTGAACTTTATCTGGTGAGAAAATACTTGTATGTGGGCTATTTACCCTGCCATTATAACAGATAGAACTACAGCTATCAGTTATACTGTGTTAGCTGAGGGATCAACTGATTAAAAATATCTCACCTTCAGTGGAAATGATAAACTGGTTTTATGTAAAAATGGTGTCAAATAGTGTCAGAACAGAATAATGTAATGAAAATATCATTATTGTGTTCTGATGAAAAAAAGACTAAAAAAGACTGGTCATCAATGATCAATTCTATTTAATAAAAATGTTCACATTTAGACAAACAAATTCTGAACATTCTAATTGAATGGCTTACGGTAAAACTATTTATAAGCTATAATTTACAGATATTATAAGTTTATAGTAAAGTCAAGACGATATAAAAGCACTATTTTAATGTTTGAAATATTTTATTGAACTTTAAAATATCTTTTATCTGTTTCAGAATGGTTTGAAATCCTGCACACAGTTATAATTGTAGATAACAGTATATATTCTTTTCTCATTTTTAACAATAATAATCCATTTTAATCCAATTTTCTTTACATCAAAGATCACAATCCCTCATTTATAAATGTTTAATATAGCATTGCATTCTTATTCAAGTCTTTCAACAGTTTAATATGGTCATTTAGAATATAACAAGGTCAACAATATGTCTAATATTAAGATGTGCACCCATGTTGTGTCCCCATGAAAAGATCAAAGGAAGACCACATTTAGTTTGTCAACTTCTTTGAAGTTAGGGTTCAAAGATTGAATACAGAAATGAAGTGATAAATCATACATAAATAGTTAAGAATTAGAAACAAGCTGTCAATGAGTATTTATGGGTGGATAGATAGCATTAACAAGTAGTAGTTCTTATGACCAGATCTACCCTTACTCTGAAATCAGTCAGTTTTTAATTCTAAGTTACTTTTTTATAATAAATGGTTTTAACTCACAAGCACCTGACTGATTATCATTATTATAAAATTGAAAATTATTTAATAAACATGAAAAACACTAATTGTGCAAAAGAACCATGCAATAATGGTTCTTATTAAAAACCTTACTCCTGTCGTAGTGGCCATCTTGGATTTTTGATTGACCTACAACACAGCCTTTGTAAAGGACAATACTATGATCATTCATGTATAGTATAGTATCTGGTATCTGAGATGAAGATATTTCTATATCTTTCCATTTGGTTTTGGATCATGGCCTTGTTAAGACGTTGTCCTGCATTCTTGCATTGCATGGGTTCAATCGGTTCACAATAGATTCTGAGAAAATGATATCAATATATTTTCACATGTAGTCCAATGTAAACACTTGTGGTGGTGGCTATATTGGATTGCTGATCAGCACCAAAACACAAATTTGACCATCTTAGAACAATGGGAATTCAAATATTTTAAAATCCAATTGTTGTATGAGTCACAGCTATTTGTTCTTTATGTTACAGAATTGTATGTTTGCTATGTACATTTCAGCAAATAACATAGGTCTATGAGTCTTCCAGGATATTTACAAAAGTTGGAAGATTGCAGATTATGGTGTATCGTTTAAATCTAGTAAAGACTGTCTATGAAGAATATCTCTAATTAAACTTGGCTTGTTGGTTCCTACTTTTGTAAGCTGTGATTAATTATGGTCAAAATAACTAACATTTTCTGTCATGTACCAAATTGTCTTTTGGAAATATTAAGACAATATCACATGATTTTTTAATTATAATTATTCTAAAGGGGAGAGGGTGTTTATAATGTTGTTATAACTTGTGTTTATTCCCATTGCTGGTATCAGAACAATAAAAATATGTTTATTTCAATAAATAAAACTTTCCCCAATAACATTTAGTTCATTTTATTCATATAATCAGTGCATTTTAGGTCCCTCTCACATGATTGATTGCAAAATGTATCCTATATCATGTAGATAATTCAACTGTTTTGCTGCTGCAGGGATAGTCTTATAACAGGGTGTTCACTAAAACTAATCTTATTTTATATTTCAATATGAAAAACAGAATTTTTAATTACTATGAATTAAAGTTTTAATATTTCTAGACACACCTGGCTGCAGGTGGTAAGTTTCATTAGTTTACACTCTGCTTTAAACATTTTTAAATATAAAATAAATATTTATATTTAAAATTAAGAAGCATAAAAATCTTAAGAACTTTTATTAAAATGTGTATGACTAATCATATATACGTTATTTCTTTTTATTTTAAAACTTTTAAATTATGAAAAATGGGATATTTAATACTTTAAATTACTGCATTTAACATTTAAATTTCACTTTATTGGATTTATTTCTCACAGATGATTTATTTTTTGTATCATTCAGAAAAGGTAAATTTGTAAAGGAGAAATAATAAACAATTTTAATTATCATTATTAGTTGCTGTATTTTAATATAGCCTTTTAAAATAGCCTGACTATTTATCAAAATATAGCATTAAATGTAATTCCCATTATTCCCATGGACTCCATATTCCATTTGTTATGTAATACAATACTGGTATACCAGCAGGTATTTAGGAAATTTAATACAACAAGGGAGATAATTAGCTTCATTAGTAAAGACTAATAACAAGGGAGGTAATAAGCTTCATTAGTAAAGATTAATATGTATTTATTTGAAGTTGGTCTCACAGATAAGGAATGTTATATAACAATAAACAATAGTTATATTTGATTCTATTAAAATTAGATGATTTGTATGAAAACAACAAATACAATGTATACACCAAACTTGTCAATCTGTGAACATCAATTTGTACTCTTTACTAATTCAATCTCTCTGCCACGCCCCCTTTTCAGAAATTTTAAATCATTAATACACACATTCATATGCATTAAGACAACTGTCCATTGTTTTACTATATAAAACTTTCTTTCGTGATACAAAACCTTTTAACTATATAAAACTCTGATGTTTCAAAAAGACTATTATAAACTGTAAATAATTTATAGTTCACCAGAGATTCAATACACTAACAAAGAATGTGAACTGTACCTACTGAACACAAGGTGTCAAAAGTCCTGCCAAATGACAGATTATTATTACACAAAGATTAACAAAGTTTAACTAAAACATTGACCCAGAGTATAGGAATACCAGATATACAGCTTATAACTCAAAATATACTATGTGTTACTGTTGAAATTTGAGAATGAAATCTACAATCTCATCATCTCATGTTAAATATATAAAATATCATTTATGAAAATTAGGAGGAGTCCTGTTTTCCTGTCCAAAACCAAGCTACAACACTTGAAACAACCACATTCTCATAGCATCTTGCCACTCGACTTTTTCTGTTTGACACAAATTATACTAAAGATTTAAATATATGGCATTTTTCTTTTTAAGTCATCCTTAATGTGTGTGAAAATTTTGTATAATTTAAAAATCAATTTATTTTACTGTAATAAAAATATATTAACATTCATGTTCATGGATATATTACAAATAAAAGTTTTATTACTCTAGAAAAAAAACTTAGTGAAATGAATTTAGTTGATTAATATAAGTCAGTTTTGGAGTGAAAATGAGGCATTGTTACTGAATGGAACATTCTATAATGTAAATAAGATTACAACATTAAACAGTCAGGAGGAAATCATGTCTTCTGAGTGCATAAAAACCAGTTTACAACAACAGACATTATTCTAATAAAACCAAGGTTTATATAAAACTGCTTGTATTGCAGAATACACATTTACCTTCTTTATCAAATATATTTCCCAAGTAATGAAATGCTTTACAATAATTTATAGGCATGATTTAAATCTTTAAATGATATATTTTCTTCAATAAACGACACCTAATTTTGCTTTAAGATCTGAATCAAAGCTTCTGATAAAAAGATTTAAATGCAAAAATATGAATAACATTTATCAAGTAGTATTTAAATTTTAGTTTGTATCAAAGTGGAAATTTCAGAACACTAAAATTAAAACAAGTTATCTTGTACACTATGTACTATGATTAGATCAGATCAGATTTGAACTGTTTAATGCCACATTAGGGGGTTAGAGTTATAGTGTTTAATGCCACATTAGGGGATTAGAGTTATAGCGCTTAACGCCACTTTCAACAATATGTCAGTTATATCATGGCAGTCAGTTTATTGGTGGAGGAAACCAGAGTACCTGGGGAAAAAAAAACCTGTCGAAAGTAAGCTGCTTCTTTTTTTTTAGGATCATAAACACCAAGTCTATTGTTGGTAGTTACACAATCCAACAAAGTTGGACATTTACCAATAAAATCATTGCAGTGTTGACCATGGTTTGTCTTTTTGTTCTTGACTTTTGGCCATTGTATTGTCTGTCCCTCTTTGATTTATGGCTTCTGATTACCCAATTTTGGTATCTTCTTGTAAAAGTATTTAAGTATACAGGTTTATATTAATAGGCAGATCTAGAGTGGTTCATCCTTTGGACTAATAATAATACTCATAGTCCATATTATTGGTCAAAAATTTAATTAAATAGATTATTTTCCAAATCTCAATCCACGTCTGATAATTTGCTTATATAAATTCCTACTTTTAACTGATTTTTTAAGAAGAAGATGATTACAAAAATACAAACTTATTAATATTAGGAATTGTACTTTACTTTAATTTCAATTCACTTAAAATACAAAAAAAAATGTTAACTTTCATAAAATATTTAAATTGCTTTTAAAGTATTCAGAAACCGTTATGACTTACAAAAATTATTTTACCAGGATAAAAAAGAAAGTGACAACATAAGATTTGAATCCGACATAACATAATTTATTTTAAATAAGTTACACTACTTTCTACACCTAACAATAAAACCATCAAAAGTCAAAATGAAATGAACTAATAAAACCTAAAATAACTTTCACTTAACTATTTTATTTGAATTTTAATCTCTTTATCATTTGGCCTAAGGCAATAATCTCATTTTGATATTGTGGAAAGGGTGCACTTAAGATAATATACCAACACTTCAAAAGCTATAGGAAAAACATTGTAACATATAGGATTCATTATAGCTTATGGACAGCGATTCAATGAATGGTCATAAGAAATCATATACCAATATTTCTTTTCTATAATAATTCATCTATTACCTGCGGTAATAATAAAAAATACAATTATTTTTGACAATAGACTAGACCCTAAGTTAGTTTTACCCACAGGACTATGATAAAAGAATGCTTACGAATTAGAATTATTTCTAAATGAATTAACTTGTAAACTTCATTTAGTATAAATAGACACACACATGTTTGTAAAGTATTACCTAGTCTGTTTCAACATCAAGTACTTTGAACTAATCAAAGGAAGAAAAAATTCCAGTACTGCCTGAAATATCTTGGAAAATTAGAGGCTCATTTGAATCCATATTGGTCATCTGTTAATAATTTATCTATTTATTATCCATTAAAGAGCAAAAACACTTGTTTCTTTAACAATTTGTTGGCCTAGTTTCTATTCCTTAGGCAATATCAACCTAAGAAAACCTCATTGGATATGTGGTTGTCTCATATTTACAAAAAGAAGTGTCCAAATGCAAAGGTACCCCCTTGAAGATTTTTAATGAAAATACCTTCATTTACAGCTGTTGAGTTCAGTTTGTGTAATATACCACAACTTACTAATTCTCTTATATATTATAGTTATTAAGCTAATTTCTAACATAATAAGCAATTTCAACACATATATATGCCTCAGTTGTATGTTTAATATCTAAATACTATGAAATGCTTGCATTTAAACCTCCTCTTTTTTGTCTCATAAAATGAGTTCACAGTATTCTAAACTTTGTTAATTTATGCTTTAACCCTATAAATTATGTAGTTTAAGACATTAAATAAGTTTTTGTATCTAGATCTCCAGTTGAAATTCCTTCTAATTGTATCAGATTTGCAAAAATATGATTTATTGATATTCAAGTCTTGGAATTTCTTATGGGGCATGACAGTAATTTCCCCCAAACTCAATAAATATATGTTTCTCACATAATTATTTCCACTGCCAGATGTGCAAATGTACTTTTACAACCAAATAATACTCTAAAACAGGAAATCCAAATTGACAATTTGAAAAATTAACAGAAAATGCTAAGTAGTCAATATAATTTTTCTGAGAACACATTTCATTACCAGGTTTTTACTACATAATTTTCAATTAAACTGTTTTCTATAGCCTTGTAACTGAAACTACAAAAATTTATGAGGAAAAATTTGTAGGATTGAAAAATATCCAATAATTCTATTACCATATTCTATGTTTGAAGTCGACAAACTGGGTCATGATGAATTTTTTTTAATTCTTAATATCAACCATATTTTCAATATTATATGCCCGTCTACTGCAAAAACACATTCAATCACATATTCCCAATAATTATAAAGTCATAAATAAAAATAAAATGAGTTGCAATACCCTCTGTCCATGTATATCCAGTGTTGGGGAGTAATATTCCAGAATATTACATAACATGCATGTTGACCATGTAATCTGACACCACAATGCATTTTGTAATATTTTTGTATGAAAAATGTCACTCTGGGTTTGTTATGACATTTTTAGACTAATTTAAACATGATAGCAACAAAAGTTAAATTTGTTGTTGTTTGCCTTAAGGTGTGAAACCACTAAAGTAATAATTTTTTGATTATAAAATGGAAAAATCTAAATATTTCGTAAAGCGTAGATTTTTTTTTAACGCATCCAACGAGAGTTTTGTCAGGAATTTTACTACCATTTTGGAATTGTATAAATATTTACGGTTGAAATTATTCTGAAGGCCCTGCTCATCTGAAAAATTACCAATTTTTGGCGTTATTTTGGTCTTTATTTCAGGCTAAGTTCTTCAAAATAGGCCAAGTTTGCTCGTTAAATGTGACAGCCAACTCACCGTGGACGTAATCCCATATAACAATAGGAACGACGGTGGTCCCGCAGCTGGTCTATTGTCTCTCGTCGAAGTGCCGGAGAAGGCTATTGTTCCCTTCATGGTTAATGCATTTGACTACGTGACATTTATACACATGCTTACCTGAGATTTACCTCGAAAATTTTGAAAAAAACGTGAAATCATAAATTTCCATAATTACTGATTTTTAATTTGACTAAGCTATTTCAATCTTTCGGAAATAATTCGAAAAAGAAGGTCTTTTCTGCTAATAAATTCACTGAAGTTAGACATAGAGTACACAATTATTGGATATGAATAAAATTTTATAGGTAAAAACGTTATGTACAATCTGTCATTTACAACCGGTATACCCGTTCAATATGTAATCATGTTGGACTGGATTCAGCTTTCCTCGTCGCTGGACTCGTCGTCATCAAAATCAATTATTATTGGGGGAATCTCACTCCTATCAATGCAATTCTCTTTCCCATACTCCTTTTCTATTTTAATACATGGTCTTCTGCCTTCGCCCAAACTTCCTTTGTAATTCTGCCAAACCCCCCATAAACAAGTTCTTTCACATCCTTCAAACGAAAAGTTGTATTGTTTTCTGCAACAAACCCTTTAACCTGTGCCCAAATAAGTTCTATGGGGTTCAATTCGCAATGGCGAACAGGGGTTCTTAGAACTTCGTGACCGTGTAGGTTGGCAATTTTATCAGTTTTAAAAACGGAAAGGAGTTTCTTAAATTTGATTTTTTCATAAAGTTGTTTTTTAGTTTCAAGGGGCTGAAAAGGAATGTTGTGTTTTGAAAGATAATCTTGTAAGACAGCTTTTCTCTGATTAAAGTTTGGCACAACAGTTTCTTCAGTCTTGATGTTGTGATAACTGGCATTATCTAAAACGATAACACTTGGGCTTTTTAATGCTGGCATAAGCTGATTTTCGAACCAGTTTAGAAAGATGGGCCCGTTCATTTCTTGGTGATAATCCCCATCTTTAGCTTTGGCAAGAAAAACCAAATCACACCTATCAATCAAACCCTCCTCACGATTATCAGCGTGCAAAACTATCAACCTTTTACCTTTTCCTGAAGGGATCTTTGGGGCATCAGAACCATCAACTGGTAACCACATGTAGTCAGTGGCATGATTCTGATTAACCCAGGTCTCATCCAAATATACAATTTCATACCCATCCTCTCGAAACTTCCTGATTTTTCGAAGGTAATTACACCGATCATTTATTACTGACCTCTGATCATATAAAAGCCTCCTATTATAACCAAGATCTAATAAAGTTAAAGTAAGCGTTGATTTCGAGATTTTAATTGTATCTTCAATTTCTTTCTTAATTTTTGAGACTGTTGGGGCAATTTTCCTGTTGTACATGCTATGAACGGTCCGTTTAATAACGCAACGGTCAAAATCATCAAGAGTTTTCTTTCTTTCTTTCGGTCTGTTGGATTCAGGAGGACTTTTACCGTTTACAACTCTATACACAGAACTGTAAGATATGCCAGCAGCCTTGCATGTTCTTTTAATCAAATTATCTGGGGAATAAAATGATCTTCCCCTGGCCTCCTCAAGCTGAAAAAACTTGAATAGATTTAACACAATGTTTTTACAATCTTTTGACAAGTCCTTTGTTTTAACCATTCTTGCGATGTTTATATATATGTTAAGATGTCAAAAAATAGGTTTATGAAGAAATTTTATGTGAACTTTTAGAAAGATTTTAAAGTTTAAAAATGGAGTGTCAAAATATGCCTGTACACGTGTCTCTGTCTCTATCAAGGTAAGATTTACCTGGCTGCTACCTCTAGTTAGTTTACTCCCACCTCTATTTTGGCTGTAAAAATCGGGGGAAAATGTCAAATTTCAGATGAGTGCAGCAATAATGAAAGGTTATTGTTAGATGAAATGCATATTTTAAAAATAGTAGTAAAATTCTGCACAAAACTCTCGTTTACTGTGTTTTAAAAAAATGTATTGTTTTCGAGAAAACTCAAATTTTCCGTTTTCTAATCAAAAAATTATTACTTTAATTAATTTCTTTAAGGTTTTCTACTAAATTTGTGTTTTTTCGAGCCTACCTGGCCATTTTATCTTAAGTTTAACCTTTCCAAGACCATATATTTTCTGAAACGTACATGATTCCTCTACGTTCTGTCAAAATAGCGGGCATGTTTAAAATCTTGCAGTGAAATGCCAGGCTACGGAAAATATCTACTCTAAAAATAGCTTGGTCATCCCCCAAAAATTTAGTATTTATAAGTCATGCATCAAATCCTCCATAGAGGTATTAAAATACAACTAGATCCATCAAATTTGGGATCAAAATAATCCCTATATATTTAACTTCAATTATCAGTTTTAATCATTCCATTTCATTCAGTAGTTTTTACAATACTACAAAGTGAAAGAAACTTTTTTCTTGAAAAGGGACTACTTTCGTATATGTTCTAAGCTCTGATTGGTGAATTAGTGGTTTTACACTTTAATATATGTCCAGTTTTGGCTCAGGGATTTCAGATCACCACAAAAAAATGTTCATGTCCTGAAGGACCATCCAAAGAAGATTCAACCAAGGTTTCTTTCAAATGATTCATTGGTTTCAGAGAAGGAGATGTTTAAAACCTTTAAATGGTGGAGACCTTGACATTCTCTATTTCTGTGAACAGAGGGGTAATGATCCTTCAAATAAAGTCTGATTTATGTGATAGATGTATTTGTAAACAGACTATGTGATCTTTGTAAATGAAGGGGACACAATTCTTCAATAAGTTGTTCTTAGAAATGAAGGGCACACAACTCTTAAAATCATTGATCTTTGTAAATGAAGGGGACACAACTCTTCAAATCAGCTCATGTGATCTTTGTAAATGAAGGGGACACAACTCTTCAAATCAGCTCATGTGATCTTTGTAAATGAAAGGGACACAACTCTTCAAATCAGTGAACATTGTAAATGAGGGGGACACAATTCTTCAACAAGTTGTTTTTAGAAATGAAGGGCACACAACTCTTAAAATCAGTGATTTTTGTAAATGAAGGGGGCACAACTCTTCAAATCAGCTCATGTGATCTTTGTAAATGAAGGGGACACAACTCTTCAAATCAGCTCATGTGATCTTTGTAAATGAAGGGGACACAACTCTTCAAATTAGCTCATGTGATCTGTAAATGAAAGGGACACAACTCTTCAAATCAATGATCTTTGTAAATGAAGGGGACACAACTCTTCAAATCAGCTCATGTGATCTTTGTAAATGAAGGGGACACAACACTTCAAATCAGCTCATGTGATCTTTGTAAATGAAGGGGACACAACTCTTCAAATCAGTGATCTTTGTAAATGAAGGGGACACAACTCTTCAAATCAGCTCCTGTCATCTTTTGTAAATAAAGGGAATGCAACTTTTCAAATCAGCCCATGTTATATTTGTAAATGAATGGGACACAACTTGTTGATTGTTGTATATGCCAAGTGGGCAATTTTCAGCCATATCATAGCAAGACCAAGTTACTTTTTGATTAAATGATGATGGTGTCTGTTTTGTACTATACCATTTTGAGAAAAAAAATATAAGATCATGCCCTCCTTTATGTCTAGATGAAGTTGGGTCTGCCTATGATGCGTCACACTACCTAATAAGGATTTAAGCTGCAAGGTGTGCATGTAATATGACTCTTCTCTGGTCAAATACTGCATATCAAACAGGCAAAAAATCAGTACCTTTTTTTGGCATGACTGTATTAATATTATTTCAAGCAAAACACTTTAATAATCAAATCCCCTCACAATTTCAGATTTCATGAAAGTGCATGACTGTGCTATTATTGGATGTAAACAACTTTCATTTAATTTCACATTGCTTCAACTTTCATCATACCTACAAAATTGCCCACATTTACAGACACAATAATATGACTCAAGTTTACAGGTAAAATAGGATTGTTAGTTTGTGCTGATTCACAAAACTATAAATTTAATACATTGATTTATTTCTTAATAGTTCAAAAGGGACAATTTGCACTATAATCAAATTTTATCAATTAATTTTAAACAAGTAATAAAATAAATTACCTTCCTACAAAAGTCCTACACTCTCCCCCAAGAATTACAAGGCACATCTTAAAAAAGGAATAATTTGTAAAAACTGAGCTTATTAACATCCTTTACAAAAGTCCAATGATAATAATAATTTTGTTATATTCTTATGTTTTAAAAGTAAATCTTTGACAAGTGGTATATTTCTGGTTTCCACAGTTTCACAGCAATGGCTACATTATGTATGTAGTGATAATAAAATACTATGAATTTCACATGATTCAATATTCCATTTTTGCATTTCTTTTGAACAGTTGGAGAAATCTTTTTATATTCGTCCCCTGGATATTTATTATTTAATATAAGTAATACAAGGTTGATATCAAACAAAGTACAGAACCGTAGCTCTTATGACCTTATTTACCATACAGTCACAAAAAAACATGAGAACTAAAGTTCTGCAGCTATATATCGTCCTTACCTGCCGTAAATCCAGCGTAATTGTAACATAGTTATATTTATAGCCATTAGTAAGTGTTGGACTCTGCCACCATCGATTACTCCCGTCTATAGCATTCTGTATTGGGTGCCATTGACGTCTGTCTTGGCTTCTTGTGTCACACAAGTCACATTGTCTGTTTTCACCAGGAAATATCTTGACATGTTCCACCAGCTTACAGAATTGTTCAGAACCATCATGACCACATGTGGCATTGGTTGTTATTATCGAACGTGTGGCTAAATTCAGAATATCAGGAAATAGAGCTCTAGCATCTAAAATGAAAAAAAAACATTTTAAATTAAAAAAATGTCACATGTTACTTTGTCCAGACATTTCTTTTCAATACCATGTGAAAAATCACTACAGGATATTAACATACAATGTAGTACTGATCCTTCAATATTGTCATTTAATTGATGTCAAATAAGATTATCTGTATCTAACAATCAATCAATCAATCAATCCAATATTGTATAACATTTTCATGGACAAAATACTTCTACCATTACTGCATTTACGGTGTTTAATGCCACTTTCAACAATATTTCAGTTATATCGTGGCGGTCAGTTTTATTGGTGGAGGAAACCAGAGTATCCAGAGAAAACCACCGACCAGCCACAAGTCACTGACAAATTTCATCACATAATGTTGTATTGAGTACACATCGCCATGAGTGGGATTCAAAGTCACAAGCTTAGTGGTGATAAGCAGTGATTGCATAAGTACACGGTCGTTAGTCTCGTTAGACAGTGGGTCGTTATATAAAGGTCGAATGCACGGGAAAACGCAGGGGAGGAATAAATACGGTCGGCTAACAAAGGAAGTCGTTATATAGAGGGGGTCACTAAGACAAGCTTGACTGTAGTTGTAAAAGTTGGGTTAGGTTTATGATATTTAATGCCACTTTCAACAATATTTCAGTTATATAATGGCAGTCAATTTTATTGGTGGAGGAAACCGGAAGACCCAGAGAAAACCACTGTATTGCATTTATGTTGATATGTATTGTTTAAATGTGTAATTATAAGAATTAAAAAAATACTTTTCAAATATTTTGTTTAATCTACCAGCAGTCTTACCAGTAATTAAAATTAGATGTTAGTTGTATCATTTAAATTTTTCATCTAATAACATCCTGTTTGAGGCGATATTATATTACCTTTCATTAAATCTGTAACTGTTCAATTATATGCAAGACTGTAAAATATATTAATTAATCAGACATCTCGGTTTTGACAACTTAAGATTTAGTAGACTTGTCACTGATTGGTCAGTTGAAAATATGAAGCCTGACATGAACTCATACGGAATGTCGTCAGATGTATGTTTTGCCAAAGAAAAAAATTTAAAAGATACAACAGACATCTAAGTTTAATTAGATTGATCTGATAGAACCTTGATTGTTCTGCTGCACTGAAGAAGTTACAGAAAACTTTCAAGACAGGAGGAATTTTATACCTACAAATACAATCAGTTGTTACATCAGTATCTACTTCACTTATCATGTGTTGCCAAAATTATTTGCAAGCTTTCATTCCTTTGAAAACAATTAAACAGGCAGTCATTAGGAACATTATAGATCATATTATATCCGGGGAAAAAATATACTTTATGTACATGCACACAATCAACATCAAAATGATTCTTCTCTTCTAATTGATTGACGTTAATGTTTAAAACATAAGAAAAACTCTGAACAGCCAGTCTTCTTTAACAAAGGTATAATTATACTGTATATAAATATGTCCCACAACCACCACTCTGTATGTCAGGATTGTCAAGCTAACAACCACCACCCTTGTATGTCGGTTGTAAAAGGTAAATCTGCTACAAGAACAGAACATCCATTAATACTGGGATATAACTTCCATATAAAAGTTCAAATAAATCCATAAAGAAGTGACAACATCAAAGAACTTACTGTAGGTAATTTGTCTACTATTTTATCAAGTTTTTAATTTTCCAATATACCTTATTTACATATTTTTATGTTAAAGCTGAAAGCAGCTCTTGAGGTGAAAAAATAATAATATACCAAAAAAGTTAACATAAACATAAAAATGTGAACAACAAAGAAGAATTTCTTTACAAAACATGTCAATCTATTTGCCCTAATTATGTGTAGTTAGCAATTTTTGGGTTGAATATTTTTAGACATATTCATAAAAAAAAACAAAATCACTAATTATGGAAATCAGTTTTTTGATCAAATGCAAACATTTTGTTTCCAAGTGTCTTAGTTAATATTTCTTCAACAAGAAAAAAGTCTTGTTCTTAACAAATGAGGGAAATTTTGTTTTTAATCTTTTCTGATCTGCCTACCTGGTGACTTTCACTATATCTATAGTTATAGTGAAGACACAAATATGTTATTTTTTCAACCTGCTACAGTCTGCAACATTACTAGGTAATGGTATATATGTATTGTTAAGGGGGTCAGTTCTGTGGATTATTTCATATAATATATTGTCCATCAGGTGTTGACATCTTAACCAGGGCTATTATCAATTTTTATCAACACTGGTGTTTTAAAGTGATCCATTTTTACCTGGTATATGACCAAAATATACCTACCAACTATAATTTATAAAATCTTTATTCTGATTTTTAAATTTGACATTTTAAGATGAACCTGATAACATTTTCACCTCCTGCAAACATTAAACCACATAGAGGAACAATTAACATCTAGATAATATGATCTTGGCACACATACTTCTACCAAGATTTAACATTTCCTCAATACAACTGTCATAACAGCCATTGATAAGTCAAATTAAACTTTAATACAGAAGATTAAACATAGACCTATGGTTTACATGACACAGGTGCATTTCTGCATTTTGCATCAATAAAGGTGATTTTACCCTCAAAATAAAAGACCTTTGATCTTTGGAATATCTTTTGCATATTGATGTTTCACCAATTAGCTTAAGTTATAAAAAATACAAGTTTCTTCATCATTTTCTTCTAGGTAAATTGCCTACTACAAAATCCTTGTATTGGCTAAATTTCTATAACTTAAATTACAGCTGGGGTCCTTGTTGAACTTGTGATTAAACTAATCATATGATTAGCCCTAATTACATGATTCATTCATAATTACATTTTTAGCTAATTCAATGATTAAATATGATTAGTTAATTCATTGATTAAAAAAGAGTTCAGCAACAAAATTTAATCATTGTATTACCTAAGTATGGGATTAGGAATTAAAAATTTAACTATGACTAATCATATGATTAGCTTAATCACAAGTTCAACAATGACCCCAGATTACTAGAATGACTTAGTAAACTGTTGTTTATGTCAATGAAAACTATACATGTACAATAATCTAGGGCTTGTAGAACATCTATTATCAAATCAAGGACATTGTGGATTGGTCCTTCTTAATCAGGCCATTAAACCTATTTACTTGTAGGAAATTATAGGTGTCTTCCCAGTTATAATACAAGTACCGGTACCTATGTAAAATTATCTTGTGTACACAGTAAGAGCAGTTGCTATCACATATCATCTGCTCATGGCCAATGGGGAGGTATAAATGAAATCATATTCAAGTGTTTTTACTTTACTTTTGTGGTTAAAAAAGTAATTCCTTATATATTATTAGTTAAAAATTAGTGACATCAATGGTTACACTGATGAAAGCATCTGATTACCAGTAAATAGTTTTTTAAATATCAAAATTCCAATCAAATTGGTGTGTTGTAACATTAAGTAAAGTGAAAGGTGATATACCTAAACAAAATGTAATTACAATAAAACAAACTTAACTCAACCTTCTAATTATAGTTAGGATATGTTATTTTTACAAATTTGTTGCTTATCGGACAAAATCTAAAATACTTGCTTAAATGTAATGAGTAGATATTTTTTGGGGTAGTGACATTATACAATTGTACTAGGTATAGAGACCCACCTGTCACATCATGAGGCAGCTTTTTAATTGACCAATTTGTCACAGTCATGTCTTAAAGTCATACATCACACACCATAATGATCTGATCAAATTTCAAATCTGGATACATTACTAGAATGTTATTATTTCAACCTGTCTTTACGTGAAGACCTCATACAGTTATTTCTTGTATTAGTGCCAAAGAATTCCTTAACTAGGTGTTGACAGCTGCTTAAGATGACATTACAACAGAAGATAAAGTATCACTGTAGAGGCTAGGTCTATTTTAAACAGCCTTAAAAGGTTAATTCAATCTAATTAAAATTTGATATTTAATTGCTTCCCCTTTTCTGATATGCAGTGGCAATGGAAGATTTAATTTTAATGATGCAAACAACCGCTGTAATGGTATGAAAATCTCTACAGAGTAACAAGCAAGCATGCAAAGTTTTGAGCATAGAAACTTGTTGATGAAATATTTAAGGTAAAAAGGAGCAATAACTCCTTCAAAAATGGTTCAATCAAACTGTCGGAACAATATACAAATCTCCATTGTGTAATAAACAAGCATGCAAAGCTTTAAGGAAATTCCCTTTAAAATGCAGGAGGAGTTACACATACAAACTGTTGTGATGAACAGATGGACTGATGAACAGCATGAAAACATTACTGACATCTCTGTTAAAGATAAATTTGTCCAAAATCTCAAATACACTAAATATAGAAAGAATTGGCATTGCTCTTGCTTAACACATACAATCATAATAAATACATCCCGAGATACATACATGTAACAACCTGTCTGGAAATTGCAATTTTTCTATCAGAATGGAAAGCTGAAAGCTAACCCTTTAAGCTAGCATATATAATGTTTTGTCTTAAATTGTTGTAATCTTCTTTATGCTTTAAAAATTTATAAATAACACATGGAAGAAACTAAACAACTGTTGACAGTGTCACCAGAAACTTATCCATTGACAGTGTCACCAGAAACTTATCCATTGACATTGTCACCAGAAACTAAACAACTGTTGAAAATGTCACCAAAAACTAAACAACTGTTGACAATGTCACCAGAAACTAAACAACTGTTGACATTGTCACCAAAAACTTGACAACTGTTGACATTGTCACCAAAAACTAAACAACTGTTGACAGTGTCACCAGAAACTAAACAACTGTTGACAGTGTCACCAGAAACTAAACAACTGTTGACATTGTCACCAAAAACTAAACAACTGTTGACATTGTCACCAAAAACTTGACAACTGTTGACAGTGTCACCAGAAACTAAACAATTGTTGACAATGTCACCAGAAACTAAACAACTGTTGACATTGTTACCAAAAACTAAACAATTGTTGACATTGTCACCAAAAACTAAACAACTCTTGACATTGTCACCAAAAACTAAACAACTGTTGACATTGTCACCATAAACTAAACAACTGTTGACATTGTCACCAAAAACTAAACAACTGTTGACATTGTCACCAAAAACTTGACAACTGTTGACATTGTCACCAAAAACTTGACAACTGTTGACAGTGTCACCAAAAACTGAACAACTGTTGACAGTGTCATCAAAAATTTAACAACTGTTGACAGTGTCACCAGAAACTAAACAACTGTTGACAGTGTCACCAGAAACTAAACAACTGTTGACATTGTCACCAAAAACTAAACAACTGTTGACATTGTCACCAAAAACTTGACAACTGTTGACAGTGTCACCAGAAACTAAACAACTGTTGACATTGTCACCATAAACTAAACAACTGTTGACATTGTCACCAAAAACTAAACAACTGTTGACATTGTCACCAAAAACTTGACAACTGTTGACATTGTCACCAAAAACTTAACAACTGTTGACAGTGTCACCAAAAACTGAACAACTGTTGACAGTGTCATCAAAAATTTAACAACTGTTGACAGTGTCACAAGAAACTAAACAACTGTTGACAGTCATCATAAACTTACAACTGTTGACAGTGTCACCAGAAACTTACAACTGTTGACATTATCACCAGAAACTTACAACTGTTGACAGTGAAAATTAAAAATAGAAGACTTTTACACATTTTATTTAATCTTTCCTGTGTACATGCAATTACATTAAATCTCTTATAAATATGTGGTCAGTGATCATTTTTATTGACTCCTGTAACACAGTAATAATAAAATTCTATAAAAGATCAGTAGAAATGGCTTCTACATCTGGTTTTAGGCAAAACTTAATGAACAATAAAATCAATGATTATCAAGCAAAAGCTCCCATGTATCAAAGTAGACTATAATACTTCATGTACATCTCAGAGGTAAAACAAGACTAACAAATATCTTAAAATATTCAACACAATTGTAGACAACCTCATTCAAAACATTTTCATTCTGTTCAAAACTGGTCAGAACTATTTAAATTCACCCTCTTGTGTGAAATTTCATATCTCCTCCTTATAAATATAGATAAGTCAAAACACTTCCCCTATGAGTGCTCCCCCACTGATTGAGTATGATGAGT
This sequence comes from Bathymodiolus septemdierum, assembly GCA_963383655.1. NCBI lineage: Eukaryota > Metazoa > Mollusca > Bivalvia > Mytilida > Modiolidae > Bathymodiolus > Bathymodiolus septemdierum. Next base: position 113,332,396 of record OY726518.1, on the reverse strand, counting down.
TAATAATTGATTGTAAAACTTTGTGGATGATTTTATGATAGAATAACCAGTTTTATGAGGAGTAATAAGTTCTGACAGAGTAAATTATGGAGATAAATGGTCAACAGATGATATTTAAATCTCTAAAACTGATCATGGTTACTACTGGCTCCAACTGTTAGAATTTAAAAAAGTTGTTACTGTTCATCATAGTAAAAGTTACAATGTAAAGTTTGTCTATTGTCAGAAAAATAATACATAACAAAAATGTCTACAATACTATTTACTTTAGAAGTTGAAATGTGAAATGTAGCAAATTTGTTCTTTTTTGTATAAAAAAATAAGCTATGGAAAAGGTGGGAAAATCAATAATCCATTTCTTCCTGAATTATAAAAAATTGCCCAAATTAAAAAACCTCCTTACATTATATGCAAGGATGCTTTTATTCAGTTATTTAACTGACTTCATTAATTTTCCACTGAATTTCTGATTTTTTTCTCTGAGCTCGAAAGTTGCAAGACATGGCCACAATAGGTCAAAAGTGGATCTTTTGACAGGGGATGTAGATGGTTTCAGTTATTTTTCATTCATTTTATTTTCTAATCAGAATCATCCCTGTATATGGTCCCTTTAACTTCAACAAAAGGAGGTTGAATTGAAGTTCATCTTTAGGACATCAAAATAATTCTCATCAATTTGAAATTAGAAAAATAATAAACGTATTATAAATATTGCATGATGTTTTGAATGATCTATGTTCTGATCAGAAGATCACCTGGTTGTCATTACAGAAAAGACCTGAACAAAATTACAAATTGATCTTGTTCTTATTAAATTACTTATATTTGTGTGTTATATAGTAATTGATATGAAAATAGGAAAACCTACGTATTGTAAAGTAATCCAATAAAAATATATAAATGCATTTAAATTTGAGATAAATATTATGTTTGACAGTTTTTATAAAACATTTAACACCTCCTGGTGGTATCAATCAGACTGGTGGGTCACCTTAGGATATTTGGTAACCGGTAATTGTCATGTTCACAACTAAATACATAATAACTATTTTATGTGGACATGTAAACTGTAGATCATCAATTCAATTATCAGAATAATAAAGGTAAAATAATGATTTCTAAATTATAGTGAGAGCAATGACCATCATATTTAGTCTGATGAATGGAAAGCCATACCATGAATGACCCCCCAAACAGATCATATTACCTATAATACCAGGACCCCCAAACAGATCATATTATGTACATATATAATACTAGGACCAGTAACAAAGGATGAACCTCCAGACATCAATAAATGGGATCCTCTGGAGAAAACCACAGATCTGCCACAAGTCACTGACAAACTTTATCACATAATGTTGTATCCAGTACACCTCAGCATTAGCAGAATTCAAACTCACAACGTTAGTGGTGATAGGCACCGATTGCATAGGTTGTGATAAATCCAACTATCATACGATCACGACCACGACGACCCCACAATAACATAAAGAAATAGAATCTACTATTCAAACAGAATGTACAGCCAGAAGACATGTGTGTCATACTCAATGTTCTTTTAATATCATTGAGGTATTTTATACAGTGTGGCATTCACACATCCTCCAGACAGAATTTTTATTCATTAATGAAATAACAAAAAGTTGTATTTTAAGGATCTCATTAAAATGTAAAAAGAAATTACAAAAATGTCATGATTTTTTTATGAATGTAATATAACAAAGTCTCATTAATTCTTTATCAAATAACACTCTTTCTATTGAGGTTTGTGTTATATTGAAACCTTCCAGTACCGATCACCTTAATTCATTTTTTTATTCCAATCATTAGAATTGAAGGCAACACCTGTGAGGTTTCATGTTATGTAAAGGTTCAATTCAAGTATAATTAACTTTAATTAGAATTTCCCTATTAATCTCTAAATCTGCCATTATAAAATAGGTCTAAAAAGATAATAATCTATAGCCTTCCCTTATCATCATGTCAACATGTGGCTTAAATCTAGATTAAAGTTCTTACTCAACTAATCCTAAAAACTTAATTAAATCAGATACCGTTTACAAGATCTGTTAATTTGACCCAAAAAAACATATCTAGGCCAAAACTTTTTCTATAAAAACAAGTTTACAAAGAACAAATCAGGCAGTATATGGTACTGTGATGGACCTATGATGGTCATGGCTAATTAAACAGACACAAGATGCTGCATTTGGGCCTCTGGTGGCCATAGGTACAAAATGTATTACACTGGACATAATATATACCCAGGTAGATATTGTTAGAAAATGCTGACTTAGTTATAGACCACCTACAACTAATCATAATACAAGATGTTAGTTGTAAAACCTGCTAACATACCAGAAGTGTAAGGATCTCCCAATACATGGCACCCATAAATATTGTGAATTTGAGGAAGAAGGGAAAAAAGAAGCCACATAGGTGTCATTATACACAGTATTTTAAGGAACTGAAGATAGGTCTTTATGAATCTTCCTTTACAAAATAAATTTCAAACCTTTTAACATGAAATTGTGCATTATCTGAGAAAGAAAGCTGAGAGTTAAGTTGCTATGCATGCTCATAACAAGAAAACTGGTTTAATATTTTGACTTCCATAAAATCTTTTAAAAAAATAATAATTTCAGAACCCTGCACTGTACTTTTTAAAAATAAATATAAGATTCACACTTAAAAGTTTAAATTTGTCATATGATTTTTGTGTGACACTTGTAAACAATACCAGGTGTCCCTAGTTACCTGACTAAGGTGAGAGATGGAAACTTAACCTTTGGTACTTTGATCTGTCAATTTGACACAGGTAATTATTATTCACCCTGCCCAAAGCTTTGATTCTTTTTATTGACAAGCAAAGTATATTTTATGCTCAAATAAATACCTGTCATATCAGAATAACAACTAAATAGATCAAATCTGTACCTCCCATCGAAAGATTTAAAGGACCAAGTACCATAAAATCATTTTGAAGTGGACATTTGAAAAATTTAGCCTTCATCAAAGATAACTGTCATATATTATGTATATTTTTACCTCTCAAGATTAGATATATCACAAATAAAACTTTTAAATTAATTCAGAAATGAAATGTCTAAACGATGTCTGCAATGAACCAGTGTTAAATATGGCAATGAAGCAGAACAAAACAATACTGACAGATGAAAGGTTTCACAAAATCTATGTCAATGACCAGTTAAAGGAACAAACCAAATCATACAGGTCTAATGTTGTTCTGAAGGAGGTAGAAAAATAAGAAGAGGTATTTAATCCTCCGACGACACATATTCTAAAAACATGACAATTTTTACACAAGGATGTTTGAGTTACTTAGTGTAGGTTAGTTTATAGTGGACCTGCTGTTAGTTTACCCATGTTTCAATTGGTATTGTACGATGTTGCATTTATTTGACGACCTATGATTGGATAAAATAATTCCTAAAAATAACGATGAAAGCAGAGATGGAAATCTAGAGAATAAGATTAATATGCTTTACTGGCCAGTGGAAAATTAAATTGGTACATATTGTGCATAATACTCAATCCCACTTTGTTATTTGGTAAACATTTATAATAAGCCAGCAAATTTTATCATTTGAGAAAAACATTTTTGATACTTGAAATGCTTATTGAAAATAAATATAATGAAAAGCACAAAAAGTTTGAAGATACCAAAGGGGTAATCAGAGACTGTAAATTGGAGAAGGATACACAATACAATGTCCAAAAGAAAAAGGACAAAGAACTAACAATGATCTACAAAATACTACAGTACATAGAAAATTAAAGGTTGAGCAACACGAACTCCTCTTAAAATTGGGAGTGAACTCAGGTACTCTGGAAGGATAAGCAGTTCCTGTTCCACTAGTGGCAACCAGTCGTGTCAATCTTGTCACATACCCGTTGATATGTCATGAATGAGGAAAGGTCCGGATTTTGATTACAGCAAACAGAATATATCTGTGGTCATTTGTGATGACAGTAAAATTTTCGAAGTTGTGTCCCATAATTTCAAATATTGATATTGTTCACGGTACCATAAAAATAGTTTAAAAGAATTAAGGTAAAAAAAATACAGATATAAGAAATATTGTTAACAGCAGAGTATCAACTACAAAAATTATAAGCAAGCTTAAATATGTCATCTTCTAATTGATTTATTGTCTCCCATCATTATAAATAATAGCACTCATGTTTCAAGTAATATTCAGAAAATGGACGATCTAGATAAAAAAAACAACAATGATTCTATCACAAACACCTCAACAAGGTGTTCCAGAAGACCATGTACAACTGATTTCTTGCCATAGCCTCCTCGTAAAAAATAATCACAGGGAAGATAATTTCAGAAGAAAAAAAAATCATTTGCTTGATTGTTAGTTCAAATATTATATGAGAGGAACCATAAAGGATCTTTTTACATATTTTCTTATACAAGAAATTGTGAACAATCAGACAGACTGGATTATAATTGTATTTCTCATCAACTTTCTAATGATAAGACTTCCATACACTTAAGGAGATCAATATTTTATTTCAAGTCCTAAACCAGATGAGTTGAATTAACGTTTTTCCTTTTACTCTAATGTCAAAAATGGACTTATTTCTTTCTATAGGTCATGTACATATACATGTACATCTATATATAAGAGGAGTTGAATTTTTTTCTAGGGAGTTTTAATCAATGAGTGATTGACTTCTCTCTTCCAGTCATACAATAAGAAGTTTAAATGTCCAACAATAGGATTCACCTGTAAACAAAGGCAATTGTATTCCTTCAATAGATCAGTTCCAATTGCAGTTTTTTAAACTCCTAACACAATACCAATTGAAACATGGGTAAACTAACAGCCGGTCTGCTATAACTTGTATTAAAATACGAACATTCCCACACACACTTAAAGTTATCATGAAAGAAAATTCAACAAAAACAACCAATGGTAAAAATAAAGCATCTTTATGACATTTCTTTGTCTCAGGTTTTCAATTGCACTTTCAATTTTTTCTTTTTTTTATAATTTATTTGTGTATATTTCAATATATAGATTATATAAGTCTTTTTTTTAATAATTTATTTGTCTTTAATACCATAGCAGGTTAATACAAGTCTTTATATGTTTACCTAATGTCTACAACACACAAGTCTACATAAAAGTGCTTTATCATCAAAATGCAAATTTTGGTCTGACCTATATTTGTGAAAGCTAAACTTTATTATGTACATAAGCTAAACACAATTTTAAGGAGTTAAACAATAAAATGTGTATTGATAACTAACTTTCCAGTGTTTACTTTGAACTGTTTGAAGATGAGTAGACAAACTTTATTGTCTATTTAAGTGTGGTATTGACCAGAAGGTTCAAGTGTCATTAACATTTAACCACTACATGATGGCATGAAAAGAATTCTAGTTGACCAAAGTGAAAGCTATAAACCACAACAGAGACAATATTTTACGAAGTTATTTATAGCTAGCCAAAAGAAAACTATAAACCAAAACACAGACTTACAGAGATTAATACTTTACCAAGTTATTTATAGCTAGCCAAAAGGAATGATATAAAAGTCAACAAACTAGAAACCATTAAACCAATCTTATTAACAAGTAATCATATTATATCCATTTTCTATTACCCCAACATATATATATATATGTATTGTACTGTGCCTTAGTTAGCACCTTGTACCTTCATGAATATATATAACCCCACCAATTTACCAGATCGGTCTGGCAAATAGCAGAGTTTACACTGCCCAATTTCCCATTCCAGTTCTGCAATTGCTTAATGGTTTTACAGTTTTGCAAATTAATCTGGAAAATTTGTATTGGAATAAATAAAATTTGACAAAGTTAAAACTTTCCTCCTGTAGTCTACAAGTTTACCAGATAACCATCATTCCATGTGACAGTATTTTTGCCATAGATATTGTACAACTCGGTGATATAATTACCTCGTATTTTTCCTTTTCAAAAGATTTTATCAAAGCAAAATTCATAGTCCATCAAATTAAGAAAAAGTTTATGACTTTATTTTGAACCAATAAACTTTTTATTAGTAATACTACAATGTTTGGTTCGTCTTTGCTCCCATTTTTTTCTTACAAGGGGTTCATGTTTTATTCATGTTACATTGTACTGACGTCCAACACGATGTTCACCCTCAGTTTATAGTGGGGTTCATGTTGCTCACCCAGTTTATAGTGGGGTTCGTGTTGCTCCCCCAGTTTATAGTGGGGTTCGTGTTGCTCCCCCAGTTTATAGTGGGGTTCGTGTTGCTCACCCAGTTTATAGTGGGGTTCGTGTTGCTCCCCCAGTTTATAGTGGGGTTCGTGTTGCTCCCCCAGTTTATAGTGGGGTTCGTGTTGCTCCCCCAGTTTATAGTGAGGTTCGTGTTGCTCCCCCAGTTTATAGTGGGGTTCGTGTTGCTCCCCCAGTTTATAGTGGGGTTCGTGTTGCTCCCCCAGTTTATAGTGGGGTTCGTGTTGCTCCCGCAGTTTATAGTGGGGTTCGTGTTGCTCCCCCAGTTTATAGTGGGGTTCGTGTTGCTCCCCCAGTTTATAGTGGGGTTCGTGTTGCTCCCCCAGTTTATAGTGGGGTTCGTGTTGCTCCCCCAGTTTATAGTGGGGTTCGTGTTTCTCCCCCAGTTTATAGTGGGGTTCGTGTTGCTCCCCCAGTTTATAGTGGGGTTCGTGTTGCTCCCCCAGTTTATAGTGGGGTTCGTGTTGCTCCCCCAGTTTATAGTGGGGTTCGTGTTGCTCCCCCAGTTTATAGTGGGGTTCGTGTTGCTCCCCCAGTTTATAGTGGGGTTCGTGTTGCTCCCCCAGTTTATAGTGGGGTTCGTGTTGCTCCCCCAGTTTATAGTGGGGTTCGTGTTGCTCCCCCAGTTTATAGTGGGGTTCGTGTTGCTCCCCCAGTTTATAGTGGGGTTTGTGTTGCTCCCCCAATTTATAGTGGGGTTCGTGTTGCTCCCCCAGTTTATAGTGGGGTTCGTGTTGCTCCCCCAGTTTATAGTGGGGTTCGTGTTGCTCCCCCAGTTTATAGTGGGGTTCGTGTTGCTCCCCCAGTTTATTGTGGGGTTCGTGTTGCTCCCCCAGTTAATAGTGGGGTTTGTGTTTCTCCCCCAGTTTATAGTGGGGTTCGTGTTTCTCCCCAGTTTATAGTGGGGTTCGTGTTGCTCCCCCAGTTTATAGTGGGGTTCGTGTTGCTCCCCCAGTTTATAGTGGGGTTCGTGTTGCTCAATCTTCAGTTTTCTATATAGTGATTTGTCAATCATTGATTTTCTTTTAGTCCCTTTTCCCCCATTATTTTGTCCTCTTTTTTATTTACATCTTCTGATTACCCTATTGGTATTATTATAGATTGGTGTTCTCATATCATTTCCTGTACTAAACAACAGTAGAAAATTGTTTAAACAAATTCCTATATAGAATAAAACTTTGAGGTGTTGAAGTTAGAGACTGATGATTTCATTTCAGAATAAGAGAGTGTTCAAATTATCTAGCATAACTTAAACTACAAGTAACTTAGGAAGCAGATTAAATCAGTAAATCTTTACTTCCTGTAATGCAAGGATTCACCTTATCTATGTTTGTATTAATGCAGACCAACTTTACAGGAGAATCGAAATTTATAAACTAGAGGCTCACCTGAGTCTGTATCACTTACCTGAATATTCATGCATGTTTGTGTTCAATCAAATTTGAGGATTTTGAGAAAAAAAACTTTTTATTTATATTCCCAGGGTCGTTTTATAAAACAATGCTGTAAGAAGTCAGTAAGGCTGAATTTCTCAACTACACAAAATAAATCTAATGACTATTATATACTGTTTGGATTCAATCTATTTCTATAATATGTGATTTTTTTTTCATTTTTCCACCCTATGTTGAAACTATGCTCTACAATGGTGGCCATCATAGATTTATGGTCAACACAAAAAATGTAAAGCAATTTAAGGGACCATCCAAATTAGTTACCGACTAAAATTTCCCCATACAACTCTATGCTAAAACTATGCATTGTGGTGGCAGCCATATTGAATTTCCAATCAAGACACATCTTGTAATGGACAATTCAAATGGTTTAGCAGTTTCAGATAAGAATAAATTCAAAACATTGGCTCAAAGGGTACAAATTTAAATTTGTCATATTGTAGGGGCCATCTTGGATTTCGACTGACACAAAAAATTTAAATTTGTATATTACCATCCAACAATTATTCATGTATTGTTTGAGCTCCATCAAATTTCTTATTTTTGAGAATTTTTTTTTTTTCATTTTCCCACATGGTTCTATCTTAAAACTTTGTCTTGGGATGGTGGTCATCTTGGACTACCAATTGACAACAAAAAATGTAAACTTTTTAGCAGGCCATATAAGGAACATTCCTGCCATGGAACAATTCCATCACACATGCTGCTTAGGAGAAGAATATTTTTAAACTTTAAGCCAACCAGTACACATATTTTGGCCCTAGAAACTATGTTGAATTTCCAAATGAAACAAAAATCATGGAAAATGTTGTGGACTATCCGAGAAACATTAATGCCAAGATTTATTCTAATTTGGCAAGTGGTTTGAATATAGATTGAAATGTGAAAAGCTTATAGACGACAGGCATATGACAACGCATGCAAAGTTCCGATAATACCTCACCTCACATCACCTTTGAGTCAGATGAGCTAAAAAGTACATTTTAAATAAATTCATGTTCATTCATAAAACACTTTCAAACCTTTTCTAAACTGTAGGTAACTTTGCTCTACGAATTAAAAACTTTTAAAGATTTACATTTGTAAGATCACTAGACAAATATCTTATTGTTTATCTACTGTCATTAAATTACATAGACATTTTCAGTGATAATTGAATATTCTGGTTAAATTCTCCTGTATACATGTACATTTTACACCATTATCAAGGAATATTGTCTCATTAAAGGAGGGAACACCAGAAATCTTATAAAAACAGTTAAAATATTCTGAACACCATGGGGAAAAAAGTTAAAATGTCCTGAACACCAAGGGGAAAAAAGTTAAAATATCCTGAATGCCAAGGGGAAAAAAGTTAAAATGTCCTGAACAACAAGGGGAAAAAAGTTAAAATGTCCTGAACACCAAGGGGAAAAAAGTTGAAATATCCTGAACACAAAGGGGGGAAAAGCTAAAATATCCTGAACACAAAGGGAGAAAAAAGTTAAAATGTCCTGAACACCAAGGGGAAAAAAGTTAAAATGTCCTGAACACCAAGGGGAAAAAAGTTAAAATATGCTGAACACCAAGAGGGGAAAAGTTAAAATATCCTGAACACCAAAGGGAAAAAAGTTAAAATGTCCTGAACACCAAGGGGGAAAAAGTTAAAATATCTTGAACACCAAGAGGGAAAAAGTTAAAATGTCCTGAACACCAAGGGGAAAAAAGTTAAAATGTCCTGAACACAAAGGAGGAAAAAAGTTAAAATATCTTGAACACCAAGAGGGAAAAAGTTAAAATATCCTGAACACCAAGGAGGGAAAAGTTAAAATATCCTGAACACCAAGGGGGAAAAAGTTAAAATGTCCTGAACACCAAAGGGAAAAAAGTTAAAATATCCTGAATACCAAGGGGAAAAAAGTTAAAATATCCTGAACACCAATGGGGAAAAAGCTAAAATATCCTGAACACCAAGGGGAAAAAAGATCAAATGTCCTGAACACAAAGGAGAAACTAGAGGCTCCCAGTAGCCTGTAATCGCTCACCTGGTTTTCAATTTGACATCTAAAGTTGATAGAAAATGGGGGTGTTACACATAATTTTGAAAGTGGGCCACCCAAAGATCATTTCAACTCAAATTTCTGAGCAAATAATTTAGATGTGATTTTTATCTCATAATATTCCTAAACGGAATAAACCGGCTGAAAAAATCTCACAGAAAAACCCAGAATATATGTTAAACTACTCATTGCCATGTAGCTGCAGTTAAAATTTGAGCTCATTTTGACTTATGGACAATTGAAGAACTTTCTATTTTTAGTAACAGCAGCCATTTTGAATGGAGGGTGGAGCTGTGGGACAGTCAATATTGAAAGGGGACCACCCAAGGACCATCCCAGCCAAATTTGTTTTAATTTGGTTCAGCAGTTTCAGAGGAGAAGATTTAAATGTGATCTATTATCAAAATATGCCTAATTTGCACAATCGGTATAAATCGGCTGGAAGAAAAATTTCACAGAAAAAAATGGAATATATATGTTAAACTACTCCTTGCCATGTATGTAGCTGCAGTTAAAATTTGAGCTCATTTTGACTTATGGACAATTGAAGAACTTTCCATTTTTAGTAACAGCAGCCATTTTAAATGGAGGGTGGAGCTGTGGGACAGTCAATATTGAAAGGGGACCACCCAAGGACCATCCCAGCCAAATTTGTTTTAATTTGGTTCAGCAGTTTCAGAGGAGAAGATTTAAATGTGATCCATTATCAAAATATGCCTAATTTGCACAATCGGTATAAATCAGCTGGAAGAAAAATTTCACAGAAAAAAATGGAATATATGTTAAACTACTCCTTGCCATGTAGCTGCAGGTAAAATTTGAGCTCATTTTGACTTATACTAAAGCACCAATGGACAATTGAAGAAATTAATATTTTTAGTAACAGCAGCCATCTTGAAAGGAGGGCGGGGCTGTCGGACACAATTTTGAAAGGGACCCACCCAGAGACCATTCCTGCCAGGTTTGGTTTAATTTGGTTCAGCGGTTTCAGAGGAGAAGATTTAAATGTGATCTTTTATCAAAATATGCCTAATTTGCATAATCGGTATAAATCAGCTGAAAGAAAAATTTCACAGAAAAACCTGGAATATATGTTAAACTACTCCTTGCCATGTAGCTGCATTTAAATTTGAGCTCATTTTGACTTATACTAAAGCAGCAATGGACAATTGAAGAAATTTATATTTTTAGTAACAGCAGCAATCTTGAATGGAGGGTGAGGCTGTCAGACACAATTTTGAAAGGGACCCACCCAGAGACCATCCCTGCCAGGTTTGGTTTAATTTGGTTCAGCGGTTTCAGAGGAGAAGATTTAAATGTGATCTTTTATCAAAATATGCCTAATTTGCATAATCGGTATAAATCAGCTGAAAGAAAAATTTCACAGAAAAAAATGGAATATATGTTAAACTACTCCTTGCCATGTAGCTGCAGGTAAAATTTGAGCTCATTTTGACTTATACTAAAGCAGCAATGGACAATTGAAGAAATTTATATTTTTAGTAACAGCAGCAATCTTGAATGGAGGGTGGGGCTGTCAGACACAATTTTGAAAGAGACCCACCCAGAGACCATCCCTGCCAGGTTTGGTTTAATTTGGTTCAGCGGTTTCAGAGGAGAAGATTTAAATGTGATATTTTATCAAAATATGCCTAATTTGCATAATCGGTATAAATCAGCTGAAAGAAAAATATCACAAAAAAACCTGGAATATATGTTAAACTACTCCTTGCCATGTAGCTGCAGTTAAAATTTGAGCTCATTTTGACTTATACTAAAGCAGCAATGGACAATTGAAGAAATTTATATTTTTAGTAACAGCAGCAATCTTGAATGGAGGGTGAGGCTGTCAGACACAATTTTGAAAGGGACCCACCCAGAGACCATCCCTGCCAGGTTTGGTTTAATTTGGTTCAGCGGTTTCAGAGGAGAAGATTTAAATGTGATCTTTTATCAAAATATGCCTAATTTGCATAATCGGTATAAATCAGCTGAAAGAAAAATTTCACAGAAAAAAATGGAATATATGTTAAACTACTCCTTGCCATGTAGCTGCAGGTAAAATTTGAGCTCATTTTGACTTATACTAAAGCAGCAATGGACAATTGAAGAAATTTATATTTTTAGTAACAGCAGCAATCTTGAATGGAGGGTGGGGCTGTCAGACACAATTTTGAAAGAGACCCACCCAGAGACCATCCCTGCCAGGTTTGGTTTAATTTGGTTCAGCGGTTTCAGAGGAGAAGATTTAAATGTGATATTTTATCAAAATATGCCTAATTTGCATAATCGGTATAAATCAGCTGAAAGAAAAATTTCACAAAAAAACCTGGAATATATGTTAAACTACTCCTTGCCATGTAGCTGCAGTTAAAATTTGAGCTCATTTTGACTTATACTAAAGCAGCAATGGACAATTGAAGAAATTTATATTTTTAGTAACAGCAGCAATCTTGAATGGAGGGTGAGGCTGTCAGACACAATTTTGAAAGGGACCCACACAGAGACCATCCCTGCCAGGTTTGGTTTAATTTGGTTCAGCGGTTTCAGAGGAGAAGATTTAAATGTGATCTTTTATCAAAATATGCCTAATTTGCATAATCGGTATAAATCAGCTGAAAGAAAAATTTCACAGAAAAAAATGGAATATATGTTAAACTACTCCTTGCCATGTAGCTGCAGGTAAAATTTGAGCTCATTTTGACTTATACTAAAGCAGCAATGGACAATTGAAGAAATTTATATTTTTAGTAACAGCAGCAATCTTGAATGGAGGGTGGGGCTGTCAGACACAATTTTGAAAGAGACCCACCCAGAGACCATCCCTGCCAGGTTTGGTTTAATTTGGTTCAGCGGTTTCAGAGGAGAAGATTTAAATGTGATATTTTATCAAAATATGCCTAATTTGCATAATCGGTATAAATCAGCTGAAAGAAAAATTTCACAAAAAAACCTGGAATATATGTTAAACTACTCCTTGCCATGTAGCTGCAGTTAAAATTTGAGCTCATTTTGACTTATACTAAAGCAGCAATGGACAATTGAAGAAATTTATATTTTTAGTAACAGCAGCAATCTTGAATGGAGGGTGAGGCTGTCAGACACAATTTTGAAAGGGACTCACACAGAGACCATCCCTGCCAGGTTTGGTTTAATTTGGTTCAGCGGTTTCAGAGGAGAAGATTTAAATGTGATCTTTTATCAAAATATGCCTAATTTGCATAATCGGTATAAATCAGCTGAAAGAAAAATTTCACAGAAAAAAATGGAATATATGTTAAACTACTCCTTGCCATGTAGCTGCAGGTAAAATTTGAGCTCATTTTGACTTATACTAAAGCAGCAATGGACAATTGAAGAAATTTATATTTTTAGTAACAGCAGCAATCTTGAATGGAGGGTGGGGCTGTCAGACACACTTTTGAAAGAGACCCACCCAGAGACCATCCCTGCCAGGTTTGGTTTAATTTGGTTCAGCGGTTTCAGAGGAGAAGATTTAAATGTGATATTTTATCAAAATATGCCTAATTTGCATAATCGGTATAAATCAGCTGAAAGAAAAATTTCACAAAAAAACCTGGAATATATGTTAAACTACTCCTTGCCATGTAGCTGCAGTTAAAATTTGAGCTCATTTTGACTTATACTAAAGCAGCAATGGACAATTGAAGAAATTTATATTTTTAGTAACAGCAGCAATCTTGAATGGAGGGTGAGGCTGTCAGACACAATTTTGAAAGGGACCCACCCAGAGACCATCCCTGCCAGGTTTGGTTTAATTTGGTTCAGCGGTTTCAGAGGAGAAGATTTAAATGTGATCTTTTATCAAAATATGCCTAATTTGCATAATCGGTATAAATCAGCTGAAAGAAAAATTTCACAGAAAAAAATGGAATATATGTTAAACTACTCCTTGCCATGTAGCTGCAGGTAAAATTTGAGCTCATTTTGACTTATACTAAAGCAGCAATGGACAATTGAAGAAATTTATATTTTTAGTAACAGCAGCAATCTTGAATGGAGGGTGGGGCTGTCAGACACACTTTTGAAAGAGACCCACCCAGAGACCATCCCTGCCAGGTTTGGTTTAATTTGGTTCAGCGGTTTCAGAGGAGAAGATTTAAATGTGATATTTTATCAAAATATGCCTAATTTGCATAATCGGTATAAATCAGCTGAAAGAAAAATTTCACAAAAAAACCTGGAATATATGTTAAACTACTCCTTGCCATGTAGCTGCAGTTAAAATTTGAGCTCATTTTGACTTATACTAAAGCAGCAATGGACAATTGAAGAAATTTATATTTTTAGTAACAGCAGCAATCTTGAATGGAGGGTGAGGCTGTCAGACACAATTTTGAAAGGGACCCACCCAGAGACCATCCCTGCCAGGTTTGGTTTAATTTGGTTCAGCGGTTTCAGAGGAGAAGATTTAAATGTGATCTTTTATCAAAATATGCCTAATTTGCATAATCGGTATAAATCAGCTGAAAGAAAAATTTCACAGAAAAAAATGGAATATATGTTAAACTACTCCTTGCCATGTAGCTGCAGGTAAAATTTGAGCTCATTTTGACTTATACTAAAGCAGCAATGGACAATTGAAGAAATTTATATTTTTAGTAACAGCAGCAATCTTGAATGGAGGGTGGGGCTGTCAGACACAATTTTGAAAGAGACCCACCCAGAGACCATCCCTGCCAGGATTGGTTTAATTTGGTTCAGCGGTTTCAGAGGAGAAGATTTAAATGTGATATTTTATCAAAATATGCCTAATTTGCATAATCGGTATAAATCAGCTGAAAGAAAAATTTCACAAAAAAACCTGGAATATATGTTAAACTACTCCTTGCCATGTAGCTGCAGTTAAAATTTGAGCTCATTTTGACTTATACTAAAGCAGCAATGGACAATTGAAGAAATTTATATTTTTAGTAACAGCAGCAATCTTGAATGGAGGGTGAGGCTGTCAGACACAATTTTGAAAGGGACCCACACAGAGACCATCCCTGCCAGGTTTGGTTTAATTTGGTTCAGCGGTTTCAGAGGAGAAGATTTAAATGTGATATTTTATCAAAATATGCCTAATTTGCATAATCGGTATAAATCAGCTGAAAGAAAAATTTCACAGAAAAAAATGGAATATATGTTAAACTACTCCTTGCCATGTAGCTGCAGGTAAAATTTGAGCTCATTTTGACTTATACTAAAGCAGCAATGGACAATTGAAGAAATTTATATTTTTAGTAACAGCAGCAATCTTGAATGGAGGGTGGGGCTGTCAGACACACTTTTGAAAGAGACCCACCCAGAGACCATCCCTGCCAGGTTTGGTTTAATTTGGTTCAGCGGTTTCAGAGGAGAAGATTTAAATGTGATATTTTATCAAAATATGCCTAATTTGCATAATCGGTATAAATCAGCTGAAAGAAAAATTTCACAAAAAAACCTGGAATATATGTTAAACTACTCCTTGCCATGTAGCTGCAGTTAAAATTTGAGCTCATTTTGACTTATACTAAAGCAGCAATGGACAATTGAAGAAATTTATATTTTTAGTAACAGCAGCAATCTTGAATGGAGGGTGAGGCTGTCAGACACAATTTTGAAAGGGACCCACCCAGAGACCATCCCTGCCAGGTTTGGTTTAATTTGGTTCAGCGGTTTCAGAGGAGAAGATTTAAATGTGATCTTTTATCAAAATATGCCTAATTTGCATAATCGGTATAAATCAGCTGAAAGAAAAATTTCACAGAAAAAAATGGAATATATGTTAAACTACTCCTTGCCATGTAGCTGCAGGTAAAATTTGAGCTCATTTTGACTTATACTAAAGCAGCAATGGACAATTGAAGAAATTTATATTTTTAGTAACAGCAGCAATCTTGAATGGAGGGTGGGGCTGTCAGACACAATTTTGAAAGAGACCCACCCAGAGACCATCCCTGCCAGGATTGGTTTAATTTGGTTCAGCGGTTTCAGAGGAGAAGATTTAAATGTGATATTTTATCAAAATATGCCTAATTTGCATAATCGGTATAAATCAGCTGAAAGAAAAATTTCACAAAAAAACCTGGAATATATGTTAAACTACTCCTTGCCATGTAGCTGCAGTTAAAATTTGAGCTCATTTTGACTTATACTAAAGCAGCAATGGACAATTGAAGAAATTTATATTTTTAGTAACAGCAGCAATCTTGAATGGAGGGTGAGGCTGTCAGACACAATTTTGAAAGGGACCCACCCAGAGACCATCCCTGCCAGGTTTGGTTTAATTTGGTTCAGCGGTTTCAGAGGAGAAGATTTAAATGTGATATTTTATCAAAATATGCCTAATTTGCATAATCGGTATAAATCAGCTGAAAGAAAAATTTCACAAAAAAAAACGGAATATATGTTAAACTACTCCTTGCCATGTAGCTGCAGTTAAAATTAGAGCTCATTTTGACTTATACTAAAGCAGCAATGGACAATTGAAGAAATTTCTATTTTTTGTAACAGCAGCCATCTTGAATGGAGGGCGGGGCTGTCAGACACAATTTTGAAAGGGACCCTGCCAGGTTTGGTTTACTTCGGTTCAGGGGTTTCAGAGGTAAGATCTAAATGTGAAAGTTTACAACGTACGACGGACGGACGACGGATGCCAAGTGATGGCAAAAGCTCACATGGCCTTTGGCCAGGTGAGCTAAAAAGTTAAGAGATTAACCTAAAATTGTCTGATTTATTATTGGTATAGAGTTGCTAGAGATGGCCAGTTCATACTTCCACATTGAGCATTAAAAAAAATTCAGGAAGATGATCTATATGTCAATGATCATTAAAATGTAAAGTTTGGGTTCATTCAGCTCAACAGTTTGTGAAAGAAAATGTTTAAAATTGGTCTATGGTACGAGTTCACCCCGGTTTTTAGTGGGGTTCGTGTTGCTCAATCTTTAATTTTCTGTGTGATGTATTGTAGATTGTTGTTTGTCCTTTTGTCCTTTTTCTTTTGGCCATTGTAGTGTCTGTTCTTCTTCGTTTTATGACTTCTGATTACCCCTTTGGTGTTTTCAAACTATTGTCCCAGTCTAGTGGTCATATTTGGTTTCCATGTCACAAATACAAATATCCAAACTTTGAAAATGCCATGCAATGTTCTTTCAGGTGCACACACTGTTGGAGTTTAAAAAAATAAAAAGTTTCTAAGAAAACTATTTACATATTTTCCAATATTTTTATGCATTTCCCATGGAGTTCACTGCTACACTATGCCAAAAAATGGTGGTCATCTTGAATTTCTGATCAACATAAAACAAAACAAAAAAAGTAAAAGACCATTCTGTTTTCATCCCAATGGATCTATCAGTTTAAGCTTTTCTGATATCTTTAAAATATTCCCAAAGGGTGGTGTATTAAATCATGGCTTTATGTGGTGGTTAATTTAAGATTTCAGATTGAAGAAAGACACAAACTTAGTAGAGAGCATTGTATGAAACTTTCCTAATATGTAATAATTCCATCAAGCATATTGTTTCTGCACACATTCAGCCAATCAGAACACATTACTGACCCCCAGAAGTCTAATTAATTTGAAACATTTCATTCCTGTCTCACAATATAAATATTATCCAATACTTTAAAAAAAAATTGCATCTCTCAATATTTTTGAAACTTGCTTTTACATCTGAAAGATGAAAACCTCCCTATATTAAGTCTCATACACCTGGTTACCTTACTGTTTAATGATGTTAGACATATTTCACCCTCACAAGCCCCTTGTTTCAATTACTGTAGATATCAAACCTTCAAATTTGAATTTGATCTTTGTGTTAGATGTTTTAATAGAATTTTGCTAATTGAAAGGACAATATTGAAGAAAAATCTGTCCACAGATGTTGAAAGTGACGACCAAGGGCATTCATCATCTATATGATAATTTTTGTGATTTTTTATTATTATTCCAAGGTGAATTCATAAAATAACACAATGTCCTATTACATTATAAATCAAAGATTTATGAGACAAAGGACAATTTATAAATCATATAAAAGTTGGTACCCCACAGAGATAATATCCAAGATTAAACTTCCCTTATAAGACAGGACAGGAAAGAAACTCTTAATATAACTTCAAGGGTATTATTTTAAAACATTTATAAAACTCAGCAGGGCCTTGTCACTTATGTTTAGACTTAGCCGAAACTGATCTGAATAAAACCTCTCTCCAATCAACAGTTTTAACCAGATGAACATTCTTACTTACAACTAAACCAATAATTGTATACACCTTGATTTTTGGTTTGTAGTCTATTGTCTAGGTCATTGACTTGGGTCTTTATTCTCATGTGGCCGTGGTTATGCCCCCTTAATCCCTTGACTTAACAATACTCCTCAGGTGGTCTCAGTAGTCAGATAAGGATTCTTTTAGGGAACATTAAGAGTTTACATCACCTGGATATTACAATAATATATTGTGGTTATTATATTAAATTTAAATTAAATTTATGAGGTTAGAATTAATTTCTTGAGACTTGTGAAGAAATCTGTGAAATCATGAGAATGTGATTAGGTCAATTTAATCTTCACCGACTAATCAACTTGTTAAGAACATTACCCTCTAAAACTTCATTATTAAATAAAACCCAATTCTGGATAAATCACAACCATAATAAATACTTCATAACCTTCAGATAAAACTTTTAAATCTGTTACAAAAGTTTTCTGAATCTATCAGATTTAAACAGTACAGCAATGCAAGTCTGGAAAAATAATATAAAAAAATAGGTTAGAATTAAAACACACTATATGAAAAAAGCAGGTACTAGTATATGATACCAGCATTTTTTTAAAATTTTTTTTTTTGCAGTGACTCCTAAAAATAAGAAATTTTGCTTTCACATTCTTATATAATATTACATCTTTATTGTGGCCAAAATTGCATACCAGCAGAGACTAAACTGTGTTTAAATTGTTGAAATAAAGCTTGTTTTCACTTAAGTGCTTGTTCATGCAAATTGGAAGTCCTCAACATGTAATGTACAATTTGCAAATTTACAATCCTCTTCTTTGATAGCTTAAAAAGTAATCAAATTATATTTATTACATAGAGACCTCTGAAACACTGATATTTCCAAGTGAAACAAAAATTAATATTTCACTCAGTGAAACAAAATATTCACTGTGGGACATCACAGTATCAACATCCTTGAAAACAAGCTACTTTTACAAAGCCTTATTAGCCCAATATTACTGAAAATAACTTGTAATGGAATGAGGATGATAATTCAGTGACTGAAATGAGGGTCGAAAAAAATTGTTTGGGCCAGTACAAAATTAGAGTCACTGGTCCAAATGGCATAATGGTGGCCCAAACATTTTGTGACATTTTTTTTATGAAAAAAAGACATCAGATATCAATATATAAACAGTTTTCAGATTAATTGTTTTTTTATCAATAACATTAAAATTCATTCTTTCACTAGTCTCACGGGGGGGGGGGGGGGGGGGGCAATTTTGGTAGGTACAGATGTGCAGCTGAAATTGCGAAAACACCCCAATGCATATATTGCTATCAAATGAAACCTGAATGTACTTGTTATAACCTTTTTGACAACCTTGACGCCATTGGCTAGGGTAGTCTTAAGAAATGATGCTAGTCCATCGGATGGGGACAATCAAAGGCTGGTTTGTGTAAGGGGAGATCAATGCCATGATCACATTAAAGACATCCAGAAAAGAGTAGACTAATGCCACTACAAGGACCGCTCTTGCACTCCGCAGTGTGAAGAGTGACATTGTTTCAATCCACTATGAAGAAGTGATTTTAAAGTAAAATAACCTCTCAGTTTGGGGTAAACTAATGTCAGTTGATTATTCATTCCAAACAAGTATCTCACTTTGTTGAAATAACAAACGGTGCTGTCATTTTCTGTTATATAAACAACTGTTAGCTTTTCCTGTTATTTTTTTAATTTGTTAAGCAAAAGTTCTGGTTCCAAAAAAGAAAACCACTCCCAATTGTCATTAAAATGTAGCCGTGTACATGAACTATGAAAAGTCTAAAAGAAGTGACAGGCCAGATCGTTTCCGTAGTTTGACATTAATGTCAACGATTTTCTCTCCGTTGTTGGGGAAAAGTTTTTCAATGATTACCTAAGGATTGTCACAAAAAGGTTTCCGATTTCTGTAAAATGAAATTCGTACATGTATGTACATTTTGCAGCAGATTGATTCATGAATGAATAAATTTCCACCTTTCCAAACCGTGGAAGATACCAGATCGCAAACATTATAAGTTGACAGAATTCTCTTTATTGTTCACAACTTTCCACTTCGTCCGTGATTTTTAACAATTTTAATAATTAAATCATAAAGAAACAAAAAAACACGTTTCTTTTCTAATATTTAGTGAATACTTGTATATTACATGAAAACGTGTAGGAAACGTGTATTGATTGGCTCGATATCAATACATAATTGGGGAGAACAGTAAATTACATTAGCTGTGTAATCGTTGGCTACAAAAATGTATTTGGACCAATCGCTGTGCTTGTAACAAACCGTTTTAGACTAGAACAGCAGAGTTATCTACCGTTTAAGTTACAGTTTATGTCCGATTTCGGTAAAACAACAATTTTTAACAGTCTTTTAGGCAATCGTCCAAACATTTTTTGTTGGGCCAGCGACTACCTAATTTGGAGCAGCTTTTGGTCGCCCGAATAAGCTATTAGTCGCATTTGGCGACTGGGCGACCGTCCATTTCAGGCACTGTAATTAAGTCATATGGTAAAATGCATTCATGAATTAGTTTTTTACTGCTTTTTTCGGTAATTCATGATTTATTTTTGATATTAGGAATGTAAAGTACCATATATAATCTTTTTAGCACAACAAACTAAAACTTGTCTAAAATATTATTCACTTGAATCATGAATGTGGTCACAAAATCTATTTATTTAATAGTGAATGAAAATGGTCACTTCTCCTGTGAGGGGGGAGGGACTATTTATTAAGAACAATTGATGAAAAAAAAAATATGAAAAGTTAAGTGGCGACTTTCAATCTCACCAATAAAAGTGAACAAGAACACCTTAGGGACTCTCTAAACTCTTGACTGTCTCACCTTAGTGACTCTCTAAACTCTTGACTGTCTCACCTTAGGGACTCTCTAAACTCTCAACTGTCTCACCTTAGGGACTCTCTAAACTCTTGACTGTCTCACCTTAGGGACTCTCTAAACTCTCGACTGTCTCACCTTAGGGAATCTCTAAACTCTTGACTGTCTCACCTTAGTGACTCTCTAAACTCTTGACTGTCTAACCTTAGTGACTCTCTAAACTCTCGACTCTCTCACCTTAGTGACTCTCTAAACTCTCGACTGTCTCACCTTAGTGACTCTCTAAACTCTCGACTGTCTCACCTTAGGTACTCTCTAAACTCTTGACTGTCTCACCTTAGGGACTCTCTAAACTCTTGACTGTCTCATCTTAGTGACTCTCTAAACTCTTTGACTGTCTCACCTTAGGGACTCTCTAAACTCTCGACTGTCTCATCTTAGTGACTCTCTAAACTCTCGACTGTCTCACCTTAGGGACTCTCTAAACTCTTGACTGTCTCATCTTAGTGACTCTCTAAACTCTTGACTGTCTCACCTTAGGGACTCTCTAAACTATTGACTGTCTCACCTTAGTGACTCTCTAAACTCTTGACTGTCTCATCTTAGTGACTCTCTAAACTCTTGACTGTCTCAACTTAATGACTCTAAACTCTTGACTGTCTCATCTTAGTGACTCTCTAAACTCTCGACTGTCTCACCTTAGGGACTCTCTAAACTCTTGACTGTCTCACCTTAGGGACTCTCTAAACTATTGACTGTCTCACCTTAGGGACTCTCTAAACTCTTGACTGTCTCATCTTAGGGAATCTCTAAACTCTTGACTGTCTCACCTTAGGGAATCTCTAAACTCTTGACTGTCTCACCTTAGTGACTCTCTAAACTCTTGACTGTCTCATCTTAGTGACTCTCTAAACTCTTGACTGTCTCATCTTAATGACTCTAAACTCTTGACTGTCTCATCTTAGTGACTCTCTAAACTCTCGACTGTCTCACCTTAGGGACTCTCTAAACTCTTGACTGTCTCACCTTAGGGACTCTCTAAACTCTTGACTGTCTCACCTTAGGGACTCTCTAAACTGTTGACTCTCTCACCTTAGGGACTCTCTAAACTCTCGACTGTCTCACCTTAGGGAATCTCTAAATTCTCGACTGTCTCACCTTAGGGACTCTCTAAATTGTTGACTGTCTCACCTTAGGGACTCTCTAAACTATTGACTGTCTCACCTTAGGGACTCTCTAAACTCTTGACTGTCTCACCTTAGGGACTCTCTAAACTCTCGACTGTCTCACCTTAGGAACTCTCTAAACTCTCGACTGTCTCACCTTAGGTACTCTCTAAACTCTCGACTGTCTCACCTTAGTGACTCTCTAAACTCTCGACTGTCTCACCATAGGGAATCTCTAAACCCTCGACTGTCTCACCTTAGGGACTCTCTAAATTCTTGACTGTCTCACCTTAGGGACTCTCGTAAACTCTTGACTGTCTCACCTTTGAGACTCACTAAACTCTTGACTGTCTCACCTTTGAGACTCACTAAACTCTTGACTGTCTCACCTTTGAGACTCTCTAAACACTTGACTGTCTCATCTTAGGGACTCTCTTAAAATCTTTACTGTCTCACCTTAGGGACTCTCTAAACTCTTGACTGTCTCACCTTAGGGACTCTCTTAAAATCTTGACTGTTTCTCCTCAGGGACTCTCTAAACTCTTGAATGTCTCACCTTTGAGACTCTCTAAAATCTTGACTGTCTCACCTTAGGGACTCTGTTAAAATCTTGACTGTCTCACCTTTGAGACTCTCTAAACTCTTGACTCTCTCACCTTAGGGACTCTCTTACATGTAATATCTTGGCTGTCTCACCTCAGGGACTCTCTACATTCTTGACTGTCTCACCTTAGGGTTTATCTGAACTCTTGACTGTCTCACCTTAGGGACTCTCTAAATTATTGACTCTAAACTAAGATGTCCAAGAAGCCATGATGTAGATTTACAAACGTGTCAGTGGACAAATTATCTGAATTTCCAAAAGTGAGGTTATCTATATCAACAATATAAGTTGACAGAGTAAATACTAATACTGGAACTTAAATGTTATCATCCACTAATATAATGTCTAGTCATTACCTACAAACAAACCCATGTCAATCAAAAATCTTTAAACAGCTGTCAAAAATTAACAGGAAGGTAAACATTTTTGTTAGTCTTTCAAGTATAAAAGAGGCACTTAAAATGAAGCATGATCAACAAAACCGATAAAATGAAATTCAAAAACATACCACACTGTCAGAACAATTCAAATTGAAAAATTGTAGAAAATACCCTCAACACACGTATACAGGACTGCTCAATTTTCTGGCTTGGTACAACCACTTCAATAAAAAGTGACAGGGTTAAACTTGTTTCATGGGCTTAAATCTGTGTCTATGGAAGGGTTCCTTTGTAAATGGGTTTTTTGTGTCTAATGCCACTTTCAACAATATACCGGTTACATTACCGTTTTTGGTGTGAGCAAAAATGCTATGGAACATGTCTGCCCTGTTTTTGGCATGAACCCCAAAGTTTATGGAACAGGCCTGAACCATTTTTGGTGTAAACCAAAAGTTTATGGAACATATGATGTCTGCACATTTTTTGGTATGAGCTAAAATTTACTAGAACAGGTGAGGTCTGAACCATTATTGGCAGAAGCCCAGAGTTTATGAATCACATCGGAACGGTTAATGGTATGAGCCAAAAGCTTATGGAACATGTCATGTCTGAACCATTTTTGGTATGAACCAAAAGTTTATGGAACAGTTTTTTTGCATGAGGCAAAAGTTTATCAAACAGGTCTGAACCATTTTTGGCATGAGCCCAAAGCTTATGGACCAGCTCTGAACCATTTTTGGTGTGAGTCAAAAGTTAATGGAACATGTCTGCATTGTTTTCAATCTATCTTCATAGTTTGCTGTAATCACATTTTGAAATAAGTGGATAACTAAAGAAAATAATTAAAAAAACAAGTTTTGAACTTGTTATCATGGCAGGTCATTTGTTTAATCCTTGAACTGAATATTACTTTATACCATTGCAACTTACAGATATCTAGAATATTATCTACTAGGTAACAGGACCACTTTAACATGACTACAAATTACTGTAGAAATTTAATGCAAAACTGTTAGACATCTGGTATGAAGATATCAATTTGAAAATTGGGTTTCCCTAATTATGAGCCATCTCATCTCATTTTACTTCATATTTATTCATCGTGATTAGAACTGGCAGTCTTAAATTTCCTTGTTTAGTATCTCTTAACATACAAATTCTTCTAGCAAACCTCTCTTCTTATATTTGATGTTATTTTTAGCTGAATTAGCCTTAATTACTTTACAAGATTCTCCACTATTAGTTACACCTTTACTATAAGACTTGAACAACAATCAAGTTCTATATTACATTCTTTGAAACTAGACTTGAAAAAGGTTATAACACTTTAATATCTCACTTGTATAACAATTTTGAGGAAATTCTTAGAATTCACTCATTTTTCATATTTGATATTTGAAAGTTGAAAAGTTTTGAAGAAGACAAATCATAAATACATAATCATATTACCATCAGGTTTTAAAGAGCCTTTTTCTCTCACAGAAATAAATATCAATTTTATGTTTTGCAGAAGAGGTTTACCCTTTATCTGGTAGCATACCTCAAATGAATTTATAAACAAATATTTATACTTCTTAATATTCAGTAAGTTAGGAAAATAATGTAATTAGTAAATGGATATTTACCCAATAATCCATGGTGATTTTGGCTATCATGTTTAGGCCCTTTGGATTATTTGCCCTGAAGACTTTTCAAATTATTTGGCTTTCCAATCTTTTGTCTGAGCGTAACCTGATGAAGTTTTATACCTGATGAAGTTGTATACCAGATGAAGTTTTATACCAGATGAAGTTTTATACCAGATGAAGTTTTATACCAGATGAAGTTTTATACCAGATGAAGTTTTATACCAGAAATGCATTGTGTTCACTATATTATATATCTACATTTTTTATTATTTCAATTAGAATACAAATGTAGATCAAAATTCTATATACATTGTACACTTAAATTGATGTTCAGACAGTGTAATTTGATGAATTAGTGTCAATTTTAGAGAGTTGTAAAATTAAACAATATTATGTCATGGTAATGGGATTATAACTAGCCACCAATGTCATGTTGTGCTACATTTTTAAACTCAAAATAGACAGACTACTCTTTATACAGGGAAGTGATAAAACACTTGTCATTTGAAATGAAATCATTGTGAATTTTACTGTAAGATTCCAACATATCACAATATAATATTTTTTTTAATATTCAATTTGAAATATTATTATTTTTTATTCTGCACTGACAATTTGAGACATTAATTTTCAAAATGTAGAATATTAAATGCAATCAATTACAAACATGTGGACCACTTAATTATATAATTTCTCAAATAAGAGATCATCTCCCCCTGGTTGGTAAAAGTTCAAATATGAACAATCTAAGTCAATAATAGTTTATAAAACTATGTAGGGTGTGACTCTACAGAATAATGCCTGGCCTTTCTCATGCATAAAACCAGATACCTATAATTTATGAAATAAGTATCTAAAACATAAAAATTACATAACACTTTGCCAAATTTCAACAAGGGAGGTCTTGTCTGATTTGCAACAAATATATAATAATGACCAACTTATTTTCTGTCAAACATATCAGTGTACAATGACAATGTTTATTTACATTTTTTATACTTGTTACACATTTTTCTCTTGTACAAAATATCCACATGCAAATTTCTTAAAATTAAGGTTCTCCTCCCTCAGGCATAGGGGACGTTAACTGATTTTAGCTATCCTTGTTAAGAGCCTTTGGTTTTCTTGTTTCACACCCAAGGATTTTAAAATTATTTGGCTTTCCAATTTTTTGATTTTTAACTACCTGTGAAGGTTATTCCAGAAAGGTGTTGTGCAATTAAATTAGATATCTACCTATGCTTCTATTCCTTAGGATTACTTACAATGACAGAAAACAATATTAAATACAAACTTTCATCTTTGACAGTCTTCACTGATCACTTTTAACTAAATGTAAATGCTGATGTGGCATTTTTTTTCGCTTGGCATTCAAAAGATACCAACCTTATACTTAAAATTATAACCAGCTTATTGCAATTACATTGTATCAGAGTTCAGGAAGAAGTATATCTTTTTTCTTGTATAAAAACAGAACATGTGTCTATTATAATATTTAATATCTTAACACCTACAATGTTTTGTTCAACAGCATTTAATACCCAGACAAAAATTTCAGGATGGAGGTGTTAGTTTGTTCATTGTGTGTGGTAATACATTGGAGGATTTAGACATTCTTTGTGTTAATAGTCTTCTGTAATGTAAATATAAATTAACCTTATCATTCAAATGTTATTTTAACAAATTCAATTAAAGGAATCATTAAATAATCGATAAAAATGTCACCTAAAATAGATTAAAATGTAATTGTACTGAGTCCATTCAATAGGACTGGTCAAATGATGTGGTTAATTTCCTAGTACTCCATAGAATAGCTAGAATGATCAGAGGTCCAGGATAACATTTAGAGGAGTACCAAACAAAAAGTCATTAGTCCCACTAGAAACTAGAATGATCAGAGGTCCAGGATAACATTTAGAGAAGTACCAAACAAAAAGTCATTAGTCCCACTAGAATGATCAGAGGTCCAGGATAACATTTAGAGGAGTACCAAACAAAAAGTCATTAGTCCCACTAGAATGATCAGAGGTCCAGGATAACATTTAGAGAAGTATCAAACAAAAAGTCATTAGTCCCACTAGAATGATCAGAGGTCCAGGATAACATTTAGAGGAGTACCAAGCAAAAAGTCATTAGTCCCACTAGAATGATCAGAGGTCCAGGATAACATTTAGAGGAGTACCAAACAAAAAGTCATTAGTCCCACTAGAATGATCAGAGGTCCAGGATAACATTTAGAGGAGTACCAAACAAAAAGTCATTAGTCCCACTAGAATGATCAGAGGTCCAGGATAACATTTAGAGAAGTACCAAACAAAAAGTCATTAGTCCCACTAGAATGATCAGAGGTCCAGGATAACATTTAGAGGAGTACCAAACAAAAAGTCATTAGTCCCACTAGAATGATCAGAGGTCCAGGATAACATTTAGAGAAGTATCAAACAAAAAGTCATTAGTCCCACTAGAATGATCAGAGGTCCAGGATAACATTTAGAGGAGTACCAAACAAAAAGTCATTAGTCCCACTAGAATGATCAGAGGTCCAGGATAACATTTAGAGAAGTATCAAACAAAAAGTCATTAGTCCCACTAGAATGATCAGAGGTCCAGGATAACATTTAGAGGAGTACCAAACAAAAAGTCATTAGTCCCACTAGAATGATCAGAGGTCCAGGATAACATTTAGAGGAGTACCAAACAAAAAGTCATTAGTCCCACTAGAATGATCAGAGGTCCAGGATAACATTTAGAGAAGTATCAAACAAAAAGTCATTAGTCCCACTAGAATGATCAGAGGTCCAGGATAACATTTAGAGGAGTACCAAACAAAAAGTCATTAGTCCCACAAGAATGATCAGAGGTCCAGGATAACATTTAGAGTAGTACCAAACAAAAAGTCAATAGTTCCACTAGAATGATCAGAGGTTCAGGAAAACATTTAGAGGAGTACCAAGCAAAAAGTCTTTAGCCCCACAAGAATGATCAGAGGTCCAGGATAACATTTAGAGTAGTATCAAACAAAAAGTCATTAGTCCCACTAGAATGATCAGAGGTCCAGGATAACATTTAGAGTAGTATCAAACAAAAAGTCATTAGCCCCACTAGAATGATCAGAGGTCCAGGATAACATTTGGAGGAGTACCATACAAAAAGTCATTAGTCCCACTAGAATGATCAGAGGTCCAGGAAAACATTTAGAGGATTACCAAACAAAAAGTCATTAGTCCCACTAGAATGATCAGAGGTCCAGGAAAACATTTAGAGGAGTACCAAACAAAAAGTCATTAGTCCCACTAGAATGATCAGAGGTCCAGGATAACATTTAGAGGAGTACCAAACAAAAAGTCATTAGTCCCACTAGAATGATCAGAGGTCCAGGATAACATTTAGAGGAGTACCAAACAAAAAGTCGTTAGTCCCACTAGAATGATCAGAGGTCCAGGAAAACATTTAGAGGAGTACCAAGCAAAAAGTCTTTAGCCCCACAAGAATGATCAGAGGTCCAGGATAACATTTAGAGGAGTACCAAACAAAAAGTCATTAGTCCCACTAGAATGATCAGAGGTCCAGGAAAACATTTAGAGGAGTACCAAACAAAAAGTCATTAGCCCCACTAGAATGATCAGAGGTCCAGGATAACATTTGGAGGAGTACCATACAAAAAGTCATTAGTCCCACTAGAATGATCAGAGGTCCAGGATAACATTTAGAGGAGTACCAAACAAAAAGTCATTAGTCCCACTAGAATGATCAGAGGTCCAGGAAAACATTTAGAGGAGTACCAAACAAAAAGTCATTAGTCCCACTAGAATGATCAGAGGTTCAGGATAACATTTAGAGGAGTACCAAACAAAAAGTCGTTAGTCCCACTAGAATGATCAGAGGTCCAGGAAAACATTTAGAGGAGTACCAAGCAAAAAGTCTTTAGCCCCACAAGAATGATCAGAGGTCCAGGATAACATTTGGAGGAGTACCATACAAAAAGTCATTAGTCCCACTAGAATGATCAGAGGTCCAGGATAACATTTAGAGGAGTACCAAAAAAAAAGTCATTAGTCCCACTAGAATGATCAGAGGTCCAGGAAAACATTTAGAGGAGTACCAAACAAAAAGTCATTAGTCCCACTAGAATGATCAGAGGTCCAGGATAACATTTAGAGGAGTACCAAACAAAAAGTCATTAGTCCCACTAGAATGATCAGAGGTCCAGGATAACATTTAGAGTAGTACCAAACAAAAAGTCATTAGTCCCACTAGAATGATCAGAGGTCCAGGAAAACATTTAGAGGAGTACCAAACAAAAAGTCATGAGTCCCACTAGAAACTAGAATGATCAGAGGTCCAGGATAACATTTAGAGAAGTATCAAACAAAAAGTCATTAGTCCCACTAGAATGATCAGAGGTCCAGGAAAACATTTAGAGGAGTACCAAACAAAAAGTCATTAGTCCCACTAGAATGATCAGAGGTCCAGGAAAACATTTAGAGGAGTACCAAACAAAAAGTCATGAGTCCCACTAGAAACTAGAATGATCAGAGGTCCAGGATAACATTTAGAGAAGTATCAAACAAAAAGTCATTAGTCCCACTAGAATGATCAGAGGTCCAGGATAACATTTAGAGTAGTACCAAACAAAAAGTCATTAGTTCCACTAGAATGATCAGAGGTCCAGGAAAACATTTAGAGGAGTACCATACAAAAAGTCATTAGTCCCACTAGAATGATCAGAGGTCCAGGATAACATTTAGAGGAGTACCAAACAAAAAGTCATTAGACCCACTAGAATGATCAGAGGTCCAGGATAACATTTAGAGGAGTACCAAACAAAAAGTCATTAGTCCCACTAGAATGATCAGAGGTCCAGGATAACATTTAGAGGAGTACCAAACAAAAAGTCATTAGTCCCACTAGAATGATCAGAGGTCCAGGATAACATTTAGAGGAGTACCAAACAAAAAGTCATTAGTCCCACTAGAATGATCAGAGGTCCAGGATAACATTTAGAGGAGTACCAAACAAAAAGTCATTAGCCCCACTAGAATGATCAGAGGTCCAGGATAACATTTAGAGGAGTACCAAACAAAAAGTCATTAGTCCCACTAGAATGATCAGAGGTCCAGGATAACATTTAGAGGAGTACCAAACAAAAAGTCATTAGCTCCACTAGAATGATCAGAGGTCCAGGATAACATTTAGAGGAGTACCATACAAAAAGTCATTAGTCCCACAAGAATGATCAGAGGTCCAGGATAACATTTAGAGGAGTACCATACAAAAAGTCATTAGTCCCACTAGAATGATCAGAGGTCCAGGAAAACATTTAGAGAAGTACCAAACAAAAAGTCATTAGTCCCACAAGAATGATCAGAGGTCCAGGATAACATTTAGAGGAGTACCAAACAAAAAGTCATTAGCCCCACTAGAATGATCAGAGGTCCAGGATAACATTTAGAGGAGTACCAAACAAAAAGTCATTAGTCTCACAAGAATGATCAGAGGTCCAGGAAAACATTTAGAGGAGTACCAAACAAAACGTAATTAGTCTCACAAGAATGATCAGAGGTCCAGGATAACATTTAGAGGAGTACCAAACAAAAAGTCATTAGTCCCACTAGAATGATCAGAGGTCCAGGATAACATTTAGAGGAGTACCAAACAAAAAGTCATTAGTCCCACTAGAATGATCAGAGGTCCAGGATAACATTTAGAGGAGTATCAAACAAAAAGTCATTAGTCCCACTAGAATGATCAGAGGTCCAGGAAAACATTTAGAGGAGTACCAAACAAAAAGTCATTAGTCCCACTAGAATGATCAGAGGTCCAGGATAACATTTAGAGGAGTATCAAACAAAAAGTCATTAGTCCCACTAGAATGATCAGAGGTCCAGGAAAACATTTAGAGAAGTACCAAACAAAAAGTCATTAGTCCCACTAGAATGATCAGAGGTCCAGGAAAACATTTAGAGGAGTAACCAAACAAAAAGTCATTAGTCCCACTAGAATGATCAGAGGTCCAGGAAAACATTTAGAGGAGTACCAAGCAAAAAGTCTTTAGCCCCACAAGAATGATCAGAGGTCCAGGATAACATTTGGAGGAGTACCATACAAAAAGTCATTAGTCCCACTAGAATGATCAGAGGTCCAGGATAACATTTAGAGGAGTACCAAAAAAAAAGTCATTAGTCCCACTAGAATGATCAGAGGTCCAGGAAAACATTTAGAGGAGTACCAAACAAAAAGTCATTAGTCCCACTAGAATGATCAGAGGTCCAGGATAACATTTAGAGGAGTACCAAACAAAAAGTCATTAGTCCCACTAGAATGATCAGAGGTCCAGGATAACATTTAGAGTAGTACCAAACAAAAAGTCATTAGTCCCACTAGAATGATCAGAGGTCCAGGAAAACATTTAGAGGAGTACCAAACAAAAAGTCATGAGTCCCACTAGAAACTAGAATGATCAGAGGTCCAGGATAACATTTAGAGAAGTATCAAACAAAAAGTCATTAGTCCCACTAGAATGATCAGAGGTCCAGGAAAACATTTAGAGGAGTACCAAACAAAAAGTCATTAGTCCCACTAGAATGATCAGAGGTCCAGGAAAACATTTAGAGGAGTACCAAACAAAAAGTCATGAGTCCCACTAGAAACTAGAATGATCAGAGGTCCAGGATAACATTTAGAGAAGTATCAAACAAAAAGTCATTAGTCCCACTAGAATGATCAGAGGTCCAGGATAACATTTAGAGTAGTACCAAACAAAAAGTCATTAGTTCCACTAGAATGATCAGAGGTCCAGGAAAACATTTAGAGGAGTACCATACAAAAAGTCATTAGTCCCACTAGAATGATCAGAGGTCCAGGATAACATTTAGAGGAGTACCAAACAAAAAGTCATTAGCCCCACTAGAATGATCAGAGGTCCAGGATAACATTTAGAGGAGTACCAAACAAAAAGTCATTAGTCCCACTAGAATGATCAGAGGTCCAGGATAACATTTAGAGGAGTACCAAACAAAAAGTCATTAGTCCCACTAGAATGATCAGAGGTCCAGGATAACATTTAGAGGAGTACCAAACAAAAAGTCATTAGTCCCACTAGAATGATCAGAGGTCCAGGATAACATTTAGAGGAGTACCAAACAAAAAGTCATTAGCCCCACTAGAATGATCAGAGGTCCAGGATAACATTTAGAGGAGTACCAAACAAAAAGTCATTAGTCCCACTAGAATGATCAGAGGTCCAGGATAACATTTAGAGGAGTACCAAACAAAAAGTCATTAGCCCCACTAGAATGATCAGAGGTCCAGGATAACATTTAGAGGAGTACCATACAAAAAGTCATTAGTCCCACAAGAATGATCAGAGGTCCAGGATAACATTTAGAGGAGTACCATACAAAAAGTCATTAGTCCCACTAGAATGATCAGAGGTCCAGGAAAACATTTAGAGAAGTACCAAACAAAAAGTCATTACTCCCACAAGAATGATCAGAGGTCCAGGATAACATTTAGAGGAGTACCAAACAAAAAGTCATTAGCCCCACTAGAATGATCAGAGGTCCAGGATAACATTTAGAGGAGTACCAAACAAAAAGTCATTAGTCTCACAAGAATGATCAGAGGTCCAGGAAAACATTTAGAGGAGTACCAAACAAAACGTAATTAGTCTCACAAGAATGATCAGAGGTCCAGGATAACATTTAGAGGAGTACCAAACAAAAAGTCATTAGTCCCACTAGAATGATCAGAGGTCCAGGATAACATTTAGAGGAGTACCAAACAAAAAGTCATTAGTCCCACTAGAATGATCAGAGGTCCAGGATAACATTTAGAGGAGTATCAAACAAAAAGTCATTAGTCCCACTAGAATGATCAGAGGTCCAGGAAAACATTTAGAGGAGTACCAAACAAAAAGTCATTAGTCCCACTAGAATGATCAGAGGTCCAGGATAACATTTAGAGGAGTATCAAACAAAAAGTCATTAGTCCCACTAGAATGATCAGAGGTCCAGGAAAACATTTAGAGAAGTACCAAACAAAAAGTCATTAGTCCCACTAGAATGATCAGAGGTCCAGGAAAACATTTAGAGGAGTAACCAAACAAAAAGTCATTAGTCCCACTAGAATGATCAGAGGTCCAGGATAACATTTAGAGGAGTACCAAACAAAAAGTCATTAGTCCCACTAGAATGATCAGAGGTCCAGGAAAACATTTAGAGAAGTACCAAACAAAAAGTCATTAGTCCCACTAGAATGATCAGAGGTCCAGGAAAACATTTAGAGGAGTACCAAACAAAAAGTCATTAGTCCCACTAGAATGATCAGAGGTCCAGGAAAACATTTAGAGAAGTACCAAACAAACAGTCATTAGTCCCACTAGAAACTAGAATGATCAGAGGTCCAGGAAAACATTTAGAGAAGTACCAAACAAAAAGTCATTAGTCCCACTAGAATGATCAGAGGTCCAGGATAACATTTAGAGGAGTACCAAACAAAAAGTCATTAGTCCCACTAGAATGATCAGAGGTCCAGGAAAACATTTAGAGGAGTATCAAACAAAAAGTCATTAGTCCCACTAGAATGATCAGAGGTCCAGGATAACATTTAGAGGAGAACCAAACAAAAAGTCATTAGTCCCACTAGAAACTAGAATGATCAGAGGTCCAGGATAACATTTAGAGGAGTACCAAACAAAAAGTCATTAGTCCCACTAGAATGATCAGAGGTCCAGGATAACATTTAGAGGAGTACCAAACAAAAAGTCATTAGTCCCACTAGAATGATCAGAGGTCCAGGAAAACATTTAGAGGAGTACCAAACAAAAAGTCATTAGTCCCACTAGAATGATCAGAGGTCCAGGAAAACATTTAGAGAAGTACCAAACAAACAGTCATTAGTCCCACTAGAAACTAGAATGATCAGAGGTCCAGGAAAACATTTAGAGAAGTACCAAACAAAAAGTCATTAGTCCCACTAGAATGATCAGAGGTCCAGGATAACATTTAGAGGAGTACCAAACAAAAAGTCATTAGTCCCACTAGAATGATCAGAGGTCCAGGAAAACATTTAGAGGAGTATCAAACAAAAAGTCATTAGTCCCACTAGAATGATCAGAGGTCCAGGATAACATTTAGAGGAGTACCAAACAAAAAGTCATTAGTCCCACTAGAAACTAGAATGATCAGAGGTCCAGGATAACATTTAGAGGAGTACCAATCAAAAAGTCATTAGTCCCACTAGAATGATCAGAGGTCCAGGATAACATTTAGAGGAGTACCAAACAAAAAGTCATTAGTTCCACTAGAAACTAGAATGATCAGAGGTCCAGGATAACATTTAGAGGAGTACCAAACAAAAAGTCATTAGTCCCACTAGAATGATCAGAGGTCCAGGAAAACATTTAGAGGAGTACCAAACAAAAAGTCATTAGCCCCACAAGAATGATCAGAGGTCCAGGATAACATTTAGAGGAGTACCAAACAAAAAGTCATTAGTCCCACTAGAATGATCAGAGGTCCAGGATAACATTTAGAGGAGTACCAAACAAAAAGGCATTAGTCCCACTAGAATGATCAGAGGTCCAGGATAACATTTAGAGAAGTACCAAACAAAAAGTCATTAGTCCCACTAGAATGATCAGAGGTCCAGGATAACATTTAGAGGAGTACCAAACAAAAAGTCATTAGTCCCACTAGAATGATCAGAGGTCCAGGAAAACATTTAGAGGAGTACCAAACAAAAAGTCATTAGTCCCACTAGAATGATCAGAGGTCCAGGAAAACATTTAGAGGAGTATCAAACAAAAAGTCATTAGTCCCACTAGAATGATCAGAGGTCCAGGATAACATTTAGAGGAGTACCAAACAAAAAGTCATTAGTCCCACTAGAAACTAGAATGATCAGAGGTCCAGGATAACATTTAGAGGAGTACCAAACAAAAAGTCATTAGTCCCACTAGAATGATCAGAGGTCCAGGAAAACATTTAGAGAAGTACCAAACAAAAAGTCATTAGTCCCACTAGAATGATCAGAGGTCCAGGATAACATTTAGAGGAGTACCAAACAAAAAGTCATTAGTCCCACTAGAATGATCAGAGGTCCAGGATAACATTTAGAGAAGTACCAAACAAAAAGTCATTAGTCCCACTAGAATGATCAGAGGTCCAGGATAACATTTAGAGGAGTACCAAACAAAAAGTCATTAGTCCCACTAGAATGATCAGAGGTCCAGGAAAACATTTAGAGAAGTACCAAACAAACAGTCATTAGTTCCACTAGAAACTAGAATGATCAGAGGTCCAGGAAAACATTTAGAGAAGTACCAAACAAAAAGTCATTAGTCCCACTAGAATGATCAGAGGTCCAGGATAACATTTAGAGGAGTACCAAACAAAAAGTCATTAGTCCCACTAGAATGATCAGAGGTCCAGGATAACATTTAGAGTAGTACCAAACAAAAAGTCATTAGTCCCACTAGAATGATCAGAGGTCCAGGAAAACATTTAGAGGAGTATCAAACAAAAAGTCATTAGTCCCACTAGAATGATCAGAGGTCCAGGAAAACATTTAGAGGAGTATCAAACAAAAAGTCATTAGTCCCACTAGAATGATCAGAGGTCCAGGAAAACATTTAGAGAAGTACCAAACAAAAAGTCATTAGTCCCACTAGAATGATCAGAGGTCCAGGAAAACATTTAGAGGAGTATCAAACAAAAAGTCATTAGTCCCACAAGAATGATCAGAGGTCCAGGAAAACATTTAGAGGAGTATCAAACAAAAAGTCATTAGTCCCACAAGAATGATCAGAGGTCCAGGAAAACATTTAGAGGAGTATCAAACAAAAAGTCATTAGTCCCACAAGAATGATCAGAGGTCCAGGAAAACATTTAGAGGAGTATCAAACAAAAAGTCATTAGTCCCACTAGAATGATCAGAGGTCCAGGATAACATTTAGAGGAGTACCAAACAAAAAGTCATTAGTCCCACTAGAATGATCAGAGGTCCAGGAAAACATTTAGAGGAGTACCAAACAAAAAGTCATTAGTCCCACTAGAATGATCAGAGGTCCAGGATAACATTTAGAGGAGTACCAAACAAAAAGTCATTAGTCCCACTAGAATGATCAGAGGTCCAGGAAAACATTTAGAGGAGTAACCAAACAAAAAGTCATTAGTCCCACTAGAATGATCAGAGGTCCAGGATAACATTTAGAGGAGTACCAAACAAAAAGTCATTAGTCCCACTAGAATGATCAGAGGTCCAGGAAAACATTTAGAGAAGTACCAAACAAAAAGTCATTAGTCCCACTAGAATGATCAGAGGTCCAGGAAAACATTTAGAGGAGTACCAAACAAAAAGTCATTAGTCCCACTAGAATGATCAGAGGTCCAGGAAAACATTTAGAGAAGTACCAAACAAACAGTCATTAGTCCCACTAGAAACTAGAATGATCAGAGGTCCAGGAAAACATTTAGAGAAGTACCAAACAAAAAGTCATTAGTCCCACTAGAATGATCAGAGGTCCAGGATAACATTTAGAGGAGTACCAAACAAAAAGTCATTAGTCCCACTAGAATGATCAGAGGTCCAGGATAACATTTAGAGTAGTACCAAACAAAAAGTCATGAGTCCCACTAGTTATGAAAAGAAAGTCTAAACAGTGGTCATCAATTCCACCAATATCAATAAACCCAACAATCACCTTTCATACAACATGGGACAGCCACAAAAATGTGGCATGTAAATTAGTTATTTGGATCCCTACCCTCCTATTCTTTTCCTATTCTTTGTTATTTTGTTGGTTTTTTTGTATAAAATGGTGAGTTCCAAGCACAAGTAATGAGTCCAGGACTCACCTATATAAGTTGCAAGTATCTCTGAGAATGATGACAAAAGTGCAAATGTTCTTCCATTGATGAAAAATTCTTGGCTTTCATCCAAAAGTAGTAAAAATTTTATAAAAATTAGTAGTTCAACTTGCAAACAAAATATTAGGGACTTTCTGTTCAGAGTTAGAAATAAACACATTATACCAAATAATTCACTGCCAAATGGCAGTTTATGTACCAGTCAGTCAAGTGTCCACAAAATATTATAAGGGGTAAATAAAATTATATACATTCACATAAGAATGTTTTCTGCAAGTCATTTTGTCGAAAAATAAAGGATACTGTGAGAAATCGTTCCACTTATAAAATCTGGAACAAAATTGGTCATATATAAAAATATGACCCGTTTCAGTAGCCATATTGTATTTTTCATCAACACAAAAAAACAGTAACTTTGTGCATGATCATCCAAGGAACATTCCAGCCATGCCTCCTTTAAATATTTCAATAATTGAAGGTATACAACTTTTTCAAGTATATTTTAACATTTTACCATGGGATTCTACATGTCCAATGGAGGTGGCCATCTTGTATATTATATAAAGAATCGTGTCGGAGGCCTTGTTATCTTCAAATAATCAAAAACGGGGTCAGCCATGATAAAAAATATGACATGCATCATGATGGAGGTAGACCACCCAAAGAACATGAAGATGGGGGCCTTCTGCTAGGAACAGGAGAGCAAATTTTATCCTGGGATAAAAAATTGCCCTCTTGACTTCTAGGTGCCAGAGAAAATGCATCTTCCCAGTCCAATTCCATATCATCAGCACCTTCACTTGCTTCGATATTGATAATAGAAGAAAGGTCTAGATTCTCAAGTAAAGAAAGGTGATTACCCGTTCCAGGTATTACGCCAATTGGTAATAGCCTGGAATTGGATAACACCTTTATTTCTTCAGTAATTGAAGGGTCTAAAGGTGTCCCGTGACCATACCTACCAGTACTAGGCCTATGCCAAAAATGTGGTAAATGGTAAGGCTCAAAAGGTGGCATACAAATGTAGTTTGATTAGGTAGATATGAGTAATTACTGGGCAACCTGTAGAAAATTCATTGATTGCTCCTTATATGTGAAGGGGTGAAGGAGCTATAGAGGAGGTTGGCATTGTACTCTCAATAGGCCTACTAATTGTATGCATAGTCTGCAGACGAGTCAGTCTTAATTGAGACCCTGATCATTTTTGGGACTAGTTCTTCCAATACAGTGCAGTCCTCTAATTGAGTATTATCGCACTATTGCCCATACTGAGTGCCACAACAAAGGTGCAAAAAATATTTACAGGTGCAAGTTAAAAACAGTTTGACGGTGCGATTATGGGATACTGCAGCTCAGTACCCCCTGCTTGAAAGCATCCAGGGAGGTACTATCCACTAATGGTTGTGATGAAGGAATAGGGTGGGTTTCCGCCAAGGTATGATAGAAGTCATCAGTTTTTTTTGTTTGCTTCCGGTTCATGTCAGCTGCTAGTGGGTGATATCTAAATTGCATTGTAGTTATAAAAACACTTTCTTTCATCTTGCTCCTGTTTTCCTGAAGATGTCATAGAGAAACCGGAAGGAATTATTCTAATTTCGTACCGGAAGGCATTATTCTAATTTCGTAAATGTTACCGAGATTTATTTTTCAGAACGAAAAGAATCTCGCCAATGCTTTAATTTTTCAACAAATTTTTAAAAAGAAACTAACAAACTTAGTCATGTACTTGTATGTGTCTGTGCAAATGTTTTCATCTTTAACTTTAACTTTGGCAGAACTGTCGAACTGGGAGTAACTCATGTTCAATTATTTTTTTAAGACTGAATCCGGTGGACTGATGGATAGCACTCATAATATTCTTAAAGCAGCGTTTGCTGAGAATCAATTATTACTATAAAAAAGAAAATTCTTGGTCGCAAAAAATGTACGAAATATCAGACTTATTATTTCAATTAATCAACAATTAACTCAAAATCCTTTCAACAAAAAGATAGAAGATTTTTATAAAGATAAATTTAAATCAGAATTATGTAGAATAAAACAGAACAACAGTGGTAAATTAAGAATTTATAGTAAAAATTTTGGCGATTTTGAACTACAAAGATATTTAAAACTCAATAGAGGAAGATGAGGTACATTTTCTTTTTCAGTGTCCTCAATACAATTTCTTAAGAAATGAATATAATATTCCTTTTATAAACATATATAATTCTGATAAAAAAAAATCAATGATTTATTAATCCTGTAGTAATACATGATGCAAAATTAGTTTGTAAATTTATCAAAGAAGCCATGTTTTTGAGAGAACATCCATCTTTCGACCAAAACTGATCTTCACACTGCATTATCTTTCACTATTAGTAGTGACTTATTATTATTATTATTATTATTATTATTATTATTATTATTATTATCAGAGATGTGTACATGTCTCCGTTTTATATACAATGTATGAATACTTTAACAATTATGTTATAGCTAAATGTCTTTTATCTTGTGATGTACTTTTAATGTTAATTGGATCAGCCAATATAAGTATGCTATTTCCATTAACATTGAATTGAATATTGAATTGAACATTACTCTCAGGGTGGAAGTAGAAACATACAAGATAATATAAAGTTCCGGTGGAATGAGTTGAATATTTTACAATATATTGCAGTCTATCACCATTGTGAAAATTACAGGGGTTTGATAGATTTTTGGTATGCATGGAAATGAATCCCCCCCCCCCCCACACACACACACACACACACACACACACAATCCCTGTGCTTAAAATGAATGATATTGGACAGTATAAATATTTACCTGGTCATTACCCACATTTAAGATTGCAATATTTGGATGGTATAATATATAAAAGTACTTAATGGGTATCATGGTTAAAGGGTAAATAATCTGGTATGTTTGTTTGGTGATCTTGTTGATAGTTAAGCCACATTAAATACTTTATTATTAAATGTTTTGATTAGCTCAGCACTTGGTATAATATTTTGGCTTGTTACTTGTCATTGACATTTGTCAGTTTAACACGGATTTAACTTCACTTATTATATAATATACATGCCGTAGCTATATATAGTCTGTTATCCTGTAAGAATGGCCGTTCGTGTCATTGGCCTCTATCGATACCTCCTGCTTCACACAAATAGCACACTACTCTACGAAATAGCGTGCTATTTGTGAAACTAACGTTAGCAAGATGCTATAAAATATTTTAAAAAAAACCTTGCTATTTGTATATATACAGTCTGATATAGATAAAAATATAATATATGCATGTATATCAGTCAGTCATTGAAGTATGGTTCAGTAAACATGACTGCTTTTTGCTCTCTTTTTTTTTTGCGTCTTATTTTACGTTCATGCGCGCTATATATAATGAACTATTCCAAACATCCATAGGTCTTGCTGTCGTGTTACACGCCGAATTTACCTGGCATAACATCAGTATCCTGAAAACTGGGGTCATGTGAATCCTACCAATTTAGGGGTTAATTGGTCAAACTTGTTAAAGGTTACACGGTACCAAAATTTATTCCTGAACTCAAACTGAATAATCCTTTCATCATAAAACTTTTGCTGATATACATTGACCTACGAAGTTACAGATATCGATGAAATAATCCAAATCACTTGGACCTAAATCATTTTTTGACGGGTCAAAAATAAGACAATCAAAAGCTACGGTTCCGCAACTAATATTTCCAACAACATTTAACCAGGCAACATAAAACTTTGCAGCTAAAATTGCTATATTGCGTAGATGCGATTTCGGAGAGCCTACCCCAATTTATTTCGACGTTTGTTCAATTGCGAAAAGTGACTAAGAAAATGATGGGTTCCCAGTACACTCTTTCTGGTGATGTCTGTCAAAAATACATTTGTTATTACTATCTTTTTTCTACTTTTCAGTTTTTGAGGGTATAATTATTGTAGATATCCGGTCGTGTTTGTAGACAAACGTCATGCAAGTCGTTTTAACAGATTACACAATAGGGTACAATAGATTGTGAATTTCTGGTCAGACGGTACTATGTATTACACAATAGGGTACAATAGATTGTGAATTTCTGGTCAGACGGTACTATGTAAAGACACCAAAAATGACAGCGTTCTGAAAAACCATTGACCTCGGGATTATTAAACTACCGTTAGCTCGTTAGACTCCACGGACACTTGGTATACACAATGGAGATAGCTCTTATACCACCGTTAGCTCATCAGACTCCACGGACACTTGGTATACACAGTGGAGATAGCTCTTATACCACCGTTAGCTCGTTAGATTCCACGGACACTTGGTATACACAGTGCAGGGGGCGGATCCAGGATTTCAAGTTAGGGGGGGGGGGCGCACTTAAAAAAAACTGCACCAAGCGGAGGGAGGCGGGAAAATTGTTGGGGTATTTCGTGTGAAAAATCACGATTTTACGCCAAAAAATGATATTTTTTCCAATTTTAGGAGGGGGCGCGCGCCGGTTGCGCTCCCCCCCCCCCCCCCCCCCCCTTGGATCCGCCCCTGCAGTGGAGATAGCTCTTATACCACTAATTTCTGTGTGCGGCTTTTCCTTATTAGGAATATAATTTATGACTACAGTTTTATTTTTTTAATCAAAGATAAAAAGTACGGAAAAACTCTTGGAAATATTTTCTTACTGGTCCGTTTTTCTGTAATACGACTTTAAAGCTCACATACACATTTTTAATATTAACTACACACACTCTACTTGCAAATCTAAAACGATGTAAATTCACTACTTCATATAGAACTTTATACCGCTGTTGTATAATGTTATTTATGAGAAATAAACGATTCATGAACCTTAATAGGGATTCATATTTCAATGAAAAAGGAAAGCTCTTTGGTCTAAATATAATGATATTGATTCTACACTTAATTAATTTCACAAATCTTGTCTTTTACTACCACTAATGATCAAAATGATGATAAATATAATGTATGTAAATAATATGGCGATTTTATCTATAGACTGTTGTCTACCATTCTGTGTTATAATATTTCATATTGTGGGCAATTTTCATTATTGTGTCAGGCTAGTTTATCTTGTTTTGATGGTCACAGAACAGTTTTTTTTACAGGCGTGCTCGAATAAAGCGCCAAGCGAAGCATTGAAAATATTACATTAGAGACAATATTATACTCTCCTGCATCAAATTCAATAAATCTTATTTTCTTACTAATACTGTCTTTACAAACATATGTGGATCCAACGGTTCTAATGGAAGGGGTTCTAATGGGAGGGGTTCTAATAGGAGGGGTTCCCAATAAAACCAAAAATGAAGCGGGTATATATTTTTTTCCGAAAAAGCTGGATCCGTCTCTGACTAACCACTTTTTCTCATTAAATAAACTAAGCTGCGTAGTTTGTGTAAACTATTAAGTTTTTTATTTTAATTTGGTTTCTATTCTTATACCCCCGATGCCGCTAAGCGATCACTTTAAACTTCGATGCGTGATATGTATTGAAATATTACTCAAGAAGTTGATTTGATATGATTAGCACGACTGGGTTTCTGTTAAGAATTTTCTTAATCCTTAACGAAAAGTAATTTGTAACGGTTTATCTCTATCAAACAAATAAATCATAACGGTTCTGTTGACCACTAATGTTTATCACAATTTGTTACGTATAAACTGATATAATAATTTTAGGATATATAAACTAACTAAAAAAATTAATAACGCCGTAATACACCAGACAACAATCCTATCTATTCTACAAGTAAATTCAACAATTCTTCATGTCAACTAAAATATTCTTTATTTTTCAAACCCATGCAATTCACACATTATTCTGCTTTTTTTCGTAAATATATTTGTTTTAACACAACATATATAATATTTGTTGGAGTGTATATATAAATCCATAACAATAAATAACACACTGTGGGATAACTTCCACTCACCCCTCTCTATGTACGTGTGGTGTGGATACAAGTCTAGCAAATCATAAGTATATTATACATTTATTAAAATGACAGTGTTTATGCCACACAAAAAGTGCAAATAAACGAGTAGATTAAATAAATAAAAACAATTTCATTACAGCAGCATTTTAAAAATAATACCAGACAATAGAAATAAAGATTTAATCGAATTTTCCTCGAATAACATAAAAAGAGAAATTTTGTGAATATTTAAAATATTCAGATCATTTTACATCAAATATAAAAATAAAATTCCGTATGATATAAGAATGGTTATTGCACATCATAAGCTAAGTCTACCTGTAGTATGTAAATAACTCACCTTGTCCAAAAGAGAAAGTATATTCCAAAATAAATAGAAATAATATTGAACAAAAATTCTTGATAAAATCCATTTCCGCTATTGTTCTAATTAAAATAGCAATTCCATTGCATTCTGAAAGAAACCTTTTCACCTTCTTCTAATTCTGTACACCTATGCAAGCAGACGCCTTCATCGAAGTGCAGAATTTAAAGGTAAGTCTAACTATAGCCCATTTCAGTTAAGTACCTGTAAACTCAGGTGTTAATATAACGATCGTTGTAACTTTACGACCTAAGATTCGGACAAAAAACACAATAGGAAAGGGAAATGGTTTTGAGTGGCATGGGTGCTTTGTTAGCACCAAATTATAAACATTTCATAAACATCTGTTTACAAATCATATCACGTAGAGATTAAAAAAACTTTTTTATTCTACTGAATGAGTTCTAAAAGTGACATTGGTGGTCGCCGAGTTCTGGTTCACGGACAGCTACTTAAAATACAAAATGCAGATGATTAATAATTTATACACGTACTTTTATTTTTTTTCCCCCGCACGTACAATTTATCCAGACAGACATTTAGTACAAAAGGAAAAAAAAAAGAATAGTAGGTTTTTAAAGGGATATTAAAGCTCATTTTGATAAATGATATTTATGAAACATTAACCTCGTTTTTATCAATGAAACTTTATAAAAGTGACATAATTCGTTGATAATTCTGTTATATCTTGTGGTTTTTCCATTAATTGAATTTTTGCTTCCTGGATAAAAATTCATTTCAACCCTTTTAAGTGATATTTTAACGATATTAGGGATTATATGGGCGTGCAAAGTATTTTTGGATTGTTTTTACAATTAAATTAAAAAGAAACAACCTTCGTCACGAGTTGAAAAAATATGTGTTAAAACGAGCTTTAATATCCCTTTAAACCATCCAATACCTGGTAGTTATTACCTCAAAATTTGTGCAGCAAAATCGTTTTATTTTTACAAAAACAGGGGTCTAAAAATCATCAAAATACTAGAATACACAAGGCGAAAGTCTATTGCTTGGTTTGTAGAGTGTAAACCGTTGAATGATTTATACATAGCAACATGGAATGTCAACATTTGACCTAGTAAAACAAGGACACGTGAACTCAGTAATACTTGTAAGTTGTATTTTCACAACTTAAAATATAAGTTTGAATCCAGGTTGTGAAGGGGAGAATTTCAAATTTTACAGTGCCACACGATATAGCTGTAAAATTGCTTAGCTCCTCGTAGTTTCTGGAAAATCTGTAGATGTGAAGATTTAGTATTAATTTGGCTTATATCTATTGAACTATAGTATACATTTAGTTATATTATATTAGGAAGTAAAAGTAATAATGGGTTAAGAAACAACATAAAAAGTTACAGAATTAATTGATGAGGTTTTAATTCTGTCTGGAAGAACGAAGAGTCAACTGTCTCCAAACTTGGTAACTTTGTCGTTTTTGACATATGCAAGGGATCAACAATCCAATCATTGTCAAACCAAATCTGATGTTCGATTTTGAATGAAGTATCTAGTAATACATTGCAGCAAGATTCGTTATATAAATTTGGTTCTAATCTATTATGTGTTTTTATAATACAACTCCAACACCATTTTGGTAGTTGTATTATATATATCTTTAAGGGACATAATTCCACCAACTCCTTTAAAAAAAATCTTGTTTTCGAACTCCCCTCCCCCTATATCATTGATTTACATTGTAATGTCATTGTTAATTTACACATGCTAAAGAAAAATAAATTACTGTCTTATATTGGTGTGTATAAATGGTTGACGTAATGTCTAACACATAAAGCAAATGACAAAATAATAGATTATGATTTCCACATGTACATTTGAAGGAATGACAACTCTATATGTGACAAAGGACATTTGGATAGTCTATTATAATGGAATCAAAAGTCAAAGCAATAAGAAGGAAAAAAGCAAAAAAGAATTTCGGTAATGAAA
This sequence comes from Bathymodiolus septemdierum, assembly GCA_963383655.1. Taxonomy (NCBI): domain Eukaryota; kingdom Metazoa; phylum Mollusca; class Bivalvia; order Mytilida; family Modiolidae; genus Bathymodiolus; species Bathymodiolus septemdierum. The sequence continues at coordinate 113,287,636 of OY726518.1, read as the reverse complement.
CACATAAAAATATAATCCATTCCAACTGGCATAGAGAAGTTTGTGCAAGTTGGCCTAGAGTCCTTGCATTGGCATATGATGATTCTCTGTCAATCAGAGGCTTTGATGATCTGGTGACAATCATCTATTTTGTATGACAATGCTAGTCATTAGTGATCTGGTGAGGTGGCTCTTTTCTTTTTGTCAGTTAATTTAAGGACTTGATGATCTATTTGTTTGTGTCCTTTGATTGTCAATTAATATATCACAGACAGTTCACAGCTTCATATCAACTAAAGGGAGACAACTGGATATTAAAACTGTAGGCTATGTTTTATCCTCTAACTCAGAAAGCACCTTTGCTATAATTGCGTTGTTTGTCGTTTTGTCTAGCAGTAGTTTATTCTGGTACGTAGCCGTGTTAAATGCCTCTCTTTTTACAAACTCAGTATAATAAAAGTTTAAGGAGAGTTCCTCCTCCTCACGTCGTATGTACTTCACCATCAGTAAAACTAAACTTAAAGCATAGAAACACAACACAACAATAATATATAAGAAAGCATCATAAGTCCAACCTTCCTCGTTGGTCAATGTTAAATTTCCACAAACGTAAGTTCCATTTATAGTTATGTTAAATAATGGTGGTATACAATCATTGGCTACTGTAGAATTTCCACAAACGTATGATCCATTTATAGCTGTGCCTGTGATACCTGGTGAACAATCCTTGATTATCTCTGTTAAAATACCTGAAAGTAAACATCAGTTTTCTTTAAATGTGTACGACAATGGCTGTGGATGCTTAACGTTACTTTCAATAATATTTCAGTTATATCATCATGGTCAATGTTATTGGTGTATGAAACTGATGAACCCAGAGAAAATTGTAGACCTCCTGAAAGTAACTGACACACCTATCACATACATAAAGTTGCGTCGAGCTGACCTCGCCACGCATAGGAGCCGAATTGTTATTATTGTACAATCCTAAACTCATAGCAACATTTATTTGTCTCACCCGAAGATATCCGTACCTATTTTAAAACTGGGTGTTTTGCGGAAACACGAGTTAAAGACTAGTGTGTCAATACTACAAATGTATATTGAGTTGCAATATGCCCAATAACTTTAATAAGCAAAAAAGATTTTAGCAACCTGAACAACCAACCATTCAAGAAAAGTATCTACTAAAGCTGTACCACACTTTCAACTTATTTATTTTTATACGATAATATTCAAACCTGTTCTCAAATATTTATTGTGTCAATAAAGAAATAAAAAAAGTCAATAATTATTTCCAATATCTCTTTTTATCACATCGAGTAACAACATCAGTAAATATTTAACTAGGAGCTATATATAATATGATAGAACTTAAATAACACATGAAACACAACATACATTATAACACGTATAAAACATTTGGTTTACACGTCAAATTGTATCAATAATCCACAACGAATTCAAGCAAAAGACATTAGATACACCTTTATTTTGAGTAAAATTCTCATTGTGCTTGACAACCTCTGAATTATTAAATTAACGATTTTGGAAATGACCAAAGGGAGATAATCCGTACATTTTTCCATATAACGTTTTCATGCAGGACATTCTCTTTGCACAAATTTACAAACATCTCTTCTTGTTTAAAAAAATGTTAAAACCACAATGTGTACGTAACAATTTATACTATTTGAGATAGTAAAATTTATCATAGACCAGCATTATCAAAGACAAAAAATTGATACTTTTCTGTTTTATAATTATGAGAAATCAATGATGATGGTGAAGGAGCAGATAATCATTAAATCCCAGTCATATTAAGTTACCAAAGTGATATCAAATATCTTGAAACAACTCTACAAATGAAAACGTATTTAAAGTACAATGATTATGAATGGTGTATTGTCTATTTCTATTACTACTGAGTGATAGAGAATATCTACTAGTATCTTTAATGAAGTCAGTCACTGGTACAAGCTTGTATTGTCTATTTCTATTACTACTGAGTGATAGAGAATATCTACTAGTATCTTTAATGAAGTTAGTAACTGGTACAAGCTTGTAATGTCTACTTATATTACTACTGCGTGATAGAGAATATCTACTAGTATCTTTAATGAAGTCAGTAACTGGTACAAGCTTGTATTGTCTATTTCTATTACTACTGAGTGATAGAGAATATCTACTAGTATCTTTAATGAAGTCAGTAACTGGTACAAGCTTGTATTGTCTATTTCTATTACTACTGAGTGATAGAGAATATCTACTAGTATCTTTAATGAAGTCAGTAACTGGTACAAGCTTGTATTGTCTATTTCTATTACTACTGAGTGATAGAGAATATCTACTAGTATCTTTAATGAAGTCAGTAACTGGTACAAGCTTGTATTGTCTATTTCTATTACTACTGAGTGATAGAGAATATCTACTAGTATCTTTAATGAAGTCAGTAACTGGTACAAGCTTGTATTGTCTATTTCTATTACTACTGAGTGATAGAGAATATCTACTAGTATCTTCAATGAAGTCAGTAACTGGTACAAGCTTGTATTGTCTACTTCTATTACTACTGAGTGGTAAAGAATATCTACTAGTATCTTTAATGAAGTCAGTAACTGGTACAAGCTTGTATTGTCTATTTCTATTACTATCGAGTGATAGAGAATATCTACTAGTATCTTTAATGAAGTCAGTAACTGGTACAAGCTTGTATTGTCTACTTCTATTACTACTGAGTGGTAAAGAATATCTACTAGTATCTTTAATGAAGTCAGTAACTGGTACAAGCTTGCATTGTCTATTTCTATTACTACTGAGTGATAGAGAATATCTACTAGTATCTTTAATGAAGTCAGTAACTGGTACAAGCTTGTATTGTCTACTTCTATTACTACTGAGTGTTAGAGAATATCTACTAGTATCTTTAATGAAGTCAGTAACTGGTACAAGCTTGTATTGTCTACTTCTATTACTACTGAGTGGTAAAGAATATCTACTAGTATCTTTAATGAAGTCAGTAACTGGTACAAGCTTGTATTGTCTATTTCTATTACTACTGAGTGATAGAGAATATCTACTAGTATCTTTAATGAAGTCAGTAACTGGTACGAGCTTGTATTGTCTATTTCTATTACTACTGAGTGATAGAGAATATCTACTAGTATCTTTAATGAAGTCAGTAACTGGTACAAGCTTGTATTGTCTATTTCTATTACTACTGAGTGATAGAGAATATCTACTAGTATCTTTAATGAAGTCAGTAACTGGTACAAGCTTGTATTGTCTACTTCTATTACTACTGAGTGTTAGAGAATATCTACTAGTATCTTTAATGAAGTCAGTAACTGGTACAAGCTTGTATTGTCTACTTCTATTACTACTGAGTGTTAGAGAATATCTACTAGTATCTTTAATGAAGTCAGTAACTGGTACAAGCTTGTATTGTCTACTTCTATTACTACTGAGTGTTAGAGAATATCTACTAGTATCTTTAATGAAGTCAGTAACTGGTACAAGCTTGTATTGTCTACTTCTATTACTACTGAGTGATAGAGAATATCTACTAGTATCTTTAATGAAGTTAGTAACTGGTACAAGCTTGTATTGTCTACTTCTATTACTACTGAGTGATAGAGAATATCTACTAGTATCTTTAATGAAGTCAGTAACTGGTACAAACTTGTATTGTCTATTTCTATTACTACTGAGTGATAGAGAATATCTACTAGTATCTTTAGTGAAGTCAGTAGCTGGTACAAGCTTGTATTGTCTATTTCTATTACTACTGAGTGATAGAGAATATCTACTAGTATCTTTAATGAAGTCAGTAACTGGTACAAGCTTGTATTGTCTATTTCTATTACTACTGAGTGATAGAGAATATCTACTAGTATCTTTAATGAAGTCAGTAACTGGTACAAGCTTGTATTGTCTACTTCTATTACTACTGAGTGTTAGAGAATATCTACTAGTATCTTTAATGAAGTCAGTAACTGGTACAAGCTTGTATTGTCTACTTCTATTACTACTGAGTGGTAAAGAATATCTACTAGTATCTTTAATGAAGTCAGTAACTGGTACAAGCTTGTATTGTCTATTTCTATTACTACTGAGTGATAGAGAATATCTACTAGTATCTTTAATGAAGTCAGTAACTGGTACAAGCTTGTATTGTCTACTTCTATTACTACTGAGTGTTAGAGAATATCTACTAGTATCTTTAATGAAGTCAGTAACTGGTACAAGCTTGTATTGTCTACTTCTATTACTACTGAGTGTTAGAGAATATCTACTAGTATCTTTAATGAAGTCAGTAACTGGTACAAGCTTGTATTGTCTACTTCTATTACTACTGAGTGTTAGAGAATATCTACTAGTATCTTTAATGAAGTCAGTAACTGGTACAAGCTTGTATTGTCTACTTCTATTACTATTGAGTGATAGAGAATATCTACTAGTATCTTTAATGAAGTCAGTAACTGGTACAAGCTTGTATTGTCTATTTCTATTACTACTGAGTTATAGAGAATATCTACTAGTATCTTTAGTGAAGTCAGTAACTGGTACAAGCTTGTATTGTCTACTTCTATTACTACTGAGTGGTAGAGAATATCTACTAGTATCTTTAATGAAGTCAGTAACTGGTACAAGCTTTTATTGTCTACTTCTATTACTACTGAGTGTTAGAGAATATCTACTAGTATCTTTAATGAAGTCAGTAACTGGTACAAGCTTGTATTGTCTACTTCTATTACTACTGAGTGATAGAGAATATCTACTAGTATCTTTAATGAAGTCAGTAACTGGTACAAGCTTGTATTGTCTACTTCTATTACTACTGAGTGATAGAGAATATCTACTAGTATCTTTAATGAAGTTAGTAACTGGTACAAGCTTGTATTGTCTATTTCTATTACTACTGAGTGGTAAAGAATATCTACTAGTATCTTTAATGAAGTCAGTAACTGGTACAAGCTTGTATTGTCTACTTCTATTACTACCGAGTGATAGAGAATATCTACTAGTATCTTTAATGAAGTTAGTAACTGGTACAAGCTTGTATTGTCTATTTCTATTACTACTGAGTGGTAAAGAATATCTACTAGTATCTTTAATGAAGTCAGTAACTGGTACAAGCTTGTATTGTCTACTTCTATTACTACTGAGTGTTAGAGAATATCTACTAGTATCTTTAATGAAGTCAGTAACTGGTACAAGCTTGTATTGTCTATTTCTATTACTACTGAGTGATAGAGAATATCTACTAGTATCTTTAATGAAGTCAGTAACTGGTACAAGCTTGTATTGTCTACTTCTATTACTACTGAGTGATAGAGAATATCTACTAGTATCTTTAATGAAGTCAGTAACTGGTACAAGCTTGTATTGTCTATTTCTATTACTACTGAGTGATAGAGAATATCTACTAGTATCTTTAATGAAGTCAGTAACTGGTACAAGCTTGTATTGTCTATTTCTATTACTACTGAGTGATAGAGAATATCTACTAGTATCTTTAATGAAGTCAGTAACTGGTACAAGCTTGTATTGTCTATTTCTATTACTACTGAGTGATAGAGAATATCTACTAGTATCTTTAATGAAGTCAGTAACTGGTACAAGCTTGTATTGTCTATTTCTATTACTACTGAGTGATAGAGAATATCTACTAGTATCTTTAATGAAGTCAGTAACTGGTACAAGCTTGTATTGTCTATTTCTATTACTACTGAGTGATAGAGAATATCTACTAGTATCTTCAATGAAGTCAGTAACTGGTACAAGCTTGTATTGTCTACTTCTATTACTACTGAGTGGTAAAGAATATCTACTAGTATCTTTAATGAAGTCAGTAACTGGTACAAGCTTGTATTGTCTATTTCTATTACTATCGAGTGATAGAGAATATCTACTAGTATCTTTAATGAAGTCAGTAACTGGTACAAGCTTGTATTGTCTACTTCTATTACTACTGAGTGGTAAAGAATATCTACTAGTATCTTTAATGAAGTCAGTAACTGGTACAAGCTTGCATTGTCTATTTCTATTACTACTGAGTGATAGAGAATATCTACTAGTATCTTTAATGAAGTCAGTAACTGCTACAAGCTTGTATTGTCTACTTCTATTACTACTGAGTGTTAGAGAATATCTACTAGTATCTTTAATGAAGTCAGTAACTGGTACAAGCTTGTATTGTCTACTTCTATTACTACTGAGTGGTAAAGAATATCTACTAGTATCTTTAATGAAGTCAGTAACTGGTACAAGCTTGTATTGTCTATTTCTATTACTACTGAGTGATAGAGAATATCTACTAGTATCTTTAATGAAGTCAGTAACTGGTACGAGCTTGTATTGTCTATTTCTATTACTACTGAGTGATAGAGAATATCTACTAGTATCTTTAATGAAGTCAGTAACTGGTACAAGCTTGTATTGTCTACTTCTATTACTACTGAGTGATAGAGAATATCTACTAGTATCTTTAATGAAGTTAGTAACTGGTACAAGCTTGTATTGTCTATTTCTATTACTACTGAGTGGTAAAGAATATCTACTAGTATCTTTAATGAAGTCAGTAACTGGTACAAGCTTGTATTGTCTACTTCTATTACTACTGAGTGATAGAGAATATCTACTAGTATCTTTAATGAAGTTAGTAACTGGTACAAGCTTGTATTGTCTATTTCTATTACTACTGAGTGGTAAAGAATATCTACTAGTATCTTTAATGAAGTCAGTAACTGGTACAAGCTTGTATTGTCTACTTCTATTACTACTGAGTGTTAGAGAATATCTACTAGTATCTTTAATGAAGTCAGTAACTGGTACAAGCTTGTATTGTCTATTTCTATTACTACTGAGTGATAGAGAATATCTACTAGTATCTTTAATGAAGTCAGTAACTGGTACAAGCTTGTATTGTCTACTTCTATTACTACTGAGTGATAGAGAATATCTACTAGTATCTTTAATGAAGTCAGTAACTGGTACAAGCTTGTATTGTCTATTTCTATTACTACTGAGTGATAGAGAATATCTACTAGTATCTTTAATGAAGTCAGTAACTGGTACAAGCTTGTATTGTCTATTTCTATTACTACTGAGTGATAGAGAATATCTACTAGTATCTTTAATGAAGTCAGTAACTGGTACAAGCTTGTATTGTCTATTTCTATTACTACTGAGTGATAGAGAATATCTACTAGTATCTTTAATGAAGTCAGTAACTGGTACAAGCTTGTATTGTCTATTTCTATTACTACTGAGTGATAGAGAATATCTACTAGTATCTTCAATGAAGTCAGTAACTGGTACAAGCTTGTATTGTCTACTTCTATTACTACTGAGTGGTAAAGAATATCTACTAGTATCTTTAATGAAGTCAGTAACTGGTACAAGCTTGTATTGTCTATTTCTATTACTATCGAGTGATAGAGAATATCTACTAGTATCTTTAATGAAGTCAGTAACTGGTACAAGCTTGTATTGTCTACTTCTATTACTACTGAGTGGTAAAGAATATCTACTAGTATCTTTAATGAAGTCAGTAACTGGTACAAGCTTGCATTGTCTATTTCTATTACTACTGAGTGATAGAGAATATCTACTAGTATCTTTAATGAAGTCAGTAACTGGTACAAGCTTGTATTGTCTACTTCTATTACTACTGAGTGTTAGAGAATATCTACTAGTATCTTTAATGAAGTCAGTAACTGGTACAAGCTTGTATTGTCTACTTCTATTACTACTGAGTGGTAAAGAATATCTACTAGTATCTTTAATGAAGTCAGTAACTGGTACAAGCTTGTATTGTCTATTTCTATTACTACTGAGTGATAGAGAATATCTACTAGTATCTTTAATGAAGTCAGTAACTGGTACGAGCTTGTATTGTCTATTTCTATTACTACTGAGTGATAGAGAATATCTACTAGTATCTTTAATGAAGTCAGTAACTGGTACAAGCTTGTATTGTCTACTTCTATTACTACTGAGTGGTAGAGAATATCTACTAGTATCTTTAATGAAGTTAGTAACTGGTACAAGCTTGTATTGTCTATTTCTATTACTACTGAGTGGTAAAGAATATCTACTAGTATCTTTAATGAAGTCAGTAACTGGTACAAGCTTGTATTGTCTACTTCTATTACTACTGAGTGATAGAGAATATATACTAGTATCTTTAATGAAGTTAGTAACTGGTACAAGCTTGTATTGTCTATTTCTATTACTACTGAGTGGTAAAGAATATCTACTAGTATCTTTAATGAAGTCAGTAACTGGTACAAGCTTGTATTGTCTACTTCTATTACTACTGAGTGTTAGAGAATATCTACTAGTATCTTTAATGAAGTCAGTAACTGGTACAAGCTTGTATTGTCTATTTCTATTACTACTGAGTGATAGAGAATATCTACTAGTATCTTTAATGAAGTCAGTAACTGGTACAAGCTTGTATTGTCTACTTCTATTACTACTGAGTGATAGAGAATATCTACTAGTATCTTTAATGAAGTCAGTAACTGGTACAAGCTTGTATTGTCTATTTCTATTACTACTGAGTGATAGAGAATATCTACTAGTATCTTTAATGAAGTCAGTAACTGGTACAAGCTTGTATTGTCTATTTCTATTACTACTGAGTGATAGAGAATATCTACTAGTATCTTTAATGAAGTCAGTAACTGGTACAAGCTTGTATTGTCTATTTCTATTACTACTGAGTGATAGAGAATATCTACTAGTATCTTTAATGAAGTCAGTAACTGGTACAAGCTTGTATTGTCTATTTCTATTACTACTGAGTGATAGAGAATATCTACTAGTATCTTTAATGAAGTCAGTAACTGGTACAAGCTTGTATTGTCTATTTCTATTACTACTGAGTGATAGAGAATATCTACTAGTATCTTTAATGAAGTCAGTAACTGGTACAAGCTTGTATTGTCTATTTCTATTACTACTGAGTGATAGAGAATATCTACTAGTATCTTCAATGAAGTCAGTAACTGGTACAAGCTTGTATTGTCTACTTCTATTACTACTGAGTGGTAAAGAATATCTACTAGTATCTTTAATGAAGTCAGTAACTGGTACAAGCTTGTATTGTCTATTTCTATTACTATCGAGTGATAGAGAATATCTACTAGTATCTTTAATGAAGTCAGTAACTGGTACAAGCTTGTATTGTCTACTTCTATTACTACTGAGTGGTAAAGAATATCTACTAGTATCTTTAATGAAGTCAGTAACTGGTACAAGCTTGCATTGTCTATTTCTATTACTACTGAGTGATAGAGAATATCTACTAGTATCTTTAATGAAGTCAGTAACTGGTACAAGCTTGTATTGTCTACTTCTATTACTACTGAGTGTTAGAGAATATCTACTAGTATCTTTAATGAAGTCAGTAACTGGTACAAGCTTGTATTGTCTACTTCTATTACTACTGAGTGGTAAAGAATATCTACTAGTATCTTTAATGAAGTCAGTAACTGGTACAAGCTTGTATTGTCTATTTCTATTACTACTGAGTGATAGAGAATATCTACTAGTATCTTTAATGAAGTCAGTAACTGGTACGAGCTTGTATTGTCTATTTCTATTACTACTGAGTGATAGAGAATATCTACTAGTATCTTTAATGAAGTCAGTAACTGGTACAAGCTTGTATTGTCTATTTCTATTACTACTGAGTGATAGAGAATATCTACTAGTATCTTTAATGAAGTCAGTAACTGGTACAAGCTTGTATTGTCTACTTCTATTACTACTGAGTGTTAGAGAATATCTACTAGTATCTTTAATGAAGTCAGTAACTGGTACAAGCTTGTATTGTCTACTTCTATTACTACTGAGTGTTAGAGAATATCTACTAGTATCTTTAATGAAGTCAGTAACTGGTACAAGCTTGTATTGTCTACTTCTATTACTACTGAGTGTTAGAGAATATCTACTAGTATCTTTAATGAAGTCAGTAACTGGTACAAGCTTGTATTGTCTACTTCTATTACTACTGAGTGATAGAGAATATCTACTAGTATCTTTAATGAAGTTAGTAACTGGTACAAGCTTGTATTGTCTACTTCTATTACTACTGAGTGATAGAGAATATCTACTAGTATCTTTAATGAAGTCAGTAACTGGTACAAACTTGTATTGTCTATTTCTATTACTACTGAGTGATAGAGAATATCTACTAGTATCTTTAGTGAAGTCAGTAGCTGGTACAAGCTTGTATTGTCTATTTCTATTACTACTGAGTGATAGAGAATATCTACTAGTATCTTTAATGAAGTCAGTAACTGGTACAAGCTTGTATTGTCTATTTCTATTACTACTGAGTGAGAGAGAATATCTACTAGTATCTTTAATGAAGTCAGTAACTGGTACAAGCTTGTATTGTCTACTTCTATTACTACTGAGTGTTAGAGAATATCTACTAGTATCTTTAATGAAGTCAGTAACTGGTACAAGCTTGTATTGTCTACTTCTATTACTACTGAGTGGTAAAGAATATCTACTAGTATCTTTAATGAAGTCAGTAACTGGTACAAGCTTGTATTGTCTATTTCTATTACTACTGAGTGATAGAGAATATCTACTAGTATCTTTAATGAAGTCAGTAACTGGTACAAGCTTGTATTGTCTATTTCTATTACTACTGAGTGATAGAGAATATCTACTAGTATCTTTAATGAAGTCAGTAACTGGTACAAGCTTGTATTGTCTATTTCTATTACTACTGAGTGATAGAGAATATCTACTAGTATCTTTAATGAAGTCAGTAACTGGTACAAGCTTGTATTGTCTACTTCTATTACTACTGAGTGTTAGAGAATATCTACTAGTATCTTTAATGAAGTCAGTAACTGGTACAAGCTTGTATTCTCTACTTCTATTACTACTGAGTGTTAGAGAATATCTACTAGTATCTTTAATGAAGTCAGTAACTGGTACAAGCTTGTATTGTCTACTTCTATTACTATTGAGTGATAGAGAATATCTACTAGTATCTTTAATGAAGTCAGTAACTGGTACAAGCTTGTATTGTCTATTTCTATTACTACTGAGTTATAGAGAATATCTACTAGTATCTTTAGTGAAGTCAGTAACTGGTACAAGCTTGTATTGTCTACTTCTATTACTACTGAGTGGTAGAGAATATCTACTAGTATCTTTAATGAAGTCAGTAACTGGTACAAGCTTGTATTGTCTACTTCTATTACTACTGAGTGTTAGAGAATATCTACTAGTATCTTTAATGAAGTCAGTAACTGGTACAAGCTTGTATTGTCTACTTCTATTACTACTGAGTGATAGAGAATATCTACTAGTATCTTTAATGAAGTCAGTAACTGGTACAAGCTTGTATTGTCTACTTCTATTACTACTGAGTGATAGAGAATATCTACTAGTATCTTTAATGAAGTTAGTAACTGGTACAAGCTTGTATTGTCTATTTCTATTACTACTGAGTGGTAAAGAATATCTACTAGTATCTTTAATGAAGTCAGTAACTGGTACAAGCTTGTATTGTCTACTTCTATTACTACTGAGTGATAGAGAATATCTACTAGTATCTTTAATGAAGTTAGTAACTGGTACAAGCTTGTATTGTCTATTTCTATTACTACTGAGTGGTAAAGAATATCTACTAGTATCTTTAATGAAGTCAGTAACTGGTACAAGCTTGTATTGTCTACTTCTATTACTACTGAGTGATAAAGAATATCTACTAGTATCTTTAATGAAGTCAGTAACTGGTACAAGCTTGTATTGTCTATTTCTATTACTACTGAGTGATAGAGAATATCTACTAGTATCTTTAATGAAGTCAGTAACTGGTACAAGCTTGTATTGTCTACTTCTATTACTACTGAGTGATAGAGAATATCTACTAGTATCTTTAATGAAGTCAGTAACTGGTACAAGCTTGTATTGTCTATTTCTATTACTACTGAGTGATAGAGAATATCTACTAGTATCTTTAATGAAGTCAGTAACTGGTACAAGCTTGTATTGTCTATTTCTATTACTACTGAGTGATAGAGAATATCTACTAGTATCTTTAATGAAGTCAGTAACTGGTACAAGCTTGTATTGTCTATTTCTATTACTACTGAGTGATAGAGAATATCTACTAGTATCTTTAATGAAGTCAGTAACTGGTACAAGCTTGTATTGTCTATTTCTATTACTACTGAGTGATAGAGAATATCTACTAGTATCTTTAATGAAGTCAGTAACTGGTACAAGCTTGTATTGTCTACTTCTATTACTACTGAGTGATAGAAAATATCTACAAGTATCTTTAATGAAGTCAGTAACTGGTACAAGCTTGTATTGTCTATTTCTATTACTACTGAGTGATAGAGAATATCTACTAGTATCTTTAATGAAGTCAGTAACTGGTACAAGCTTGTATTGTCTATTTCTATTACTACTGAGTGATAGAGAATATCTACTAGTATCTTCAATGAAGTCAGTAACTGGTACAAGCTTGTATTGTCTACTTCTATTACTACTGAGTGGTAAAGAATATCTACTAGTATCTTTAATGAAGTCAGTAACTGGTACAAGCTTGTATTGTCTATTTCTATTACTATCGAGTGATAGAGAATATCTACTAGTATCTTTAATGAAGTCAGTAACTGGTACAAGCTTGTATTGTCTACTTCTATTACTACTGAGTGGTAAAGAATATCTACTAGTATCTTTAATGAAGTCAGTAACTGGTACAAGCTTGCATTGTCTATTTCTATTACTACTGACTGATAGAGAATATCTACTAGTATCTTTAATGAAGTCAGTAACTGGTACAAGCTTGTATTGTCTACTTCTATTACTACTGAGTGTTAGAGAATATCTACTAGTATCTTTAATGAAGTCAGTAACTGGTACAAGCTTGTATTGTCTACTTCTATTACTACTGAGTGGTAGAGAATATCTACTAGTATCTTTAATGAAGTCAGTAACTGGTACAAGCTTGTATTGTCTATTTCTATTACTACTGAGTGATAGAGAATATCTACTAGTATCTTTAATGAAGTCAGTAACTGGTACGAGCTTGTATTGTCTATTTCTATTACTACTGAGTGATAGAGAATATCTACTAGTATCTTTAATGAAGTCAGTAACTGGTACAAGCTTGTATTGTCTATTTCTATTACTACTGAGTGATAGAGAATATCTACTAGTATCTTTAATGAAGTCAGTAACTGGTACAAGCTTGTATTGTCTACTTCTATTACTACTGAGTGTTAGAGAATATCTACTAGTATCTTTAATGAAGTCAGTAACTGGTACAAGCTTGTATTGTCTACTTCTATTACTACTGAGTGTTAGAGAATATCTACTAGTATCTTTAATGAAGTCAGTAACTGGTACAAGCTTGTATTGTCTACTTCTATTACTACTGAGTGTTAGAGAATATCTACTAGTATCTTTAATGAAGTCAGTAACTGGTACAAGCTTGTATTGTCTACTTCTATTACTACTGAGTGATAGAGAATATCTACTAGTATCTTTAATGAAGTTAGTAACTGGTACAAGCTTGTATTGTCTACTTCTATTACTACTGAGTGATAGAAAATATCTACAAGTATCTTTAATGAAGTCAGTAACTGGTACAAGCTTGTATTGTCTATTTCTATTACTACTGAGTGATAGAGAATATCTACTAGTATCTTTAATGAAGTCAGTAACTGGTACAAGCTTGTATTGTCTATTTCTATTACTACTGAGTGATAGAGAATATCTACTAGTATCTTCAATGAAGTCAGTAACTGGTACAAGCTTGTATTGTCTACTTCTATTACTACTGAGTGGTAAAGAATATCTACTAGTATCTTTAATGAAGTCAGTAACTGGTACAAGCTTGTATTGTCTATTTCTATTACTATCGAGTGATAGAGAATATCTACTAGTATCTTTAATGAAGTCAGTAACTGGTACAAGCTTGTATTGTCTACTTCTATTACTACTGAGTGGTAAAGAATATCTACTAGTATCTTTAATGAAGTCAGTAACTGGTACAAGCTTGCATTGTCTATTTCTATTACTACTGAGTGATAGAGAATATCTACTAGTATCTTTAATGAAGTCAGTAACTGGTACAAGCTTGTATTGTCTACTTCTATTACTACTGAGTGTTAGAGAATATCTACTAGTATCTTTAATGAAGTCAGTAACTGGTACAAGCTTGTATTGTCTACTTCTATTACTACTGAGTGGTAAAGAATATCTACTAGTATCTTTAATGAAGTCAGTAACTGGTACAAGCTTGTATTGTCTATTTCTATTACTACTGAGTGATAGAGAATATCTACTAGTATCTTTAATGAAGTCAGTAACTGGTACGAGCTTGTATTGTCTATTTCTATTACTACTGAGTGATAGAGAATATCTACTAGTATCTTTAATGAAGTCAGTAACTGGTACAAGCTTGTATTGTCTATTTCTATTACTACTGAGTGATAGAGAATATCTACTAGTATCTTTAATGAAGTCAGTAACTGGTACAAGCTTGTATTGTCTACTTCTATTACTACTGAGTGTTAGAGAATATCTACTAGTATCTTTAATGAAGTCAGTAACTGGTACAAGCTTGTATTGTCTACTTCTATTACTACTGAGTGTTAGAGAATATCTACTAGTATCTTTAATGAAGTCAGTAACTGGTACAAGCTTGTATTGTCTACTTCTATTACTACTGAGTGTTAGAGAATATCTACTAGTATCATTAATGAAGTCAGTAACTGGTACAAGCTTGTATTGTCTACTTCTATTACTACTGAGTGATAGAGAATATCTACTAGTATCTTTAATGAAGTTAGTAACTGGTACAAGCTTGTATTGTCTACTTCTATTACTACTGAGTGATAGAGAATATCTACTAGTATCTTTAATGAAGTCAGTAACTGGTACAAGCTTGTATTGTCTATTTCTATTACTACTGAGTGATAGAGAATATCTACTAGTATCTTTAGTGAAGTCAGTAATTGGTACAAGCTTGTATTGTCTATTTCTATTACTACTGAGTGATAGAGAATATCTACTAGTATCTTTAATGAAGTCAGTAACTGGTACAAGCTTGTATTGTCTACTTCTATTACTACTGAGTGTTAGAGAATATCTACTAGTATCTTTAATGAAGTCAGTAACTGGTACAAGCTTGTATTGTCTACTTCTATTACTACTGAGTGGTAAAGAATATCTACTAGTATCTTTAATGAAGTCAGTAACTGGTACAAGCTTGTATTGTCTATTTCTATTACTACTGAGTGATAGAGAATATCTACTAGTATCTTTAATGAAGTCAGTAACTGGTACGAGCTTGTATTGTCTATTTCTATTACTACTGAGTGATAGAGAATATCTACTAGTATCTTTAATGAAGTCAGTAACTGGTACAAGCTTGTATTGTCTATTTCTATTACTACTGAGTGATAGAGAATATCTACTAGTATCTTTAATGAAGTCAGTAACTGGTACAAGCTTGTATTGTCTACTTCTATTACTACTGAGTGTTAGAGAATATCTACTAGTATCTTTAATGAAGTCAGTAACTGGTACAAGCTTGTATTGTCTACTTCTATTACTACTGAGTGTTAGAGAATATCTACTAGTATCTTTAATGAAGTCAGTAACTGGTACAAGCTTGTATTCTCTACTTCTATTACTACTGAGTGTTAGAGAATATCTACTAGTATCTTTAATGAAGTCAGTAACTGGTACAAGCTTGTATTGTCTACTTCTATTACTACTGAGTGATAGAGAATATCTACTAGTATCTTTAATGAAGTTAGTAACTGGTACAAGCTTGTATTGTCTACTTCTATTACTACTGAGTGATAGAGAGTATCTACTAGTATCTTTAATGAAGTCAGTAACTGGTACAAGCTTGTATTGTCTATTTCTATTACTACTGAGTGATAGAGAATATCTACTAGTATCTTTAGTGAAGTCAGTAACTGGTACAAGCTTGTATTGTCTATTTCTATTACTACTGAGTGATAGAGAATATCTACTAGTATCTTTAATGAAGTCAGTAACTGGTACAAGCTTGTATTGTCTATTTCTATTTCTACTGAGTGATAGAGAATATCTACTAGTATCTTTAATGAAGTCAGTAACTGGTACAAGCTTGTATTGTCTATTTCTATTACTACTGAGTGATAGAGAATATCTACTAGTATCTTTAATGAAGTCAGTAACTGGTACAAGCTTGTATTGTCTACTTCTATTACTACTGAGTGATAGAGAATATCTACTAGTATCTTTAATGAAGTCAGTAACTGGTACAAGCTTGTATTGTCTACTTCTATTACTACTGAGTGATAGAGAATATCTACTAGTATCTTTAATGAAGTCAGTAACTGGTACAAGCTTGTAATGTCTACTTCTATTACTACTGAGTGATAGAGAATATCTACTAGTATCTTTAATGAAGTTAGTAACTGGTACAAGCTTGTATTGTCTACTTCTATTACTACTGAGTGATAGAGAATATCTACTAGTATCTTTAGTGAAGTCAGTAACTGGTACAAGCTTGTATTGTCTATTTCTATTACTACTGAGTGATAGAGAATATCTACTAGTATCTTTAATGAAGTTAGTAACTGGTACAAGCTTGTATTCTCTACTTCTATTACTACTGAGTGATAGAGAATATCTACTAGTATCTTTAATGAAGTCAGTAACTGGTACAAGCTTGTATTGTCTACTTCTATTACTACTGAGTGATAGAGAATATCTACTAGTATCTTTAAGGAAGTCAGTAACTGGTACAAGCTTGTATTCTCTATTTCTATTACTACTGAGTGATAGAGAATATCTACTTGTATCTTTAATGAAGTCAGTAACTGGTACAAGCTTGTATTGTCTACTTCTATTACTACTGAGTGATAGAGAATATCTACTAGTATCTTTAATGAAGTTAGTAACTGGTACAAGCTTGTATTCTCTACTTCTATTACTACTGAGTGATAGAGAATATCTACTAGTATCTTTAATGAAGTCAGTAACTGGTACAAGCTTGTATTGTCTACTTCTATTACTACTGAGTGATAGAGAATATCTACTAGTATCTTTAATGAAGTCAATAACTGGTACAAGCTTGTATTGTCTATTTCTATTACTACTGAGTGATAGAGAATATCTACTAGTATCTTTAATGAAGTCAGTAACTGGTACAAGCTTGTATTGTCTACTTCTATTACTACTGAGTGATAGAGAATATCTACTAGTATCTTTAATGAAGTCAATAACTGGTACAAGCTTGTATTGTCTATTTCTATTACTACTGAGTGATAGAGAATATCTACTAGTATCTTTAATGAAGTCAGTAACTGGTACAAGCTTGCATTGTCTATTTCTATTACTACTGAGTGATAGAGAATATCTACTAGTATCTTTAATGAAGTCAGTAACTGGTACAAGCTTGTATTGTCTATTTCTATTACTACTGAGTGATAGAGAATATCTACTAGTATCTTTAATGAAGTCAGTAACTGGTACAAGCTTGTATTGTCTATTTCTATTACTACTGAGTGATAGAGAATATCTACTAGTATCTTTAATGAAGTCAGTAACTGGTACAAGCTTGTATTGTCTATTTCTATTACTACTGAGTGATAGAGAATATCTACTAGTATCTTTAATGAAGTCAGTAACTGGTACAAGCTTGTATTGTCTACTTCTATTACTACTGAGTGGTAAAGAATATCTACTAGTATCTTTAATGAAGTCAGTAACTGGTACAAGTTTGTATTGCCTATTTCTATTACTACTGAGTGATAGAGAATATCTACTAGTATCTTTAATGAAGTCAGTAACTGGTACAAGCTTGTATTGTCTATTTCTATTACTACTGAGTGATAGAGAATATCTACTAGTATCTTTAATGAAGTCAGTAACTGGTACAAGCTTGTAATATCTACTTCTATTACTACTGAGTGATAGAGAATATCTACTAGTATCTTTAATGAAGTCAGTAACTGGTACAAGCTTGTATTGTCTACTTCTATTACTACTGAGTGTTAGAGAATATCTACTAGTATCTTTAATGAAGTCAGTAACTGGTACAAGCTTGTATTGTCTATTTCTATTACTACTGAGTGATAGAGAATATCTACTAGTATCTTTAATGAAGTCAGTAACTGGTACAAGCTTGTATTGTCTACTTCTATTACTACTGAGTGATAGAGAATATCTACTAGTATCTTTAATGAAGTCAGTAACTGGTACAAGCTTGTATTGTCTACTTCTATTACTACTGAGTGATAGAGAATATCTACTAGTATCTTTAATGAAGTCAGTAACTGGTACAAGCTTGTAATGTCTACTTCTATTACTACTGAGTGATAGAGAATATCTACTAGTATCTTTAATGAAGTTAGTAACTGGTACAAGCTTGTATTGTCTACTTCTATTACTACTGAGTGATAGAGAATATCTACTAGTATCTTTAGTGAAGTCAGTAACTGGTACAAGCTTGTATTGTCTATTTCTATTACTACTGAGTGATAGAGAATATCTACTAGTATCTTTAATGAAGTTAGTAACTGGTACAAGCTTGTATTCTCTACTTCTATTACTACTGAGTGATAGAGAATATCTACTAGTATCTTTAATGAAGTCAGTAACTGGTACAAGCTTGTATTGTCTACTTCTATTACTACTGAGTGATAGAGAATATCTACTAGTATCTTTAAGGAAGTCAGTAACTGGTACAAGCTTGTATTCTCTATTTCTATTACTACTGAGTGATAGAGAATATCTACTTGTATCTTTAATGAAGTCAGTAACTGGTACAAGCTTGTATTGTCTACTTCTATTACTACTGAGTGATAGAGAATATCTACTAGTATCTTTAATGAAGTTAGTAACTGGTACAAGCTTGTATTCTCTACTTCTATTACTACTGAGTGATAGAGAATATCTACTAGTATCTTTAATGAAGTCAGTAACTGGTACAAGCTTGTATTGTCTACTTCTATTACTACTGAGTGATAGAGAATATCTACTAGTATCTTTAATGAAGTCAATAACTGGTACAAGCTTGTATTGTCTATTTCTATTACTACTGAGTGATAGAGAATATCTACTAGTATCTTTAATGAAGTCAGTAACTGGTACAAGCTTGCATTGTCTATTTCTATTACTACTGAGTGATAGAGAATATCTACTAGTATCTTTAATGAAGTCAGTAACTGGTACAAGCTTGTATTGTCTATTTCTATTACTACTGAGTGATAGAGAATATCTACTAGTATCTTTAATGAAGTCAGTAACTGGTACAAGCTTGTATTGTCTATTTCTATTACTACTGAGTGATAGAGAATATCTACTAGTATCTTTAATGAAGTCAGTAACTGGTACAAGCTTGTATTGTCTATTTCTATTACTACTGAGTGATAGAGAATATCTACTAGTATCTTTAATGAAGTCAGTAACTGGTACAAGCTTGTATTGTCTACTTCTATTACTACTGAGTGGTAAAGAATATCTACTAGTATCTTTAATGAAGTCAGTAACTGGTACAAGTTTGTATTGCCTATTTCTATTACTACTGAGTGATAGAGAATATCTACTAGTATCTTTAATGAAGTCAGTAACTGGTACAAGCTTGTATTGTCTATTTCTATTACTACTGAGTGATAGAGAATATCTACTAGTATCTTTAATGAAGTCAGTAACTGGTACAAGCTTGTAATATCTACTTCTATTACTACTGAGTGATAGAGAATATCTACTAGTATCTTTAATGAAGTCAGTAACTGGTACAAGCTTGTATTGTCTACTTCTATTACTACTGAGTGATAGAGAATATCTACTAGTATCTTTAATGAAGTCAGTAACTGGTACAAGCTTGTATTGTCTACTTCTATTACTACTGAGTGATAGAGAATATCTACTAGTATCTTTAATGAAGTCAGTAACTGGTACAAGCTTGTATTGTCTATTTCTATTACTACTGAGTGATAGAGAATATCTACTAGTATCTTTAATGAAGTCAGTAACTGGTACAAGCTTGTATTGTCTACTTCTATTACTACTGAGTGGTAAAGAATATCTACTAGTATCTTTAATGAAGTGAGTAACTGGTACAAGCACTTCACTTATTTCCACCAAATTGATATATTCCTTCGTTTGAACACATCCCTGAAACCGACTTCTCTCCTGGAAGCGCTCCACATTCAGTGTAAATAGCCCATTATCAGTGAATTTCGAAGGAAGAACGATTTAGGAATGGTTCCGTCTTCTTTGTATCATTAGTGGAATTCTACGGTTTCTGCGCAGGACTGAAATATCTGGGAATCAATTAAATAACATTAGTAAATATTTTAGACCATGACCTATAGAAGGTATTGTGGGGGATTTAAACATTTCAGTTCTTTTTCCAGTGTTAAGCTGAACATTAAAACTAACCACCCGATGGATATTAAAACTAACCACCTGATGGACATTAAAACTAGCCACCTGCTGGAAACGTTTGATGGAAACGTTTGAAGATACCACATGGGTATTCAGGAATCGTAAATCGAAGGGCAGACAAATGAAAAACTACTGAAAGACAAACATAAAACACTATCCTGTTTATGTAAAACTAAGGTTCCCCTTCCTTAGACATGGGTGACTGTAGCTGACTTTAGCTATCCTGTTTATGTAAAACTAAGGTTCCCCTTCCTTAGACATAGATGACTGTATCCGACTTTAGCTCTCCTGTTTATGTAAAACTAAGGCTCCCCTTCCTTAGACATAGGTGACTGTAGCCGACTTTAGTTATCCTGTTTATGTAAAACTAAGGGTCCCCTTCCTTAGACATAGATGACTGTATCCGACTTTAGCTATCATGTTTATGTAAAACTAAGGTTCCCCTTCCTTAGACATAGATGACTGTATCCGACTTTAGCTATCATGTTTATGTAAAACTAAGGTTCCCCTTCCTTAGACATAGGTGACTGTAGCCGACTTTAGCTATCATGTTTATGTAAAACTAAGGTTCCCCTTCTTTAGACATAGATGACTGTATCCGACTTTAGCTATCATGTTTATGTAAAACTAAGGTTCTCCTTCCTTAGACATAGATGACTGTAGCCGATTTTAGCTATCCTGTCTATGTGAAACTAAGGTTCCCCTTCCTTAGCCATAGGTGACTGTAGCCGACTTTAGTTATCCTGTTTATGTAAAGCTAAGGTTCCCCTTCCTTAGACATAGGTGACTGTAGCCGACTTTAGTTATCCTGTTTATGTAAAGCTAAGGTTCCCCTTCCTTAGACATAGGTGACTGTAGCCGACTTTAGTTATCCTGTTTATGTAAAGCTAAGGTTCCCCTTCCTTAGACATAGGTGACTGTAGCCGACTTTAGTTATCCTGTTTATGTAAAGCTAAGGTTCCCCTTCCTTAGACACAGGTGACTGTAGCCGACTTTAGTTATCCTGTTTATGTAAAACTAAGGTTCCCCTTCTTTAGGCCTAGGTGACTGTAGCTGACTTTAGCTATCCTGTTTATGCCATTTGATTTTCTTGTTCACCAAGACTTTTATTATTTGGCTGTCTAATGCTGTGAGTATTTTGAGTACCTAATATTCATGTTATCACTACAAAGACTTTTAAATTATTTGGCTGTCTAATGCTGTGAGTATTTGGAGTACCTAATATTCAGGTTATCCCTACAAAGACTTTTAAATTATTTGGCTGTCTAATGCTGTGAGTATTTTGAGCACCTAATATTCAGGTTATCCCTAAAACGTATCCTACACACTAAATTCGATATCTACGTTTTTATGTTTACATTTATATTGTGTGTCTCTATTTCTGTCCGTCTCATCTAGTGAACATTGATTTGTAAGTATCATAATATCAATATGAAATAGAGCAGGTGATACCAGGAACAGTTACAAGTGAAAATGTTCTAGTATTGCCATGTTAAATAAACCGCCTTATATGTAGACATAAACCTCAAAAGGGTGGCCTATTGGGTAATTCCTTCAATATTTCCTATATACCTTTATATGTAGACATAGACCTCAAAAGGATGGCCTATTGGGTAATTCCTTCAATATTTCCTATATACCTTTATATGTAGACATAGACCTCAAAAGGATGGCCTATTGGGTAATTCCTTCAATATTTCCTATATACCTTTATATGTAGACATAGACCTCAAAAGGGTGGCCTATTGGGTAATTCCTTCAATATTTCCTATGTACCTTTATATGTAGACATAAACCTCAAAAGGGTGGCCTATTGGGTAATTCCTTCAATATTTCCTATATACCTTTATATGTAAACATAAACCTCAAAAGGGTGGCCTATTGGGTAATTCCTTCAATATTTCCTATATACCTTTATATGTAGACATAGACCTCAAAAGGATGGCCTATTGGGTAATTCCTTCAATATTTCCTATATACCTTTATATGTAGACATAGACCTCAAAAGGATGGCCTATTGGGTAATTCCTTCAATATTTCCTATATACCGTTATATGTAGACATAGACCTCAAAAGGATGGCCTATTGGGTAATTCCTTCAATATTTCCTATATACCTTTATATGTAGACATAGACCTCAAAAGGGTGGCCTATTGGGTAATTCCTTCAATATTTCCTATATACCTTTATATGTAGACATAAACCTCAAAAGGGTGGCCTATTGGGTAATTCCTTCAATATTTCCTATACTTGTTTTTGTCTAGAGATAGGCAAGTCTTAGTCAATATAAATCATTTAAGACAAGTCCCTCGATATGGCGTATGTCATTAATTGTTATAAATTTAAAATAACACGCACGGGATAAATAATAGCGGAAGTATTCACGTGGCATGATGTGGGGAGGTACACAACATTAAAACGTGTAATGAGGAAATGATGTGCAATAAAAAAGTAAAATATTGTGATAAAAAAACCCACCGGAGTCTTACCATCGATTCCTTTATTCAAATCCATTCGTCAATACATGGAATCCACTAAATTATAATAGGGATAAAACAAACGCTGGTTCTTCTCCTCTTTGAGATAAGAAAATAATTTCTTAAAAGTTAAAATAAGTAACGCTATGTGTTAAATTTTACCAGTTAATTGTCGGAAAACAATTACACCATTGAGGAAACTAGTCGATACTAAGAACAATGTTTGATGTTCCCACCAGAGGGTTCATTAAAAATTGATGTATCCCATTCATTTTGAAGCGGGAAAAATGATAGTTGATGCTGAAATGGGTGAAATCAATAAACGCCAATTACATGAAACGACCTTAAAAGGTAATCAGTAGCCTGAATTTATTGTTAGACATTAATAATAATAATCTCATGTAAACATGTATTGTATTTCCTTAAGCTTTTACTGAGATGAATGGCGACATGGTGTGGTAGCACCAATGGGGCACATACCAAAGTTGAAGAACTTCCAAGGCCGAGTAGACTGTGTCTTGATGTTGTAAGATCAGTGGAACAGACCAAAGTTCGAGAACTTTCAAGGCCGACTAAATGGTGACATTGATGTTGTAGCACCAGTGAAGCGGATACCAAAGTTCGAGAATTTTCAGAGAGTGTATGGAGACATGGTGTAGTAGGACTAGTGGAGGAGATACCATAGTGGAGAACTTTCAGAGAGTGAATGGAGACATGGTGTAGTAGCACTAGTGGAGCAGATACCACAGTGGAGAACTTTCAAGAGTGAATGGAGACATGGTGTAGTAGCACTAGTGGAGCAGATACCATAGTTGGAGATCTTTCAGAGAGTGAATGGAGACATGGTGTAGTAGCACTAGTGGAGCAGATACCATAGTGGAGAACTTTCAAGAGTGAATGGAGACATGATGTAGTAGCACTAGTGGAGCAGATACCATAGTTGGAGATCTTTCAGAGAGTGAATGGAGACATGGTGTAGTAGCACTAGTGGAGCAGATACCATAGTGGAGAACTTTCAAGAGTGAATGGAGACATGATGTAGTAGCACTAGTGGAGCAGATACCATAGTGGAGAACTTTCAAAGAGTGAATGGAGACATGATGTAGTAGCACTAGTGGAGCAGATACCATAGTGGAGAACTTTCAAGGAGTGAACGTAGACATGGTGTAGCAGCACTAGTGGAGCAGATACCATAGTGGAGAACGTTCAGAGAATGAATGAAGACATGGTGTAGCAGATACCATAGTGGAGAACTTTCAGAGAGTGAATGGAGACATGATGTAGTAGCACTAGTGGAGCAGATACCATAGTGAAGAACTTTCAGAGAGTGAATGGAGACATGGTGTAGTAGCACTATTGGAGCAGATACCATAGTGGAGAACTTTCAGAGAGTGAATGGAGACATGGTGTAGTAGCACTAGTGGAGCAGATACCATAGTGGAGAACTTTCAGAGAGTGAATGGAGATATGGTGTAGTAGCACTATTGGAGCAGATACCATAGTGGAGAACTTTCAAGGAGTGAATGGAGACATGGTGTAGTAGCACTAGTGGAGCAGATACCATAGTGGAGAATTTTCAGAGAGTGAATGGAGACATGGTGTAGTAGCACTAGTGGAGCAGATACCATAGTGGAGAACTTTCAGAGAGTGAATGGAGACATGGTGTAGTAGCATTAGTGGAGCATATACCATAGTGGAGATCTTTCAAAGAGTGAATGGAGACATGGTGTAGTAGCACTAGTGGAGCAGATACCATAGTGGAGAACTTTCAGAGAGTGAATGAAGACATGGTGTAGTAGCACTAGTGGAGCAGATACCATAGTGGAGAACTTTCAGAGAGTGAATGGAGACATGGTGTAGTAGCACTAGTGGAGCAGATACCATAGTGAAGAACTTTCAGAGAGTGAATGGAGACATGGTGTAGTAGCACTATTGGAGCAGATACCATAGTGGAGAACGTTCAGAGAGTGAATGGAGACATGGTGTAGTAGCACTAGTGGAGCAGATACCATAGTGGAGAACTTTCAGAGAGTGAATGGAGACATGGTGTAGTAGCACTATTGGAGCAGATACCATAGTGGAGAACTTTCAAGGAGTGAATGGAGACATGGTGTAGTAGCACTAGTGGAGCAGATACCATAGTGGAGAATTTTCAGAGAGTGAATGGAGACATGGTGTAGTAGCACTAGTGGAGCAGATACCATAGTGGAGAACTTTCAGAGAGTGAATGGAGACATGGTGTAGTAGCACTAGTGGAGCAGATACCATAGTGGAGAACTTTCAGAGAGTGAATGGAGACATGGTGTAGTAGCACTAGTGGAGCATATACCATAGTGGAGATCTTTCAAAGAGTGAATGGAGACATGGTGTAGTAGCACTGGTGGAGCAGATACCATAGTTGAGAACTTTCAGAGAGTGAATGGAGACATGGTGTAGTAGCACTAGTGGAGCAGATACCATAGTTGAGAACTTTCAGAGAGTGAATGGAGACATGGTGTAGTAGCACTAGTGGAGCAGATACCATAGTGGAGAACTTTCAGAGAGTGAATGGAGACATGGTGTAGTAGCACTAGTGGAGCAGATACCATAGTGGAGAATTTTCAGAGAGTGAATGGAGACATGGTGTAGTAGCACTAGTGGAGCAGATACCATAGTGGAGCACTTTCAGAGAGTGAATGGAGACATGGTGTAGTAGCACTAGTGGAGCAGATACCATAGTGGAGAACTTTCAGAGAGTGAATGGAGACATGGTGTAGTAGCACTAGTGGAGCATATACCATAGTGGAGATCTTTCAAAGAGTGAATGGAGACATGGTGTAGTAGCACTGGTGGAGCAGATACCATAGTTGAGAACTTTCAGAGAGTGAATGGAGACATGGTGTAGTAGCACTAGTGGAGCATATACCATAGTGGAGATCTTTCAAAGAGTGAATGGAGACATGGTGTAGTAGCACTAGTGGAGCAGATACCATAGTTGAGAACTTTCAGAGAGTGAATGAAGACATGGTGTAGTAGCACTAGTGGAGCATATACCATAGTGGAGAACTTTCAGAGAGTGAATGGAGACATGGTGTAGTAGCACTAGTGGAACAGATATCAAGGAATTAATGGAGACATGGTGTAGTAGCACGTTTTTATGTCCGTATTAAACGATGTTCAAATCGTTTTGACTCCCATTTGTTTTATAGGAGGTTAATGTTTAAATGGTGTTACGTGTATTTATTTACATATATTTCTGTCCAACACGACTTCCATATCAAATGATGTTCGTGTCGCTTAGCTGTATCACGACAGTTGTCACGGGTGGAACAGGAATTGCCAACCCTTCCGGAGCACCCCGAATTTTTTAGTGGGGCTCCTGTTGCTTGGTCTTTAGTTTTTCTGTGTATTGTTTTGTGTACCATTGTTTCTCCCTCTTTAGCCCTTGTATTGTGTCCTACCATTTAGTTTGTCCTTTGTCTCTTTAGCACCTTGTATTGTATCCTACCATTTAGTTTGTCCTTTTTCTCTTTAGCGCCTTGTATTGTGTCCTACCATTTAGTTTGTCCTTTTTCTCTTTAGCCCTTGTATTGTGTCCTACCATTTAGTTTGTCCTTTTTCTCTGTAGCCCTTGTATTGTGTCCTACCATTTAGTTTGTCCTTTTTCTCTTTAGCCCTTGTATTGTGTCCTACCATTTAGTTTGTCCTTTTTCTCTTTAGCCCTTGTATTGTATCCTACCATTTAGTTTGTCCTTTTTCTCTTTAGCGCCTTGTATTGTGTCCTACCATTTAGTTTGTCCTTTTTCTCTTTAGCACCTTGTATTGTATCCTACCATTTAGTTTGTCCTTTTTCTCTTTAGCGCCTTGTATTGTGTCCTACCATTTAGTTTGTCCTTTTTCTCTTTAGTCCTTGTATTGTGTCCTACCATTTAGCTTGTCCTTTTTCTCTTTAGCGCCATGTATTGTGTCCTACCATTTAGTTTGTCCTTTTTCTCTTCAGCCCTTGTATTGTGTCCTACCATTTAGTTTGTCCTTTTTCTCTTTAGCACCTTGTATTGTGTCCTACCATTTAGTTTGTCCTTTTCTCTTCAGCCCTTGTAATGTGTCCTACCATTTAGTTTGTCCTTTGTCTCTTTAGCACCTTGTATTGTGTCCTACCATTTAGTTTGTCCTTTTTCTCTTTAGCCCTTGTATTGTGTCCTACCATTTAGCTTGTCCTTTTTCTCTTTAGCGCCTTGTATTGTGTCCTACCATTTAGTTTGTCCTTTTTCTCTTTAGCCCTTGTATTGTGTCCTACCATTTAGCTTGTCCTTTTTCTCTTTAGCGCCTTGTATTGTGTCCTACCATTTAGTTTGTCCTTTTTCTCTTTAGCGCCTTGTATTGTGTCCTACCATTTAGTTTGTCCTTTTTCTCTTTAGCCCTTGTATTGTGTCCTACCATTTAGCTTGTCCTTTTTCTCTTTAGCGCCTTGTATTGTGTCCTACCATTTAGTTTGTCCTTTTTCTCTTTAGCGCCTTGTATTGTGTCCTACCATTTAGTTTGTCCTTTTTCTCTTTAGCCCTTGTATTGTGCCCTACCATTTAGCTTGTTCTTTTTCTCTTTATCGCCTTGTATTGTGTCCTACCATTTAGTTTGTCCTTTTTCTCTTTAGCCCTTGTATTGTGTCTTACCATTTAGTTTGTCCTTTTTCTCTTCAGCCCTTGTATTGTGTCCTACCATTTAGTTTGTCCTTTTTCTCTTTAGCACCTTGTATTGTGTCCTACCATTTAGTTTGTCCTTTTCTCTTCAGCCCTTGTATTGTGTTCTACCATTTAGTTTGTCATTTGTCTCTTTAGCACCTTGTATTGTGTCCTACCATTTAGTTTGTCCTTTTTCTCTTTAGCCCTTGTATTGTATACTACCATTTAGTTTGTCCTTTTTCTCTTTAGCGCCTTGTATTGTGTCCTACCATTTAGTTTGTCCTTTTTCTCTTTAGCCCTTGTATTGTGTCCTACCATTTAGTTTGTCCTTTTTCTCTTCAGCCCTTGTATTGTGTCCTACCATTTAGTTTGTCCTTTTTCTCTTTAGCCCTTGTATTGTGTCCTACCATTTAGTTTGTCCTTTTTCTCTTTAGCCCTTGTATTGTGTCCTACCATTTAGTTTGTCCTTTTTCTCTTTAGCGCCTTGTATTGTGTCCTACCATTTAGTTTGTCCTTTTTCTCTTTAGCGCCTTGTATTGTGTCCTACCATTTAGCTTGTCCTTTTTCTCTTTAGCGCCTTGTATTGTGTCCTACCATTTAGTTTGTCCTTTTTCTCTTTAGCGCCTTGTATTGTGTCCTACCATTTAGTTTGTCCTTTTTCTCTTTAGCCCTTGTATTGTGTCCTACCATTTAGCTTGTCCTTTTTCTCTTTATCGCCTTGTATTGTGTCCTACTATTTAGTTTGTCCTTTTTCTCTTTAGCCCTTGTATTGTGTCCTATCATTTAGTTTGTCCTTTTTCTCTTCAGCCCTTGTATTGTGTCCTACCATTTAGTTTGTCCTTTTTCTCTTTAGCACCTTGTATTGTGTCCTACCATTTAGTTTGTCCTTTTTCTCTTTAGCACCTTGTATTGTGTCCTACCATTTAGTTTGTCCTTTTTCTCTTTAGCACCTTGTATTGTGTCCTACCATTTAGTTTGTCCTTTTTCTCTTTAGCCCTTGTATTGTGTCCTACCATTTAGCTTGTCCTTTGTCTCTTTAGCACCTTGTATTGTGTCCTACCATTTAGTTTGTCCTTTTTCTCTTTAGCCCTTGTATTGTGTCCTACCATTTAGTTTGTCCTTTTTCTCTTTAGCACATTGTATTGTGTCCTACCATTTAGTTTGTCCTTTTTCTCCTTAGCCCTTGTATTGTGTCCTACCATTTAGCTTGTCCTTTTTCTCTTTAGCCCTTGTATTGTGTCCTACTATTTAGTTTGTCCTTTTTCTCTTTAGCCCTTGTATTGTGTCCTACCATTTAGCGTGTCTTTTTTCTCTTTAGCCCTTGTATTGTGTCCTACCATTTAGTTTGTCCTTTTTCTCTTTAGTACCTTGTATTGTGTCCTACCATTTAGTTTGTCCTTTTTCTCTTTAGCCCTTGTATTGTGTCCTGCCATTTAGCTTGTCCTTTTTCTCTTTAGCCCTTGTATTGTGTCCTGCCATTTAGCTTGTCCTTTTTCTCTTTAGCGCCTTCTATTGTGTCCTACCATTTAGTTTGTCCTTTTTATCTTTAGCCCTTGTATTGTGTCCTACCATTTAGCTTGTCCTTTTTCTCTTTAGCGCCTTGTATTGTGTCCTACCATTTAGCTTGTCCTTTTTCTCTTTAGCCCTTGTATTGTGTCCTGCCATTTAGCTTGTCCTTTTTCTCTTTAGCGCCTTCTATTGTGTCCTACCATTTAGTTTGTCCTTTTTCTCTTTAGCGCTTTGTATTGTGTCCTACCATTTAGTTTGTCCTTTTTATCTTTAGCGCTTTGTATTGTGTCCTACCATTTAGTTTGTCCTTTTTCTCTTTAGCCCTTGTATTGTGTCCTACCATTTAGCTTGTCCTTTTTCTCTTTAGCCCTTGTATTGTGTCCTACCATTTAGCTTGTCCTTTTTCTCTTTAGCGCCTTGTATTGTGTCCTACCATTTAGTTTGTCCTTTTTCTCTTTAGCCCTTGTATTGTGTCCTACCATTTAGCTTGTCCTTTTTCTCTTTAGCGTCTTGTATTGTGTCCTACCATTTAGTTTGTCCTTTGTCTCTTTATCGCCTTGTATTGTGTCCTACCATTTAGCTTGTCCTTTTTCTCTTTAGCCCTTGTATTGTGTCCTACCATTTAGTTTGTCCTTTTTCTCTTTAGCCCTTGTATTGTGTCCTACCATTTAGTTTGTCCTTTTTCTCTTTAGCCCTTGTATTGTGTCCTACCATTTAGTTTGTCCTTTTTCTCTTTAGCCCTTGTATTGTGTCCTACCATTTAGTTTGTCCTTTTTCTCTTTAGCCCTTGTATTGTGTCCTACCATTTAGTTTGTCCTTTTTCTCTTTAGCCCTTGTATTGTATCCTACCATTTAGTTTGTTCTTTTTCTCTTTAGCGCCTTGTATTGTGTCCTACCATTTAGTTTGTCCTTTTTCTCTTTAGCACCTTGTATTGTATCCTACCATTTAGTTTGTCCTTTTTCTCTTTAGCGCCTTGTATTGTGTCCTACCATTTAGTTTGTCCTTTTTCTCTTTAGCCCTTGTATTGTGTCCTACCATTTAGCTTGTCCTTTTTCTCTTTAGCGCCATGTATTGTGTCCTACCATTTAGTTTGTCCTTTTTCTCTTTAGCCCTTGTATTGTGTCCTACCATTTAGCTTGTCCTTTTTCTCTTTAGCGCCTTGTATTGTGTCCTACCATTCAGTTTGTCCTTTTTCTCTTTAGCCCTTGTATTGTGTCCTACCATTTAGCTTGTCCTTTTTCTCTTTAGCGCCTTGTATTGTGTCCTACCATTTAGTTTGTCCTTTTTCTCTTTAGCGCCTTGTATTGTGTCCTACCATTTAGCTTGTCCTTTTTCTCTTTAGCGCCTTGTATTGTGTCCTACCATTTAGTTTGTCCTTTTTCTCTTTAGCGCCTTGTATTGTGTCCTACCATTTAGTTTGTCCTTTTTCTCTTTAGCACTTGTATTGTGTCCTACCATTTAGCTTGTCCTTTTTCTCTTTATCGCCTTGTATTGTGTCCTACCATTTAGTTTGTCCTTTTTCTCTTTAGCCCTTGTATTGTGTCCTATCATTTAGTTTGTCCCTTTTCTCTTCAGCCCTTGTATTGTGTCCTACCATTTAGTTTGCCCTTTTTCTCTTTAGCACCTTGTATTGTGTCCTACCATTTAGTTTGTCCTTTTCTCTTCAGCCCTTGTATTGTGTTCTACCATTTAGTTTGTCATTTGTCTCTTTAGCACCTTGTATTGTGTCCTACCATTTAGTTTGTCCTTTTTCTCTTTAGCCCTTGTATTGTGTCCTACCATTTAGCTTGTCCTTTTTCTCTTTAGCGCCTTGTATTGTGTCCTACCATTTAGTTTGTCCTTTTTATCTTTAGCCCTTATATTGTGTCCTACCATTTAGCTTGTCCTTTTTCTCTTTAGCGCCTTGCATTGTGTCCTACCATTTAGTTTGTCCTTTTTCTCTTTAGCGCCTTGTATTGTGTCCTACCATTTAGTTTGTCCTTTTTCTCTTTAGCCCTTGTATTGTGTCCTACCATTTAGCTTGTCCTTTTTCTCTTTAGCGCCTTGTATTGTGTCCTACCATTTAGTTTGTCCATTTTCTCTTTAGCCCTTGTATTGTGTCCTACCATTTAGCTTGTCCTTTTTCTCTTTAGCGCCTTGTATTGTGTCCTACCATTTAGTTTGTCCTTTTTCTCTTTAGCGCCTTGTATTGTGTCCTACCATTTAGTTTGTCCTTTTTATCTTTAGCCCTTGTATTGTGTCCTACCATTTAGCTTGTCCTTTTTCTCTTTAGCGCCTTGTATTGTGTCCTACCATTTAGTTTGTCCTTTTTCTCTTTAGCCCTTGTATTGTGTCCTACCATTTAGCTTGTCCTTTTTCTCTTTAGCGCCTTGTATTGTGTCCTACCATTTAGTTTGTCCTTTTTCTCTTTAGCCCTTGTATTGTGTCCTACCATTTAGCTTGTCCTTTTTCTCTTTAGCGCCTTGTATTGTGTCCTATCATTTAGCTTGTCCTTTTTCTCTTTAACTCTTGTATTGTGTCCTACCATTTAGTTTGTCCTTTTTCTCTTTAGCCCTTGTATTGTATCCTACCATTTAGTTTGTCCTTTTTCTCTTTAGCACCTTGTATTGTGTCCTACCATTTAGTTTGTCCTTTTTCTCTTTATCGCCTTGTATTGTGTCCTACCATTTAGTTTGTCCTTTTTCTCTTTATCGCCTTGTATTGTGTCCTATCATTTAGCTTGTCCTTTTTCTCTTTAACTCTTGTATTGTGTCCTACCATTTAGTTTGTCCTTTTTCTCTTTAGCCCTTGTATTGTATCCTACCATTTAGTTTGTCCTTTTTCTCTTTAGCACCTTGTATTGTGTCCTACCATTTAGTTTGTCCTTTTTCTCTTTATCGCCTTGTATTGTGTCCTACCATTTAGTTTGTCCTTTTTCTCTTTAGCACCTTGTATTGTGTCCTACCATTTAGTTTGTCCTTTTTCTCTTTAGCCCTTGTATTGTGTCCTACCATTTAGCTTGTCCTTTGTCTCTTTAGCACCTTGTATTGTGTCCTACCATTTAGTTTGTCCTTTTTCTCTTTAGCCCTTGTATTGTGTCCTACCATTTAGTTTGTCCTTTTTCTCTTCAGCCCTTGTATTGTGTCCTACCATTTAGTTTGTCCTTTGTCTCTTCAGCCCTTGTATTGTGTCCTACCATTTAGCTTGTCCTTTGTCTCTTTAGCCCTTGTATTGTGTCCTACCATTTAGCTTGTCCTTTTTCTCTTTAGCCCTTGTATTGTGTCCTACTATTTAGTTTGTCCTTTTTCTCTTTAGCCCTTGTATTGTGTCCTACCATTTAGCGTGTCCTTTTTCTCTTTAGCCCTTGTATTGTGTCCTACCATTTAGTTTGTCCTTTTTCTCTTTAGCACCTTGTATTGTGTCCTACCATTTAGCTTGTCCTTTTTCTCTTTAGCGCCTTGTATTGTGTCCTACCATTTAGTTTGTCCTTTTTCTCTTTAGCCCTTGTATTGTGTCCTGCCATTTAGCTTGTCCTTTTTCTCTTTAGCGCCTTGTATTGTGTCCTACCATTTAGTTTGTCCTTTTTCTCTTTAGCCCTTGTATTGTGTCCTACCATTTAGTTTGTCCTTTTTATCTTTAGCCCTTGTATTGTGCCCTACCATTTAGCTTGTCCTTTTTCTCTTTAGCGCCTTGTATTGTGTCCTACCATTTAGCTTGTCCTTTTTCTCTTTAGCGCCTTGTATTGTGTCCTACCATTTAGTTTGTCCTTTTTCTCTTTAGCGCCTTGTATTGTGTCCTACCATTTAGTTTGTCCTTTTTCTCTTTAGCCCTTGTATTGTGTCCTACCATTTAGTTTGTCCTTTTTCTCTTTAGCGCTTTGTATTGTGTCCTACCATTTAGTTTGTCCTTTTTATCTTTAGCCCTTGTATTGTGTCCTACCATTTAGCTTGTCCTTTTTCTCTTTAGCGCCTTGTATTGTGTCCTACCATTTAGCTTGTCCTTTTTCTCTTTAGCCCTTGTATTGTGTCCTACCATTTAGCTTGTCCTTTTTCTCTTTAGCGCCTTGTATTGTGTCCTACCATTTAGTTTGTCCTTTTTCTCTTTAGCCCTTGTATTGTGTCCTACCATTTAGCTTGTCCTTTTTCTCTTTAGCGTCTTGTATTGTGTCCTACCATTTAGTTTGTCCTTTGTCTCTTTATCGCCTTGTATTGTGTCCTACCATTTAGCTTGTCCTTTTTCTCTTTAGCCCTTGTATTGTGTCCTACCATTTAGTTTGTCCTTTTTCTCTTTAGCCCTTGTATTGTGTCCTACCATTTAGTTTGTCCTTTTTCTCTTTAGCCCTTGTATTGTGTCCTACCATTTAGTTTGTCCTTTTTCTCTTTAGCCCTTGTATTGTGTCCTACCATTTAGTTTGTCCTTTTTCTCTTTAGCCGTGTATTGTGTCTTACCATTTAGTTTGTCCTTTTTCTCTTTAGCCCTTGTATTGTATCCTACCATTTAGTTTGTTCTTTTTCTCTTTAGCGCCTTGTATTGTGTCCTACCATTTAGTTTGTCCTTTTTCTCTTTAGCACCTTGTATTGTATCCTACCATTTAGTTTGTCCTTTTTCTCTTTAGCGCCTTGTATTGTGTCCTACCATTTAGTTTGTCCTTTTTCTCTTTAGCCCTTGTATTGTGTCCTACCATTTAGCTTGTCCTTTTTCTCTTTAGCGCCATGTATTGTGTCCTACCATTTAGTTTGTCCTTTTTCTCTTTAGCCCTTGTATTGTGTCCTACCATTTAGCTTGTCCTTTTTCTCTTTAGCGCCTTGTATTGTGTCCTACCATTCAGTTTGTCCTTTTTCTCTTTAGCCCTTGTATTGTGTCCTACCATTTAGCTTGTCCTTTTTCTCTTTAGCGCCTTGTATTGTGTCCTACCATTTAGTTTGTCCTTTTTATCTTTAGCCCTTATATTGTGTCCTACCATTTAGCTTGTCCTTTTTCTCTTTAGCGCCTTGCATTGTGTCCTACCATTTAGTTTGTCCTTTTTCTCTTTAGCGCCTTGTATTGTGTCCTACCATTTAGTTTGTCCTTTTTCTCTTTAGCCCTTGTATTGTGTCCTACCATTTAGCTTGTCCTTTTTCTCTTTAGCGCCTTGTATTGTGTCCTACCATTTAGTTTGTCCATTTTCTCTTTAGCCCTTGTATTGTGTCCTACCATTTAGCTTGTCCTTTTTCTCTTTAGCGCCTTGTATTGTGTCCTACCATTTAGTTTGTCCTTTTTCTCTTTAGCGCCTTGTATTGTGTCCTACCATTTAGTTTGTCCTTTTTATCTTTAGCCCTTGTATTGTGTCCTACCATTTAGCTTGTCCTTTTTCTCTTTAGCGCCTTGTATTGTGTCCTACCATTTAGTTTGTCCTTTTTCTCTTTAGCCCTTGTATTGTGTCCTACCATTTAGCTTGTCCTTTTTCTCTTTAGCGCCTTGTATTGTGTCCTACCATTTAGTTTGTCCTTTTTCTCTTTAGCCCTTGTATTGTGTCCTACCATTTAGCTTGTCCTTTTTCTCTTTAGCGCCTTGTATTGTGTCCTATCATTTAGCTTGTCCTTTTTCTCTTTAACTCTTGTATTGTGTCCTACCATTTAGTTTGTCCTTTTTCTCTTTAGCCCTTGTATTGTATCCTACCATTTAGTTTGTCCTTTTTCTCTTTAGCACCTTGTATTGTGTCCTACCATTTAGTTTGTCCTTTTTCTCTTTATCGCCTTGTATTGTGTCCTACCATTTAGTTTGTCCTTTTTCTCTTTATCGCCTTGTATTGTGTCCTATCATTTAGCTTGTCCTTTTTCTCTTTAACTCTTGTATTGTGTCCTACCATTTAGTTTGTCCTTTTTCTCTTTAGCCCTTGTATTGTATCCTACCATTTAGTTTGTCCTTTTTCTCTTTAGCACCTTGTATTGTGTCCTACCATTTAGTTTGTCCTTTTTCTCTTTATCGCCTTGTATTGTGTCCTACCATTTAGTTTGTCCTTTTTCTCTTTAGCACCTTGTATTGTGTCCTACCATTTAGTTTGTCCTTTTTCTCTTTAGCCCTTGTATTGTGTCCTACCATTTAGCTTGTCCTTTGTCTCTTTAGCACCTTGTATTGTGTCCTACCATTTAGTTTGTCCTTTTTCTCTTTAGCCCTTGTATTGTGTCCTACCATTTAGTTTGTCCTTTTTCTCTTCAGCCCTTGTATTGTGTCCTACCATTTAGTTTGTCCTTTGTCTCTTCAGCCCTTGTATTGTGTCCTACCATTTAGCTTGTCCTTTGTCTCTTTAGCCCTTGTATTGTGTCCTACCATTTAGCTTGTCCTTTTTCTCTTTAGCCCTTGTATTGTGTCCTACTATTTAGTTTGTCCTTTTTCTCTTTAGCCCTTGTATTGTGTCCTACCATTTAGCGTGTCCTTTTTCTCTTTAGCCCTTGTATTGTGTCCTACCATTTAGTTTGTCCTTTTTCTCTTTAGCACCTTGTATTGTGTCCTACCATTTAGCTTGTCCTTTTTCTCTTTAGCGCCTTGTATTGTGTCCTACCATTTAGTTTGTCCTTTTTCTCTTTAGCCCTTGTATTGTGTCCTGCCATTTAGCTTGTCCTTTTTCTCTTTAGCGCCTTGTATTGTGTCCTACCATTTAGTTTGTCCTTTTTCTCTTTAGCCCTTGTATTGTGTCCTACCATTTAGTTTGTCCTTTTTATCTTTAGCCCTTGTATTGTGCCCTACCATTTAGCTTGTCCTTTTTCTCTTTAGCGCCTTGTATTGTGTCCTACCATTTAGCTTGTCCTTTTTCTCTTTAGCGCCTTGTATTGTGTCCTACCATTTAGTTTGTCCTTTTTCTCTTTAGCGCCTTGTATTGTGTCCTACCATTTAGTTTGTCCTTTTTCTCTTTAGCCCTTGTATTGTGTCCTACCATTTAGTTTGTCCTTTTTCTCTTTAGCGCTTTGTATTGTGTCCTACCATTTAGTTTGTCCTTTTTATCTTTAGCCCTTGTATTGTGTCCTACCATTTAGCTTGTCCTTTTTCTCTTTAGCGCCTTGTATTGTGTCCTACCATTTAGCTTGTCCTTTTTCTCTTTAGCCCTTGTATTGTGTCCTACCATTTAGCTTGTCCTTTTTCTCTTTAGCGCCTTGTATTGTGTCCTACCATTTAGTTTGTCCTTTTTCTCTTTAGCCCTTGTATTGTGTCCTACCATTTAGCTTGTCCTTTTTCTCTTTAGCGTCTTGTATTGTGTCCTACCATTTAGTTTGTCCTTTGTCTCTTTATCGCCTTGTATTGTGTCCTACCATTTAGCTTGTCCTTTTTCTCTTTAGCCCTTGTATTGTGTCCTACCATTTAGTTTGTCCTTTTTCTCTTTAGCCCTTGTATTGTGTCCTACCATTTAGTTTGTCCTTTTTCTCTTTAGCCCTTGTATTGTGTCCTACCATTTAGTTTGTCCTTTTTCTCTTTAGCCCTTGTATTGTGTCCTACCATTTAGTTTGTCCTTTTTCTCTTTAGCCGTGTATTGTGTCTTACCATTTAGTTTGTCCTTTTTCTCTTTAGCCCTTGTATTGTATCCTACCATTTAGTTTGTTCTTTTTCTCTTTAGCGCCTTGTATTGTGTCCTACCATTTAGTTTGTCCTTTTTCTCTTTAGCACCTTGTATTGTATCCTACCATTTAGTTTGTCCTTTTTCTCTTTAGCGCCTTGTATTGTGTCCTACCATTTAGTTTGTCCTTTTTCTCTTTAGCCCTTGTATTGTGTCCTACCATTTAGCTTGTCCTTTTTCTCTTTAGCGCCATGTATTGTGTCCTACCATTTAGTTTGTCCTTTTTCTCTTTAGCCCTTGTATTGTGTCCTACCATTTAGCTTGTCCTTTTTCTCTTTAGCGCCTTGTATTGTGTCCTACCATTCAGTTTGTCCTTTTTCTCTTTAGCCCTTGTATTGTGTCCTACCATTTAGCTTGTCCTTTTTCTCTTTAGCGCCTTGTATTGTGTCCTACCATTTAGTTTGTCCTTTTTCTCTTTAGCGCCTTGTATTGTGTCCTACCATTTAGCTTGTCCTTTTTCTCTTTAGCGCCTTGTATTGTGTCCTACCATTTAGTTTGTCCTTTTTCTCTTTAGCGCCTTGTATTGTGTCCTACCATTTAGTTTGTCCTTTTTCTCTTTAGCCCTTGTATTGTGTCCTATCATTTAGCTTGTCCTTTTTCTCTTTATCGCCTTGTATTGTGTCCTACCATTTAGTTTGTACTTTTTCTCTTTAGCCCTTGTATTGTGTCCTATCATTTAGTTTGTCCTTTTTCTCTTCAGCCCTTGTATTGTGTCCTACCATTTAGTTTGCCCTTTTTCTCTTTAGCACCTTGTATTGTGTCCTACCATTTAGTTTGTCCTTTTCTCTTCAGCCCTTGTATTGTGTTCTACCATTTAGTTTGTCATTTGTCTCTTTAGCACCTTGTATTGTGTCCTACCATTTAGTTTGTCCTTTTTCTCTTTAGCACCTTGTATTGTGTCCTACCATTTAGTTTGTCCTTTTTCTCTTCAGCCCTTGTATTGTGTCCTATCATTTAGTTTGTCCTTTTTCTCTTTAGCCCTTGTATTGTGTCCTACCATTTAGCTTGTCCTTTTTCTCTTTAGCGCCTTGTATTGTGTCCTACCATTTAGTTTGTCCTTTTTATCTTTAGCCCTTGTATTGTGTCCTACCATTTAACTTGTCCTTTTTCTCTTTAGCGCCTTGCATTGTGTCCTACCATTTAGTTTGTCCTTTTTCTCTTTAGCGCCTTGTATTGTGTCCTACCATTTAGTTTGTCCTTTTTCTCTTTAGCCCTTGTATTGTGTCCTACCATTTAGCTTGTCCTTTTTCTCTTTAGCGCCTTGTATTGTGTCCTACCATTTAGTTTGTCCATTTTCTCTTTAGCCCTTGTATTGTGTCCTACCATTTAGCTTGTCCTTTTTCTCTTTAGCGCCTTGTATTGTGTCCTACCATTTAGTTTGTCCTTTTTCTCTTTAGCGCCTTGTATTGTGTCCTACCATTTAGTTTGTCCTTTTTATCTTTAGCCCTTGTATTGTGTCCTACCATTTAGCTTGTCCTTTTTCTCTTTAGCGCCTTGTATTGTGTCCTACCATTTAGTTTGTCCTTTTTCTCTTTAGCCCTTGTATTGTGTCCTACCATTTAGCTTGTCCTTTTTCTCTTTATCGCCTTGTATTGTGTCCTACCATTTAATTTGTCCTTTTTTTCTTTAGCCCTTGTATTGTGTCCTATCATTTAGTTTGTCCTTTTTCTCTTCAGCCCTTGTATTGTGTCCTACCATTTAGTTTGCCCTTTTTCTCTTTAGCACCTTGTATTGTGTCCTACCATTTAGTTTGTCCTTTTCTCTTCAGCCCTTGTATTGTGTTCTACCATTTAGTTTGTCATTTGTCCCTTTAGCACCTTGTATTGTGTCCTACCATTTAGTTTGTCCTTTTTCTCTTTAGCCCTTGTATTGTGTCCTACCATTTAGCTTGTCCTTTTTCTCTTTAGCGCCTTGTATTGTGTCCTACCATTTAGTTTGTCCTTTTTATCTTTAGCCCTTGTATTGTGTCCTACCATTTAGCTTGTCCTTTTTCTCTTTAGCGCCTTGCATTGTGTCCTACCATTTAGTTTGTCCTTTTTCTCTTTAGCGCCTTGTATTGTGTCCTACCATTTAGTTTGTCCTTTTTCTCTTTAGCCCTTGTATTGTGTCCTACCATTTAGCTTGTCCTTTTTCTCTTTAGCGCCTTGTATTGTGTCCTACCATTTAGCTTGTCCTTTTTCTCTTTAGCGCCTTGTATTGTGTCCTACCATTTAGTTTGTCCTTTTTCTCTTTAGCGCCTTGTATTGTGTCCTACCATTTAGTTTGTCCTTTTTACCTTTAGCCCTTGTATTGTGTCCTACCATTTAGCTTGTCCTTTTTCTCTTTAGCGCCTTGTATTGTGTCCTACCATTTAGTTTGTCCTTTTTCTCTTTAGCCCTTGTATTGTGTCCTACCATTTAGCTTGTCCTTTTTCTCTTTAGCGCCTTGTATTGTGTCCTACCATTTAGTTTGTCCTTTTTCTCTTTAGCCCTTGTATTGTGTCCTACCATTTAGCTTGTCCTTTTTCTCTTTAGCGCCTTGTATTGTGTCCTACCATTTAGTTTGTCCTTTTTCTCTTTAACTCTTGTATTATGTTCTACCATTTAGTTTGTCCTTTTTCTCTTTATCGCCTTGTATTGTGTCCTACCATTTAGTTTGTCCTTTTTCTCTTTAACTCTTGTATTGTGTCCTACCATTTAGTTTGTCCTTTTTCTCTTTAGCCCTTGTATTGTGTCCTATCATTTAGCTTGTCCTTTTTCTCTTTAACTCTTGTATTGTGTCCTACCATTTAGTTTGTCCTTTTTCTCTTTAGCCCTTGTATTGTATCCTACCATTTAGTTTGTCCTTTTTCTCTTTAGCACCTTGTATTGTGTCCTACCATTTAGTTTGTCCTTTTTCTCTTTATCGCCTTGTATTGTGTCCTACCATTTAGTTTGTCCTTTTTCTCTTTAGCACCTTGTATTGTGTCCTACCATTTAGTTTGTCCTTTTTCTCTTTAGCCCTTGTATTGTGTCCTACCATTTAGCTTGTCCTTTGTCTCTTTAGCACCTTGTATTGTGTCCTACCATTTAGTTTGTCCTTTTTCTCTTTAGCCCTTGTATTGTGTCCTACCATTTAGTTTGTCCTTTTTCTCTTCAGCCCTTGTATTGTGTCCTACCATTTAGTTTGTCCTTTGTCTCTTCAGCCCTTGTATTGTGTCCTACCATTTAGCTTGTCCTTTGTCTCTTTAGCCCTTGTATTGTGTCCTACCATTTAGCTTGTCCTTTTTCTCTTTAGCCCTTGTATTGTGTCCTACTATTTAGTTTGTCCTTTTTCTCTTTAGCCCTTGTATTGTGTCCTACCATTTAGCGTGTCCTTTTTCTCTTTAGCACCTTGTATTGTGTCCTACCATTTAGCTTGTCCTTTTTCTCTTTAGCGCCTTGTATTGTGTCCTACCATTTAGTTTGTCCTTTTTCTCTTTAGCCCTTGTATTGTGTCCTGCCATTTAGCTTGTCCTTTTTCTCTTTAGCGCCTTGTATTGTGTCCTACCATTTAGTTTTTCCTTTTTCTCTTTAGCCCTTGTATTGTGTCCTACCATTTAGTTTGTCCTTTTTATCTTTAGCCCTTGTATTGTGCCCTACCATTTAGCTTGTCCTTTTTCTCTTTAGCGCCTTGTATTGTGTCCTACCATTTAGTTTGTCCTTTTTCTCTTTAGCCCTTGTATTGTGTCCTACCATTTAGCTTGTCCTTTTTCTCTTTAGCGCCTTGTATTGTGTCCTACCATTTAGTTTGTCCTTTTTCTCTTTAGCCCTTGTATTGTGTCCTACCATTTAGCTTGTCCTTTTTCTCTTTAGCGTCTTGTATTGTGTCCTACCATTTAGTTTGTCCTTTTTCTCTTTATCGCCTTGGATTGTGTCCTACCATTTAGCTTGTCCTTTTTCTCTTTAGCCCTTGTATTGTGTCCTACCATTTAGTTTGTCCTTTTTCTCTTTAGCCCTTGTATTGTATCCTACCATTTAGTTTGTCCTTTGTCTCTTTAGCACCTTGTATTGTGTCCTACCATTTAGTTTGTCCTTTGTCTCTTTATCGCCTTGTATTGTGTCCTACCATTTAGTTTGTCCTTTTTCTCTTTAGCCCTTGTATTGTGTCCTACCATTTAGATTGTCCCTTTTCTCTTTAGCCCTTGTATTGTGTCCTACCATTTAGCTTGTCCTTTTTCTCTTTAGCACCTTGTATTGTGTCCTACCATTTAGTTTGTCCTTTTTCTCTTTAGCCCTTGTATTGTGTCCTACCATTTAGCTTGTCCTTTTTCTCTTTAGCCCTTGTATTGTGTCCTACCATTTAGTTTGTCCTTTTTATCTTTAGCCCTTGTATTGTGCCCTACCATTTAGCTTGTCCTTTTTCTCTTTAGCGCCTTGTATTGTGTCCTACCATTTAGTTTGTCCTTTTTCTCTTTAGCCCTTGTATTGTGTCCTACCATTTAGCTTGTCCTTTTTCTCTTTAGCGCCTTGTATTGTGTCCTACCATTTAGTTTGTCCTTTTTCTCTTTAGCCCTTGTATTGTGTCCTACCATTTAGCTTGTCCTTTTTCTCTTTAGCGTCTTGTATTGTGTCCTACCATTTAGTTTGTCCTTTTTCTCTTTATCGCCTTGGATTGTGTCCTACCATTTAGCTTGTCCTTTTTCTCTTTAGCCCTTGTATTGTGTCCTACCATTTAGTTTGTCCTTTTTCTCTTTAGCCCTTGTATTGTAT
Organism: Bathymodiolus septemdierum; assembly: GCA_963383655.1. Lineage (NCBI taxonomy): Eukaryota > Metazoa > Mollusca > Bivalvia > Mytilida > Modiolidae > Bathymodiolus > Bathymodiolus septemdierum. Next base: position 113,246,288 of record OY726518.1, on the reverse strand, counting down.
CCTACCATTTAGTTTGTCCTTTGTCTCTTTAGCACCTTGTATTGTGTCCTACCATTTAGTTTGTCCTTTTTCTCTTTATCGCCTTGTATTGTGTCCTACCATTTAGTTTGTCCTTTTTCTCTTTAGCCCTTGTATTGTGTCCTACCATTTAGTTTGTCCTTTTTCTCTTTAGCCCTTGTATTGTGTCCTACCATTTAGCTTGTCCTTTTTCTCTTTAGCACCTTGTATTGTGTCCTACCATTTAGTTTGTCCTTTTTCTCTTTAGCCCTTGTATTGTGTCCTATCATTTAGCTTGTCCTTTTTCTCTTTAGCCCTTGTATTGTGTCCTACCATTTAGTTTGTCCTTTTTCTCTTTAGCCCTTGTATTGTGTCCTACCATTTAGTTTGTCCTTTGTCTCTTTAGCACCTTGTATTGTGTTCTACCATTTAGTTTGTCCTTTTTCTCTTCAGCCCTTGTATTGTGTCCTACCATTTAGTTTGTCCTTTGTTTCTATAGCACCTTGCATTGTGTCCTACCATTTAGTTTGTCCTTTTTCTCTTTAGCTCTTGTATTGTGTCCTACCAATTAGCTTGTCCTTTTTCTCTTTAGTGCCTTGTATTGTGTCCTACCATTTAGTTTGTCCTTTTTCTCTTTAGCCCTTGTATTGTGTCCTACCATTTAGTTTGTCCTTTTTCTCTTTAGCACCTTGTATTGTGTCCTACCATTTAGTTTGTCCTTTGTCTCTTCAGCCCTTGTATTGTGTCCTACCATTTAGTTTGTCTTTTTTCTCTTTAGCACCTTGTATTGTGTCCTACCATTTAGTTTGTCCTTTGTCTCTTCAGCCCTTGTATTGTGTCCTACCATTTAGCTTGTCCTTTGTCTCATTAGCACCTTGTATTGTGTCCTACCATTTAGTTTGTCCTTTTGCTCTTTAGCACCTTGTATTGTGTCCTACCATTTAGTTTGTCCTTTGTTTCTTTAGCGCCTTGTATTGTGTCCTACCATTTAGTTTGTGCTTTTTCTCTTTATCGCCTTGTATTGTGTCCTATCATTTAGTTTGTGCTTTTTCTCTTTATCGCCTTGTATTGTGTCCTACCATTTAGTTTGTCCTTTTTCTCTTTAGCCCTTGTATTGTATCCTACCATTTAGTTTGTCCTTTGTTTCTTTAGCACCTTGTATTGTGTCCTACCATTTAGTTTGTCCTTTGTCTCTTCAGCCCTTGTATTGTGTCCTACCATTTAGTTTGTCCTTTTTCTCTTCAGCCCTTGTATTGTGTCCTACCATTTAGTTTGTCCTTTGTCTCTTCAGCCCTTGTATTGTGTCCTACCATTTAGTTTGTCCTTTGTCTTTTCAGCCCTTGTATTGTGTCCTACCATTTAGCTTGTCCTTTTTCTCTTTAGCGTCTTGTATTATGTTCTACCATTTAGTTTGTCCTTTTTCTCTTTATCGCCTTGTATTGTGTCCTACCATTTAGTTTGTCCTTTTTCTCTTTAACTCTTGTATTGTGTCCTACCATTTAGTTTGTCCTTTTTCTCTTTAGCCCTTGTATTGTGTCCTATCATTTAGCTTGTCCTTTTTCTCTTTAACTCTTGTATTGTGTCCTACCATTTAGTTTGTCCTTTTTCTCTTTAGCCCTTGTATTGTATCCTACCATTTAGTTTGTCCTTTTTCTCTTTAGCACCTTGTATTGTGTCCTACCATTTAGTTTGTCCTTTTTCTCTTTATCGCCTTGTATTGTGTCCTACCATTTAGTTTGTCCTTTTTCTCTTTAGCACCTTGTATTGTGTCCTACCATTTAGTTTGTCCTTTTTCTCTTTAGCCCTTGTATTGTGTCCTACCATTTAGCTTGTCCTTTGTCTCTTTAGCACCTTGTATTGTGTCCTACCATTTAGTTTGTCCTTTTTCTCTTTAGCCCTTGTATTGTGTCCTACCATTTAGTTTGTCCTTTTTCTCTTCAGCCCTTGTATTGTGTCCTACCATTTAGTTTGTCCTTTGTCTCTTCAGCCCTTGTATTGTGTCCTACCATTTAGCTTGTCCTTTGTCTCTTTAGCCCTTGTATTGTGTCCTACCATTTAGCTTGTCCTTTTTCTCTTTAGCCCTTGTATTGTGTCCTACTATTTAGTTTGTCCTTTTTCTCTTTAGCCCTTGTATTGTGTCCTACCATTTAGCGTGTCCTTTTTCTCTTTAGCACCTTGTATTGTGTCCTACCATTTAGCTTGTCCTTTTTCTCTTTAGCGCCTTGTATTGTGTCCTACCATTTAGTTTGTCCTTTTTCTCTTTAGCCCTTGTATTGTGTCCTGCCATTTAGCTTGTCCTTTTTCTCTTTAGCGCCTTGTATTGTGTCCTACCATTTAGTTTGTCCTTTTTCTCTTTAGCCCTTGTATTGTGTCCTACCATTTAGTTTGTCCTTTTTATCTTTAGCCCTTGTATTGTGCCCTACCATTTAGCTTGTCCCTTTTCTCTTTAGCGCCTTGTATTGTGTCCTACCATTTAGTTTGTCCTTTTTCTCTTTAGCCCTTGTATTGTGTCCTACCATTTAGCTTGTCCTTTTTCTCTTTAGCGCCTTGTATTGTGTCCGACCATTTAGTTTGTCCTTTTTCTCTTTTGCCCTTGTATTGTGTCCTACCATTTAGCTTGTCCTTTTTCTCTTTAGCGTCTTGTATTGTGTCCTACCATTTAGTTTGTCCTTTTTCTCTTTATCGCCTTGGATTGTGTCCTACCATTTAGCTTGTCCTTTTTCTCTTTAGCCCTTGTATTGTGTCCTACCATTTAGTTTGTCCTTTTTCTCTTTAGCCCTTGTATTGTATCCTACCATTTAGTTTGTCCTTTGTCTCTTTAGCACCTTGTATTGTGTCCTACCATTTAGTTTGTCCTTTGTCTCTTTATCGCCTTGTATTGTGTCCTACCATTTAGTTTGTCCTTTTTCTCTTTAGCCCTTGTATTGTGTCCTACCATTTAGTTTGTCCTTTTTCTCTTTAGCCCTTGTATTGTGTCCTACCATTTAGCTTGTCCTTTTTCTCTTTAGCACCTTGTATTGTGTCCTACCATTTAGTTTGTCCTTTTTCTCTTTAGCCCTTGTATTGTGTCCTACCATTTAGCTTGTCCTTTTTCTCTTTAGCCCTTGTATTGTGTCCTACCATTTAGTTTGTCCTTTTTATCTTTAGACCTTGTATTGTGCCCTACCATTTAGCTTGTCCTTTTTCTCTTTAGCGCCTTGTATTGTGTCCTACCATTTAGTTTGTCCTTTTTCTCTTTAGCCCTTGTATTGTGTCCTACCATTTAGCTTGTCCTTTTTCTCTTTAGCGCCTTGTATTGTGTCCTACCATTTAGTTTGTCCTTTTTCTCTTTAGCCCTTGTATTGTGTCCTACCATTTAGCTTGTCCTTTTTCTCTTTAGCGTCTTGTATTGTGTCCTACCATTTATTTTGTCCTTTTTCTCTTTATCGCCTTGGATTGTGTTCGACCATTTAGCTTGTCCTTTTTCTCTTTAGCCCTTGTATTGTGTCCTACCATTTAGTTTGTCCTTTTTCTCTTTAGCCCTTGTATTGTATCCTACCATTTAGTTTGTCCTTTGTCTCTTTAGCACCTTGTATTGTGTCCTACCATTTAGTTTGTCCTTTGTCTCTTTATCGCCTTGTATTGTGTCCTACCATTTAGTTTGTCCTTTTTCTCTTTAGCCCTTGTATTGTGTCCTACCATTTAGTTTGTCCTTTTTCTCTTTAGCCCTTGTATTGTGTCCTATCATTTAGCTTGTCCTTTTTCTCTTTAACTCTTGTATTGTGTCCTACCATTTAGTTTGTCCTTTTTCTCTTTAGCCCTTGTATTGTATCCTACCATTTAGTTTGTCCTTTTTCTCTTTAGCACCTTGTATTGTGTCCTACCATTTAGTTTGTCCTTTTTCTCTTTATCGCCTTGTATTGTGTCCTACCATTTAGTTTGTCCTTTTTCTCTTTAGCACCTTGTATTGTGTCCTACCATTTAGTTTGTCCTTTTTCTCTTTAGCCCTTGTATTGTGTCCTACCATTTAGCTTGTCCTTTGTCTCTTTAGCACCTTGTATTGTGTCCTACCATTTAGTTTGTCCTTTTTCTCTTTAGCCCTTGTATTGTGTCCTACCATTTAGTTTGTCCTTTTTCTCTTCAGCCCTTGTATTGTGTCCTACCATTTAGTTTGTCCTTTGTCTCTTCAGCCCTTGTATTGTGTCCTACCATTTAGCTTGTCCTTTGTCTCTTTAGCCCTTGTATTGTGTCCTACCATTTAGCTTGTCCTTTTTCTCTTTAGCCCTTGTATTGTGTCCTACTATTTAGTTTGTCCTTTTTCTCTTCAGCCCTTGTATTGTGTCCTACCATTTAGCGTGTCCTTTTTCTCTTTAGCACCTTGTATTGTGTCCTACCATTTAGCTTGTCCTTTTTCTCTTTAGCGCCTTGTATTGTGTCCTACCATTTAGTTTGTCCTTTTTCTCTTTAGCCCTTGTATTGTGTCCTGCCATTTAGCTTGTCCTTTTTCTCTTTAGCGCCTTGTATTGTGTCCTACCATTTAGTTTGTCCTTTTTCTCTTTAGCCCTTGTATTGTGTCCTACCATTTAGGTTGTCCTTTTTCTCTTTAGCCCTTGTATTGTGTCCTACCATTTAGCTTGTCCTTTTTCTCTTTAGCACCTTGTATTGTGTCCTACCATTTAGTTTGTCCTTTTTCTCTTTAGCCCTTGTATTGTGTCCTACCATTTAGCTTGTCCTTTTTCTCTTTAGCCCTTGTATTGTGTCCTACCATTTAGTTTGTCCTTTTTATCTTTAGCCCTTGTATTGTGCCCTACCATTTAGCTTGTCCTTTTTCTCTTTAGCGCCTTGTATTGTGTCCTACCATTTAGTTTGTCCTTTTTCTCTTTAGCCCTTGTATTGTGTCCTACCATTTAGCTTGTCCTTTTTCTCTTTAGCGCCTTGTATTGTGTCCTACCATTTAGTTTGTCCTTTTTCTCTTTAGCCCTTGTATTGTGTCCTACCATTTAGCTTGTCCTTTTTCTCTTTAGCGTCTTGTATTGTGTCCTACCATTTAGTTTGTCCTTTTTCTCTTTATCGCCTTGGATTGTGTCCTACCATTTAGCTTGTCCTTTTTCTCTTTAGCCCTTGTATTGTGTCCTACCATTTAGTTTGTCCTTTTTCTCTTTAGCCCTTGTATTGTATCCTACCATTTAGTTTGTCCTTTGTCTCTTTAGCACCTTGTATTGTGTCCTACCATTTAGTTTGTCCTTTGTCTCTTTATCGCCTTGTATTGTGTCCTACCATTTAGTTTGTCCTTTTTCTCTTTAGCCCTTGTATTGTGTCCTACCATTTAGTTTGTCCTTTTTCTCTTTAGCCCTTGTATTGTGTCCTATCATTTAGCTTGTCCTTTTTCTCTTTAACTCTTGTATTGTGTCCTACCATTTAGTTTGTCCTTTTTCTCTTTTGCCCTTGTATTGTATCCTACCATTTAGTTTGTCCTTTTTCTCTTTAGCACCTTGTATTGTGTCCTACCATTTAGTTTGTCCTTTTTCTCTTTATCGCCTTGTATTGTGTCCTACCATTTAGTTTGTCCTTTTTCTCTTTAGCACCTTGTATTGTGTCCTACCATTTAGTTTGTCCTTTTTCTCTTTAGCCCTTGTATTGTGTCCTACCATTTAGCTTGTCCTTTGTCTCTTTAGCACCTTGTATTGTGTCCTACCATTTAGTTTGTCCTTTTTCTCTTTAGCCCTTGTATTGTGTCCTACCATTTAGTTTGTCCTTTTTCTCTTCAGCCCTTGTATTGTGTCCTACCATTTAGTTTGTCCTTTGTCTCTTCAGCCCTTGTATTGTGTCCTACCATTTAGCTTGTCCTTTTTCTCTTTAGCCCTTGTATTGTGTCCTACCATTTAGCTTGTCCTTTTTCTCTTTAGCCCTTGTATTGTGTCCTACTATTTAGTTTGTCCTTTTTCTCTTTAGCCCTTGTATTGTGTCCTACCATTTAGCGTGTCCTTTTTCTCTTTAGCACCTTGTATTGTGTCCTACCATTTAGCTTGTCCTTTTTCTCTTTAGCGCCTTGTATTGTGTCCTACCATTTAGTTTGTCCTTTTTCTCTTTAGCCCTTGTATTGTGTCCTGCCATTTAGCTTGTCCTTTTTCTCTTTAGCGCCTTGTATTGTGTCCTACCATTTAGTTTGTCCTTTTTCTCTTTAGCCCTTGTATTGTGTCCTACCATTTAGTTTGTCCTTTTTATCTTTAGCCCTTGTATTGTGCCCTACCATTTAGCTTGTCCTTTTTCTCTTTAGCGCCTTGTATTGTGTCCTACCATTTAGTTTGTCCTTTTTCTCTTTAGCCCTTGTATTGTGTCCTACCATTTAGCTTGTCCTTTTTCTCTTTAGCGCCTTGTATTGTGTCCTACCATTTAGTTTGTCCTTTTTCTCTTTAGCCCTTGTATTGTGTCCTACCATTTAGCTTGTCCTTTTTCTCTTTAGCGTCTTGTATTGTGTCCTACCATTTAGTTTGTCCTTTTTCTCTTTATCGCCTTGGATTGTGTCCTACCATTTAGCTTGTCCTTTTTCTCTTTAGCCCTTGTATTGTGTCCTACCATTTAGTTTGTCCTTTTTCTCTTTAGCCCTTGTATTGTATCCTACCATTTAGTTTGTCCTTTGTCTCTTTAGCACCTTGTATTGTGTCCTACCATTTAGTTTGTCCTTTGTCTCTTTATCGCCTTGTATTGTGTCCTACCATTTAGTTTGTCCTTTTTCTCTTTAGCCCTTGTATTGTGTCCTACCATTTAGTTTGTCCTTTTTCTCTTTAGCCCTTGTATTGTGTCCTACCATTTAGCTTGTCCTTTTTCTCTTTAGCACCTTGTATTGTGTCCTACCATTTAGTTTGTCCTTTTTCTCTTTAGCCCTTGTATTGTGTCCTACCATTTAGCTTGTCCTTTTTCTCTTTAGCCCTTGTATTGTGTCCTACCATTTAGTTTGTCCTTTTTATCTTTAGCCCTTGTATTGTGCCCTACCATTTAGCTTGTCCTTTTTCTCTTTAGCGCCTTGTATTGTGTCCTACCATTTAGTTTGTCCTTTTTCTCTTTAGCCCTTGTATTGTGTCCTACCATTTAGCTTGTCCTTTTTCTCTTTAGCGCCTTGTATTGTGTCCTACCATTTAGTTTGTCCTTTTTCTCTTTAGCCCTTGTATTGTGTCCTACCATTTAGCTTGTCCTTTTTCTCTTTAGCGTCTTGTATTGTGTCCTACCATTTAGTTTGTCCTTTTTCTCTTTATCGCCTTGGATTGTGTCCTACCATTTAGCTTGTCCTTTTTCTCTTTAGCCCTTGTATTGTGTCCTACCATTTAGTTTGTCCTTTTTCTCTTTAGCCCTTGTATTGTATCCTACCATTTAGTTTGTCCTTTGTCTCTTTAGCACCTTGTATTGTGTCCTACCATTTAGTTTGTCCTTTGTCTCTTTATGGCCTTGTATTGTGTCCTACCATTTAGTTTGTCCTTTTTCTCTTTAGCCCTTGTATTGTGTCCTACCATTTAGTTTGTCCTTTTTCTCTTTAGCCCTTGTATTGTGTCCTACCATTTAGCTTGTCCTTTTTCTCTTTAGCACCTTGTATTGTGTCCTACCATTTAGTTTGTCCTTTTTCTCTTTAGCCCTTGTATTGTGTCCTACCATTTAGCTTGTCCTTTTTCTCTTTAGCCCTTGTATTGTGTCCTACCATTTAGTTTGTCCTTTTTCTCTTTAGCCCTTGTATTGTGTCCTACCATTTAGTTTGTCCTTTGTCTCTTTAGCACCTTGTATTGTGTTCTACCATTTAGTTTGTCCTTTTTCTCTTCAGCCCTTGTATTGTGTCCTACCATTTAGTTTGTCCTTTGTTTCTATAGCACCTTGCATTGTGTCCTACCATTTAGTTTGTCCTTTTTCTCTTTAGCTCTTGTATTGTGTCCTACCAATTAGCTTGTCCTTTTTCTCTTTAGTGCCTTGTATTGTGTCCTACCATTTAGTTTGTCCTTTTTCTCTTTAGCCCTTGTATTGTGTCCTACCATTTAGTTTGTCCTTTTTCTCTTTAGCACCTTGTATTGTGTCCTACCATTTAGTTTGTCCTTTGTCTCTTCAGCCCTTGTATTGTGTCCTACCATTTAGTTTGTCTTTTTTCTCTTTAGCACCTTGTATTGTGTCCTACCATTTAGTTTGTCCTTTTTCTCTTCAGCCCTTGTATTGTGTCCTACCATTTAGCTTGTCCTTTGTCTCATTAGCACCTTGTATTGTGTCCTACCATCTAGTTTGTCCTTTTTCTCTTTAGCACCTTGTATTGTGTCCTACCATTTAGTTTGTCCTTTGTTTCTTTAGCGCCTTGTATTGTGTCCTACCATTTAGTTTGTGCTTTTTCTCTTTATCGCCTTGTATTGTGTCCTATCATTTAGTTTGTGCTTTTTCTCTTTATCGCCTTGTATTGTGTCCTACCATTTAGTTTGTCCTTTTTCTCTTTAGCCCTTGTATTGTATCCTACCATTTAGTTTGTCCTTTGTTTCTTTAGCACCTTGTATTGTGTCCTACCATTTAGTTTGTCCTTTTTCTCTTTAGCACCTTGTATTGTGTCCTATCATTTAGTTTGTCCTTTTTCTCTTTAGCCCTTGTATTGTGTCCTACCATTTAGTTTGTCCTTTGTCTCTTCAGCCCTTGTATTGTGTCCTACCATTTAGTTTGTCCTTTGTCTCTTCAGCCCTTGTATTGTGTCCTACCATTTAGTTTGTCCTTTTTCTCTTCAGCCCTTGTATTGTGTCCTACCATTTAGTTTGTCCTTTGTCTCTTCAGCCCTTGTATTGTGTCCTACCATTTAGTTTGTCCTTTGTCTCTTCAGCCCTTGTATTGTGTCCTACCATTTAGTTTGTCCTTTGTCTCTTCAGCCCTTGTATTGTGTCCTACCATTTAGCTTGTCCTTTGTCTCTTTAGCCCTTGTATTGTGTCCTACCATTTAGTTTGTCCTTTTTCTCTTTAGCCCTTGTATTGTGTCCTACCATTTAGTTTGTCCTTTTTCTCTTTAGTGCCTTTTATTGTGTCCTACCATTTAGTTTGTCCTTTGTTTCTTTAGCACCTTGTATTGTGTCCTACCATTTAGTTTGTCCTTTTTCTCTTTAGCCCTTGTATTGTGTCCTACCATTTAGCTTGTCCTTTTTCTCTTTAGCCCTTGTATTGTGTCCTACCATTTAGTTTGTCCTTTGTTTCTTTAGCGCCTTGTATTGTGTCCTACCATTTAGTTTGTCCTTTTTCTCTTTAGCACCTTGTATTGTGTCCTACCATTTAGTTTGTCCTTTGTTTCTTTAGCACCTTGTATTGTGTCCTACCATTTAGTTTGTCCTTTTTCTCTTTAGCACCTTGTATTGTGTCCTACCATTTAGTTTGTCCTTTGTTTCTTTAGCACCTTGTATTGTGTCCTACCATTTAGTTTGTCCTTTGTTTCTTTAGCACCTTGTATTGTGTCCTACCATTTAGTTTGTCCTTTTTCTCTTTAGCCCTTGTATTGTGTCCTACCATTTAGCTTGTCCTTTTTCTCTTTAGCCCTTGTATTGTGTCCTACCATTTAGTTTGTCCTTTGTTTCTTTAGCGCCTTGTATTGTGTCCTACCATTTAGTTTGTCCTTTTTCTCTTTAGCACCTTGTATTGTGTCCTACCATTTAGTTTGTCCTTTGTTTCTTTAGCGCCTTGTATTGTGTCCTACCATTTAGTTTGTCCTTTTTCTCTTTAGCACCTTGTATTGTGTCCTACCAATTAGCTTGTCCTTTGTTTCTTTAGCACCTTGTATTGTGTCCTACCATTTAGTTTGTCCTTTTTCTCATTAGTGCCTTGCATTGTGTCCTACCATTTATACTTTAACACATCATTCATGCCTAGTTTAGGTTCAAAAGTAAAATAGTTTCTGAGAGAGGGATTCTGACACATATTTCTAGACTTTAAATCATGTTTGGCATAGTCACAAATCCTCCACTCTTATGACATATGACCACCCATAGATGATAGTATGAATTAGTATAAATAATACATATAATATGATAAAGTTGTCTGTTACTTATAGAATATCAGTGATATGGAGCTTTCTGTTACACCACCTTCCAGACATATTGGTAGAAAATAGAGCTTATGAAACACAACCGTTTTTATTAAAAAAAAATGGTTTTGACTTTATAAGCGGCCACTCAACAGTACTCCAGCTGCTACAAGTACTAAATAAATAGTATTAGATATTGGACAAGGGGCAGGGTCAGGGGTGATTGTCATATACTGTGACTTCATGAAGGTATCACTAGTGACAAAGACCAAAATTGAGTCTAATAAACAAACTAGAAAAATACCAAAGCACATGACAATAATTCTACTACTACCATTATGTGGCCACCAGCAACAAGTTTGATTACTCTGCCACTATTGGATGCATATATAAAATGAAATGATTTTCAGTAGTGTTGTATAATGCACGGAATGATCCTGTTTGCTTAGAAGGATACAAATAATTCTGAATGGGGAAAAATTGGAATTGAAGGAAGTGTCTAGTGGAACCCACAAGGTTCTGTAAAATCTGCACTATTATTATATTATTGTCTTCTCCTGAAGGAACTGTTTTCCTATAGCGTTGTGTGGTGATGGCACTATACCTCACCAGAGACAATAATATGATAAGTACACAACATCTCATTATGGACATACAAGGAAAACACTCATCAGCCTTTACATTGTTGTCAAACCTCGCCATGTTGACAGAAAATGATAAACAGACTACAGCCCAGTCTATTTTAAGGGAGGTCAATCTTGCTAAAAATATATACAATTATCTATTCTACAGGTATAGTCCCAGCAGGAAATCCTTTCAACTGTTATAGTCCTGTCACTAGCTATAGTCACCCGTTGCCAAGATTAAGCAAAAACTGATCAAAAATAGTTAACATTAATCATCTAATCAAAATAAAGCATTTTCATATGTTATGCACTAAATATTAATGACATACCGTTAGTAACAAGAATAGAAACCCAAACTTTTCTATTTGATGATGACATCAAGGTATTAAAATGGACATTCCAGCAGTCGTATTGATTAAATCTGCATACCGACAAAACCGCACCACACAAATGACAGTAAAAGTGGCTGCTACATTTTCATCCAGGTAAATTCAAGGTATTAGGAATAAGGAAAGCAACAATAAACAAGATATGATTATAATTTAATGATTATGAAGTCTCTCAAACCGGCCACTGACAACAGGTTTAAAAAATAAATCAAATGCTACCTTTGAAATAAAAAAATATTGAATTTTTGCGGTATTGTGGTGACCATTTTGAAAATGGTGACCGGTAGAAATTTTTCGATGTTAGGAATCAATTCGGGACATCATAATCTACCCACATATGAAATGTCGCTGAAATCGGATAATGTTGAATTTGTGCGGTATTGTGGTGGCCATTTTGAAAATGGCAACCGGTAGAAATTTTGCAATGTCGGGAATCAATTCAGGACATCATAATCTACCTACATATGAAATTTCGTTGAAATCGAACAATGTTGAATTTGTGCGGTATTGTGGTGGCCATTCTGAAAATGGTGACCGGTAGAAATTTTTAGATGTTAGAATCAATTCGGGACATCATAATCTACCCACATATGAAATGTCGCTGAAATCGGATAATGTTGAATTTGTGTGGTATTGTGGCGGCCATTTTGAAAATGGCAACCGGTAGAAATTTTTCGATGTCAAGACATCATTATCTACCCACATATCAAATTTGGATGACATCGGACAATGTTGAATTTTTACCACCCATTTTTTATGCCGTGTTTTGGCAGCCATTTTGAAAATGGCAGAGATGTTGAAAATTTTGAAAACACAGAATTGCTCCTCTAATGGTGACCTATCACTATGTCAAATTTTATGTCTCTATCATTATCTATTTAGAAGTTATGAACATTAATGTACGAAATTTCAACTTTCCCATAGGATTCTATAGTAACCCCCACCCCCTTTGAACCCCTAAAAATATGACACTGACCTCCTTTACCACAAATCTGAAAACTTTAGGATCAACTAGAAACATATATATATAACTCCACCAAGTTTCATGAAATTCTGTCCAGTAGTTCCTGAGATCTGCCGTGGACAAGTTCATGGTCCGCGGAAAGAAAGAAAGGAGAAGAATAATAATAATAACAAGATATGATTATAATCTAACGATTATGAAGTCTCTCAAACCGGCCACTGACACTATCTACCCACATATCAAATTTTGATGATATCGGACAATGTTGAATTTTTACCCTCCATTTTTATGCAGTGTTTTGGTAGACATCTTGAAAATTTTGAAAACACAGAATTGCTCCTCTAATGGTGACCTAACACTATGTCAAATTGTATGTCTCTATCATTATCCAGTTAGAAGTTATCAACATTAATGAACAAAATTTCAAGTTTCCCATAGGATTCTATAGTAACCCCCACCCTCTTTGAACCCCCAAAAATATGGCTTTGACCCCCTTTACCACAAATCTGAAAAGCTTAGGATCAACTAGAAACATATATCTATAACTCCACCAAGTTCCATGAAATTCTGTCCTGTAGTTCCTGAGATCTGCCGTGGACAAGTTCATGATGCACGGAAAGAAAGAAGAAGAATAAGAAGAATAAGAATAATAATAATAATAAGAAGAAACGGAGCAAAAACAATAAGTCCCCCAAACTTTGTTTGGGAGACTTAATAAGAAACGGAGCAAAAACAATAAGTCTCCAAACGTTGTTTGGGAGACTTAATAAGTAAGTTTACAACCTGATAGTTTACCACCAATGCAATACGTTAACGTTTACCACCAATGCAATACATTGAACAGTTTACCACCAATGCAATACGTTGAACACTTTCAAATTATTAAACATTGACCTTGTGACTTACCAAAATTGATTGGAATATTCTAATGGTGGTCGTACAAAATGTAAGACCCTCATGTGGAATATGTTATAGGAGGGGGGACCAAAAAAGTCCACTGACAATCAAACCTATTTTCTGAGGACTGACTGACAAAGCCTGAAGTACTGATGCTAGCATGTAGATAAAAAGGAGGCGACATGGTAGAAATGTACAAGATATTATCTAGAAAATATGATGAAGACATGGCCCATATTTATACCACTGAGTGATGATTCCACAACACAAGGACACAGCATGAAACTTTATAAATCAAGACTAAAATGATAGTAAATATTCATTCACAAAAACAAAACCCTTATAAATCTGGAACAACTTACAACCTACAGTTGTAAATGCACGAACAATACAATAATTTGAAGCACAGATTGATTGATTCTGGGAAATCCAAGTTCTTTTGACTTTTTAACAAGGTTTATTGTTTGTAAACATGTCTCGTCATCAATATAGCTAAAATACTGCCTACATGATGTTAAACAACAATCACTCAATCTGTGGTGGCAATGTTTGTAAACAGATCGGGACGAAATCAGCAATCTTTATAGAGGACCTTCCATAGATGCTTCCTACCAAGTTTCAGTTCATTTGGCCAAGCGGTTTCAGAGGAGAAGATAAAAAAAAATCCGCCAATCAGAAACAAGAATTGCCTGTGGCGGCTATGTTTGTTAATGGATCGGGACAAAATGTGCAACATTTAGAGAGGACCTACCATAGATACTTCCTACCAAGTTTCAGTTCACTTGGCTGAGGGGTTACAGAGAAGAAGATTAAAATGTGAAAAGTTAACGGACAACAGACGATGGACGCCAAGTGATGGCAAAAGCTCACATTGCCTTTGGCAAGGTGAGCTAAAAATGGTTGAGAATCACAGAACCCGCAGTACCATAAGGTCTGACTATATATAAAATTCTTGCAAATAGAATCATAAATATTGACTAACATAACCAACAAATAATACATACTCTTAATATGAATCTATTGTAAAAAAGTATAAATATAATTTTAAATTGCTAACAAAATAAATAAACAAAAAACAATTGAATAAAGAATATACAGTACATTAATAATCAGGTTTAACGATTCTGTGCAAAGAAACAAAAATAATACATAAACGTCTAAAAAAGATGTTAAAATATAACAAAAATAACTATAAGTCTACAAAAAGACTATAATTATAATCAAATGGACAGATATTTCGCTTGACCGACAAGTTTCATCAGCGTCTGTATCTGATTTGAAAAATTGTCACGTGACCATCAGTTATAGTGACGTAAATATCATAATCTTGAACTTTATACTTTATATTATCAAAATATATATGTACACTTATTATAAAGAATATGAAAACAATGAGAAAATGTAATGATGAAATTTACCAACTAGCTAAGGACTGGTTAAAAAGTTAAAAAACAACAAAAGATTTAGGCCTTTTTGTTTATGCCCTCCGGATGTAATATTTGTAACTCGTGGATCCAAAAACTCTCTTTTTTCTTGTCTTTGATTCTCTTTCCAACTTGGATTGTGGTCAATGATATAAATTTTGGATCTACCAAAGTCATGCAATGAGTGCCCTGGCGACACACAGTGTTGACTCACGGGCAAGAGCGTCTTTTTCGTATGGTCACTTCTGTGTTCATTCATTCTTTTGGAAGTGTCCAACCATTCAACAAAATAATGAATAGACACAGAAGTGACCTTACAATAAAGACGTTCTTGCCCGTAAGTAAACACTTTGTGTCGCCGGGACACTCATTGGATGACTGGTAGATCCAAAATTTATATCATTGACCACAATCAAAGTTGGAAAGAGCATCAAAGACAAAAAAAGAGAGTTTTTGGATCTGCGAGTTACAATTTTTTTTTTTTTTTTTTTTAAACTTTTTAACCAGTCCCTGGTCCTTAACTAGTTGGTAAATTTCATCATTACATTTTCTCATTGTTTTCATATTCTTTATAATTAGTGTACATATATATTTTAATAATATAAAGAATAAAGTTCAAGATTATGATTTCTATGTCACGATAACTGATGATCACGTGACAATTTTTCAAATCAGATTACAGATGCTGATGAAGCTTGTCGGTCAAGCGAAATATCCGTCCATTTGATTATAATTATTGTTATATTTTAACATCTTTTTTGATGTTGTTGTGCTACATTTTAGACGTTTATATATATATATATCTATGTAGGGCATAATTAAAGCTTTGGTATTTGTTTGATCTTTTTATTCATAAAAAAAAACCCTGATTATTTAACTTTATATTATAAAGAGAATATACAAGATAACTTTGTTTATTGGTAATTTACACATCTTTCTGACATGTCTCGACATACATTATCACTAGTATCAGTACTCGCCCTATCAGATTCGCTATGATACTAGTGATAATGTCTGTCTCGACCTTAATAACTGCCACTATTCAATATATACTAGTATCAACATGTACAATTATATTTGTGATATTTGTGGTATGTTGTCTTAAATTGAATTTTGTTACAATGACTGATGCAACACATGTTGTAGTGTAAGAGATTGAAGTCACTATTAGTTCTCCACCCTCTGATCATAATTGATTCACCTTTTTATTAGACTAACATCTTGCAAGTGGTCAACTTTGAGATCCAAAGACCCTACAGGGATCATGATTTCAAATTATTTTACCTTCACAAAAATATTTTTATAAAATGAATCAGTTAATAGACTTACAATGGTCTTGTTCTTGTATGCTCTGTAATGTTTTGGAACATGGTAAGTGACCATGATGAAGTGTTTTATTTATATATTTCTAGACAACAAAATAACTTCTTGTAATTTTGTTGATATTACAAAATCCCAATTATCCCCCCTTCAAACCATATGGTTTATATCAATAACAGGCCTATGGTTTAATAGTCTAAGTTATTATTATAAAACATTATATTTAACTATTATTAGTAAATAATTGTAATCCTAAAATGGTGTTACATGTACAGTGGAACCTGTCTAATCCAACAAACCAAGGGACCAGGGAAATACGTCAGATTTTACAGGGTGTCAGAATATTCTGGTTTCAGTTTTGGTCGATGAACAAATTTAACAAAAGAAATTGTGTATATTTACTTAATGTAGGATGGTTGAAATAATTAGAATTAGCATGTTTATAGAATGTAGATCAAAATACACTCAATATTAAATTTATGTCACAATTAAAAAATGTCAGTATAATATTTAAATTTGTTCCATGAAATATAGAAATTTGATCATGACAATTTCTAGCAAGACTTTGATTTGTATATTTGTCTGTGTGAATTGTTGTTTCAACACCAATGCCAGTTCATTATTTTTGTCAGACTGTTCTCTGTATCATTGACATTTTGTTTTTTGTAGCCATGTCCTTCAATACTTAAATATTGTAACATGAATGCATTTTTTTCCTTTGATCTTTTTATGGTTTTATACAAGAATGTAAGCAACAGCTAAGAAGTATGAAATAATACATGCAGATATGTGATATTGCACTTTAAATCTGGGCTGTAGCTTTATTACTCTCTGAGAGCCATACAATAATCAATGACCTAGATGTGATATTACACTGCCTAAGCTCCACCTTCATTTTTTCCAGTCCAGTGTAAACTCCTTTAAAAGAAAATAATAAATTTTTGGCAAAATTATATTAATTTATCCTTGAAAACAAATTGATTTGATAGTTGATCTGATCTATCTAAACTTACTTCAGTAAAGAGAACATTCACTGTTTTAAAGTACAATTCGGACAACACCAGTAAGAAAAAGTCTCTACTAAATGAACAACCAACTCTAAATTTTGTCTTTTAGCTTAAAATTGAAAACTTAGTTTAAAAAAAAGGGAAGATAATGTAACAGTTAATGAAAAGAGTATGATTTAGGTTACGATAAGGGTACAGGAAAGGTGGTAATTTTGGGGAAATTTACATATAAATGTCGCCAAAAGGACAATTTGGAAACAAAGAAATAAAATAAAATACCAGAATATATTATGTCAAACAGTGAGACTATTAGAATATTTAAAGCTGAACTGAAAGAAAATCTCATTCTCAGACAAATATACTATCAAAATACTTCATCTAATATTGATAATGAAATAAATTCTATTATTCTAAAATTGAATTTAAATAACTTACTTATTACATTAGAAAAATTCATTTTGACAAATTGCAATACATCCCATTCATTGTAGAATGTAAAATCACTGACCCACTAATTTTTCGTGGTCGTTCAATCTGTTTTTTTTTAAAAACTTTATACAGGTTGTATTGTTGATATATTGGTGTGAATAAAATAATGTGAGACAAAATCTAATTTATTGGGAAATTTAAAATAATGTTACAGTGGATTCCGCTTATTTGCAAAGCCCATTTGTTGGAGAAAATTTTGCAATTAAGCGGACTTTGCGATAAAACGAAATGCTATTCAGACTGGAAGTATAGACTACAGGTGCCGTGACATTGACATTTTGTTTATCTGGAGCTGATATTGCCGATATGTTGATAAAGTAAATAATAAATTAGAATATTTAATGAAAGTCTTTGTTGTTTATTACTGGTGTAAATAATATTTCCATCATTTCTGTGTATTGGGGGAGCTTTTTGTGTACATCGAGTGTCACAGGATCACGTGATAGATGTTACGTTTTGTGTACTGTAAATGAGTTATACTAAATTAATAATAGTTACTGCAGTATCCATATTGTTATTTATAACTGTAGGGATTTACTTTTCATCTTGGTAGGTTATTATCGATAGATATCTCTGTTGTTGACTTCATTCCGTTTCTGTGTAATGGGAGCTTTGTGTATTGAGGGTTTGTGTAGTTGTTTATATCACATGATGGTGGATATTTATAACCATAGGATGACATTTTGCTTACTGAATGACGAACTCATTTTTCCCCTATGTTTTATAGCAAAATAAAAAAAACACAAGCCCAAAATCTGAATACTTTTCATTATTAAATAAATAAAAAAATAATTAATCCGCTTTGATTTTTTGTTTGATGTTCTAATTTACATTAATTAATTAACTAACTAAGTAAACATATTTTAATTTCTCTTGAAGTTTTTAATCACTGATCAGCATTCATATTAATTTCTTTGATCACTAATTATGTGTATTGAATTGCCACGTGGTTGATTGTTGCAAATCTAAAAATAGACACCAGGGCTTTTTCCTGTAAGGTCACACACTTAATTATTGAATCAAAATGGCGATCAACACTGATTGAGGTACACAAAACGTTCTTTATTAGAGCTTTATTGAAGTTCAGGAAAAGGATTAAACACAAATAAACATGTAAATGGATTTTTATTAAAATATTCAATAGTTCAAAACGTCTCCAAATGTCTGATCAGGTTATCACCACACGACGTTTCAACATCGATCTGTAAGAAAAAATATTTCAAAGGTATACTGGATTTTTTTTTTCTCCTTTTTTTTTATCAGTTATAGGGTAGTTTTGCAAATAACCGACACTTTTATACATTTTTGGCAACAATTGTCTGCAATAAAGCGAATTTTGCCATTAACCGCGTTATTGTGGCGGCCATTTTGAAAATGGAGACCGGTAGAAATTTTTCGATGTCGGGAATCAATTCAGGTTGTTGAAATCGAACAATGTTGAATTTGTGCGGTATTGTGGTGGCCATTCTGAAAATGGCGACCAGTAGTAATTTTTCGATGTCAGGAATCAATTCGGGACATCATAATCTACCCACATATGAAATGTCGCTGAAATCGGATAATGTTGAATTTGTGTGGTATTGTGGCGGTCATTTTGAAAATGGCGACTGGTAGAAATTTTTCAATGTCGGGAATCAATTCGGGACATCATTATCTACCAACATATCAAATTTTGATGATATCGGACAATGTTGAATTCTTGCGGTATTGTGGTGGCCATTTTGAAAATGGCGACCACTACAAATTTTTCAATGTCGGGAATCTCATTATCTACCCACATATCAAAATTAAGGACATGTGCCACGGAAAGAAAGAAAGGAGGAGGAGAATAATAATAATAATAACTAGAATTGCCATTGCAAAGCAATAGCGGATATCACCCCACCCCATTATTTTGGTACCTCGGTTTCCATGGTAGTGCCATTTTGAATTTTATCAACACGCCAAAAGCTTCCACACACTACGGTGAATATTCCTACGATGTTTCATGAAATTTGATGAAAGAAATAATTTATTTTTTTAAATCTCCCCTTTTTTTATTTCCATGGCAACTGCGGCAAAGTTTGTCCTACCGATACCGATTTTTTTGGCTTATCTCATTCCACTAGATGTGGATGTGACAGGAAACATTACTGCAAAACTTTGTGAAGTTTGGAGTGAATTTAACATTTTTTGCACCTTGGTTACCATGGCAACGGCTGCCATTTTGAATTTTTTTCAACCCCCAGAAGCTGCCACACGCTACGGTGGATATTCCTACAAAGTTTCATGAAAGGATTCCAAAAATTTTCTAAATCCCCCCTTTTTTGTTTCCATGGCAACTGCGGCAAAGTTTGTCCAACCGATTCCGATTTTTTTGGCTTATCTCATTCCACTAGAAGTGGATGTTGTTCCTATCAAGTTTCATCAATTTCTGTTCGGCGAGTAACCTGCTATGATCATTTTTGTGTTTTTAAATTTTTTAGCCTTTTGTTCGTTTCCATGGCAATGGCAGCCATTTTGAAAAAATCAACCCTTAACAGCACAACTTCACATGGCATATAATATTCCTACAAGGTTTCATAGAGTTTGATCAAGGCATCTCCGAGAAATCGAGCTGACAAAAATGTGTGGAAGAATAATAATAAGAATAAGAATAATGAAAAAGAAACGTAGAATAACAATACATAACCTGACAGCAGTCGGGGTGATGTAATAATAATAAGACACAGAGCAAAAACAATAAGTCTCCAAACGTTATTTGGGAGACTTAATAATGCACATGGAAGCATGGTAATTAATTGATCAGAAGGTCAAAGTGTTGGATAAGGCAACATTAATTAAGTATAATTAATAATATTGGGACCTGAAAACAGTGTTGGCTGTCAGAAGTGACAGGTTTTGGAATACACAATGTTTTTTACCAAAGAAATTTTTGTCATATGTCACAGGATGTCGGAATAATCAGATGATGGATTGCACAAGTTTCACTGTATCACATACTACAGATCAGCTGTAACCCCAGAATGATGTTGGTTTATCTTTGATTAATCTATCTCTGGTAATAAAAGCAGTAAATGATGAGACACAGTTTCCTATAAAATGTTCTGATTTCTGTAGAATTCCTATATCTATAATAGGTAGATGTGGATCCAAATGATGTAGTTTTATCTGAAAAATAGAATTCATGTATATAGTGGTTGTTCCAGATACAAACCATGCCAACTTTAAATGATTCCTCTATGGCTTAAAACGGTATGGTTAGACATTTTTCTTTCATATACTGTAGAAAGATATTATGCTAAATTAAAAAAAAAAAAGTCATCTGAGCACGTTTTGATCACCTAGTTATAAATTATTCGTTTATCGCTTAATGTAAAGTTTCTGAGAAGAGGCTTCTAAATTTTATCAGACATAGCATACTATGAAAACAATGTCTTGTGGTGGTGGCCATCTTGGATTTCTGATCAACACACAAATGTTTAAATTTCTAGAAGACCATCCAATAACATTCTTGCACAATTTGGGCTAAATCAAGAAGCTTTTTATGGTCCTATGTTAAATGTCCTACGGTAGTGACCATTTTGGATGTCATATGGGAACAAAGAATAGTATTTTCAGAGGATCATCCATAAATGATTCATGAACCCAACAGGCCTGTGGTTTCTCAGAAGTTTTTCAATATTCAGCCAGTCAGAAACTATTATTTCTCATGGTTGTCATATATCAGATCAAATGAGGAATCATTTTGGAGAACCATTCATGCAGATATTTGGTTCAGTTGTCCCTGTGATTTTCAGAAGATTTAATATTTGGCTGATCAGAAACAGGAATATCCTCTGCGGTTCATGATTTATTTGATCAGAACAACATGTATTTTGATTGAGGACCTTCAATAACATTGGAGGTCAAGTGATGATAATAGCTCACATGAACCTTCAATCTATCTTAATTAATAAAGAATGTTTGGAAACCATGAATAACACAGATTTTGTTTGTGTTATCATCTGCATAAACTGCATAACTCTGGCAAGACAAATACTCAGATATGTTGAAATTTATTTTTTAATCACTTGATACTAGTCTTCAAATTTCAATTAACCAAATCGGTGGTGTAATGATTAGCTTGCTCGCCTAAGGTGTGGTAGATGGTAGGTTCGAGCCCTGGTCGGGTAAAACCAAGGACAATAAGATTGGTATTTGTTGCTTCTCCACTGATCATGCAGCATTAAGGAGAAAGAACAAAGACTGGTGTGCTCAGATTCAGGATAAGTGTCAGAGTGGGGTGACATGTCTACCTGCAGACTGTTGTTTCAGTAAACTAGCACTATAAATATCTAACTAAGCATGTTAGACTATCAACTGAGGGACATTGAAAACCGTTATGTGATCATATGAAAAGATCAAACTTTCAACTCGACTGACATTTATGTGATCATATGAAAAGATCAAACTTTCAACTCGACTGACAGTTATGTGATCATATGAAAAGATCAAACTTTCAACTCGACTGACATGCATTTTGCACTTGTACAAATACATAAGTATAAATAATACATGTTTAATAAATAAATAAATTAGAATAATTATATTCACATCGGAAATGTCCTGTACAGTTTGCAGATCTTTGTCAATGTTGACAAATTCTTGAACCGTAATTTGTAGCTCGGGACATCAAGGTCATTATAAACACGTGACAGCAAAAGTTCATCTTCATTTGTGGGGTTATTGGAAGATACCATTTAATTGTCAAATTATCGGCTATTTGTTGTTATGTTAATTTTGGATTTTCCTTTGCATAACTTATAATTGCACGTTTTTGTTTGTCGTCCAATTAATTACGCTTTCTCTTCAAGCACAGCATTTTTATGACAACTAATTAAATTGCAAATTTTACTCAGGATTAAAAGTACAAATGTAATCACTAGAAAAGTAAATACAGGTAATTATTCTAATCAAAACAACTGATCACCTGTTCCGACCCTCAACTATGAGATCAATGACCGTGTCCGATGACCAGTTTTGACATTCCATAATTACCGATCAATACACAGCTGTCAAAAGGTAGTTGTGGGCGGTACTAACGGGGGAATTTAAATTGGTTCTACGGCTTTTGTGTCTGAAAACCTGTGGCGGATGGCGGTAGCTGAGTTTGGCAGTATAACAGGGTATTTTTAATGGGGGAAATCGGGACAGATGAGAATTTTGGCGACAGGCGAGGTTGGCAATAAAACAGGGGGCGATAGACCGAGGGAGCACTGTAACTTGTTCTTGCAATGATACAACTGAAATATTACTCATTTGGCATTAGACAACAATAACTCCCTTACTAAAATTTCAATTTGGCTTGAAAACATGGGAGATAATTTTCTGCAAGATCAAGGGGTTTATCCCAAAAGAATAAGTAAAAAAACACCACAATTTAATCTGACCTGTATTTAATCAATCTGATGCTTGTTTTCAAATTTCAAATTAATCCAAATCACACAGCTTACTTCAAATTCACCATTAGTGAACCCGACATGTACAATTTTAAATATTTTTAGTCAAACAAAAATATGGAGGTAACGGTTGGAATAAACCAAAAGTTGATGAGCAGTTTATCATTAGCCATCGAGTCCAACTTGTCTCAACTTGGCTAAAACAAGCACCTGACAAATGCTGTTATGAAAATAATGTTAATACATACCCGAGGACCTAAAACTTCTGTCAATTCTTTGATTAAAGGTTTTTGATCTGTTGCTATAAATAAATGTTTGACTTTTGTTTCTTTTACAACTTTTTTGGTCAATCTGAAACAAAGAAAATTTTACAGGATTCAAGACTTTCAAACATCTGTACAAATATATTACCAACATACAAGACTTTTCTTGATGCCTTATGTCCCATCGGGGATGAAGAGGACAAGTAAGTAATACAAGACTTTCAAACTTCTACAAGATATCTGTACAAACATATCACAGACATACAACTGTCATTAAATTCTTGCTTCTGTTATCATTATGATAGAGAAGCCAAGTTTCCTGTCACATGGTTCAGTGTTTTCAAAGAAGATTTTTATAACATTTTCCTATAAGGTTCTATAGGGTGGCCATCTTGATTTTCTGATCAACACAAGGAAACCCATTAAATTAAATGGTCATTTATATAGTCAAATATACAGAGCGACTTGAGTCAGAGGAAAGTAGAAACTAATCTTAAGAAGGTGATTTTTTGTCAGAATCAAATGACCTTGAAAGTTATGTGACAGAGTTGGCTAACAAACAATGAGTTGGACCAAAAGAAAACATGAGGCTCTATTGAACATTTTATAATGGGTTTTGACAGAGGACCATCTCCTTTATTGGTCTCACAGTTAACATTTAAGCATACTCTGGCTTCAATTAAGGTCAATTTAAGAATTTTCTATTTTTAGCAAAGGCAGTCAGCTTGTATGTAAGTCAGAACAAATGGATACAAGTAAGAATGGAGACAACACCAGGACTATTCCTGCCAAGTTTGCTTCAAATTTGCAGAGAAGATTTTGAATTTTTTTTTGTTTAGACACGTCTTTATTTTCATAATCGACAAAATTTGACAGAAAAACTTGTAACAAATGTCACGAACTACTCATTATGCCTTAGTTAAAATTTTAGTTCATCCTGGCAGCAAATAAAGATGCTTCTTTTTAGAATTTTCTATTTATTGTAATAACATCCATCTTTGATCAAGTTTGTATCGATCTAATATTTAGAATGGGAACCACCCAGAGAATATTCAAGCTTGGTTCAAATTGACAGGGTAGATTCAGAGATGAAGATTTTTTCTATTATTTTTTTGCTTAAATGTCATATTTTCATAGACATAAAAAACTGGCAGAAATGTAAAATTGATTAAAGTATATTAGAGAGATTCAAATTATCGGTATGCCCTTACATTAATATTTGAGGTAATTCTGGGTTAATAATGGCAGCCATCTTGGATGGTAATCGGACCTCTTGGGTATAATTTAGAATGGAGGCCACCCAAGGACAATTCCTGCCAAGTTTGATTCATATTGGATTGGATATGTGGATTCTGAAAAGAACGGACGATAGATGCCAAAAGCTCATACTGATTTTTAGTTAGGTGAGCTACAAAATCTGATGAAAAACAAGATATTTACAAATAATGGGCCATAATTACACAGAACAACTGAATTATTTTACATACCTTAAGACCTCTGATGTAGGTGGATAGCACAAATTTTCAGGCATAACTTTGTAATTTTTATATCCTAGACATTGAGGTGATGCCATAAACTGGGTCTGTTTCTTTGTATGCTCAC
The DNA here is from genome assembly GCA_963383655.1 of Bathymodiolus septemdierum. Classification (NCBI taxonomy): domain Eukaryota; kingdom Metazoa; phylum Mollusca; class Bivalvia; order Mytilida; family Modiolidae; genus Bathymodiolus; species Bathymodiolus septemdierum. Next base: position 113,221,893 of record OY726518.1, on the reverse strand, counting down.
AAGCTCTTTGCTGAAATAAAGGAGTCAATAGTAATATATTTGCAGTTTTCTTCTTAAAAGACTGAAAGCTAAACTTAAGGTTAAGAGTGATACAAGCTGCTAAAATCATGATTTCTGTTACTTATATACTTTGCAGATAATAAAACCTTATGAATAATAAAAACCCTGATAACAATATTTTGACAAATATGGGTATAAGGCCACTTAATTGCAATAAAAAGATTGCCTGGAACAATTATTTGTTGATGTCATTGATGCCTAATTAAATCTTGTCAAAACATCAGAAGACTGTCAAGCCCTTATTAGCACATATACGTGTATGTATTTAATGTTTAAATATATCATTTTTATTAATCCACTAATAGTACAATATATTTACTTTTAGAGAAGATTATAACTCTGACAACTGTATTCTCTAATATACAGTGGAACCTGTCTAATCCGACACACCAAGGGACCAAGGAAATGTGTTGGATTGTACAGGATGTCGGAAAACTCAGGGTTTCTTTTTAGCTAACAGAAATTTGCATAAATTTAACAAGAGAAAAAATTGTGTATGTTTGATTATGTAGGATGGTTTATATAATTGGAACTACAATATAAAGGGATTAAATGTAGATGAAAATACATTTAATATTCAATTTATAGACAATTAATATATTTTAACAATTTCATAATCTGATAAGATATTGTTGGTTGTAGTCATGTCCTTTACAAAGAAAGTGAAAACAGTTATCTGTAAAAAAATTATATTCTTGGTAAAGTTACTTTAACCCTTATAAATGAGTCTCTAATCACCTGCCAATCAACAAATTCAAATCATAATTTATTGGTGTACACAAGCCTAGAACGATTTCATATTTTATCAGATAATTGTTGTAGCCATACAAAGAAATTGAAACCAGTTAACTGTAAAAATTTAATTATGACATGTTTATTCTTTTAACCTTTACTAATGAGCCTCTAATTACTTGCTAATCAATTAGTTAAAATCACAATTTATTTGCGAGCTAAGTCTGTCAATTTGTTAATGGTTTATATTTAATGATACACATGGAAGGGTGGTAATTTATTAATGAGCAGATCAAAGGGTTGGATAAGACAGGATTAATTAAGTGTAATTAACAACACTGGGACCATAAAACAGTGTCGGATGTTGGAAGTGACAGGTGTCGGAATACTCAAGGTTTTTTAACACAGAATGTTAAAGAAATATTTTGGGACCTGGAATTCTTGTCGGAAGTCACAGGATGTCGGAAAACTCAGGTGTCGGATTGCACAGGTTCTGCTGTATTTTTAAAAACAGTAGTGATAGACAATTTTTAAGGACTATACATACATGTAGAGTTAAACATCATTTTGAAGGGGAAGGAACTGAATTTTATTATGAATCCTCAGAGTATTCTAGTTATCCATGGGAAAATTCCTTAAATTACTGATAGACCAAATGTTTACTTTCTAGTAATAAAACAATTTAATTTATATTTAAAAAAAAAGGAAGAAAAAAAGCTGTAAAGCTTCAGATTAAATGTTCAGTGCTTCCTGTGAAACCTGTCTATAAACCAAATCCTGTCTAAACCAAACCCTGAATAAACATGAATCCTGTCTAAACCAAACCCTGAATAAACATGAATCCTGTCTAAACCAAACCCTGAATAAACATGTATCCTGTCTAAACCAAACCCTGAATAAACATGTATCCTGTCTAAACCAAACCCTGAATAAACATGAATCCTGTCTAAAGCAAACCCTGAATAAACATGAATCCTGTCTAAACCAAACCCTGAATAAACATGAATCCTGTCTAAACCAAACCCTGAATAAACATGTATCCTGTCTAAACCAAACCCTGAATAAACATGTATCCTGTCTAAACCAAACCCTGAATAAACATGAATCCTGTCTAAACCAAACCCTGAATAAACATGAATCCTGTCTAAACCAAACCCTGAATAAACATGAATCCTGTCTAAACCAAACCCTGAATAAACATGAATCCTGTCTAAACCAAACCCTGAATAAACATGAATCCTGTCTAAACCAAACCCTGAATAAACATGAATCCTGTCTAAACCAAACCCTGAATAAACATGAATCCTGTCTAAACCAAACCCTGAATAAACATGAATCCTGTCTAAACCAAACCCTGAATAAACATGAATCCTGTCTAAACCAAACCCTGAATAAACATGAATCCTGTCTAAACCAAACCCTGAATAAACATGAATCCTGTCTAAACCAAACCCTGAATAAACATGAATCCTGTCTAAACCAAACCCTGAATAAACATGAATCCTGTCTAAACCAAACCCTGAATAAACATGAATCCTGTCTAAACCAAACCTTAAAGAATGTCTGAATGTAGGAAATCTTTGTTAAATTAACTTGTATAAACAATATTAGAAGTTAGAACAGAACAATACCTGTTATGAAGATAATCAAAGATTCCTGTAAAGTTTCTTTACAAAAGGCACAAGTGTTCCTGAATCAACTATGGTCATTTTAAATAATTATTTTATACATACCCAATCTGCTCCATTACGTAGGTGTATACCAACATATGGTTCATCATTAAATAGTTCTTTAATATGTCCGTTGATTTCTTTCTCTATCTTATCAGACCATTGTATATACTGTTGTAGTGGAATATCTTGTTCAGTGATTGGGAATGTTGCAGGAGCACCTCTCATGGCTAGAACAGGGTATTTGTCTGCTGGATACCTGAAATGATTACATTGTTTGACCATTAAACATCTCAACAGAGATTACTAAAGGTTGGTACTCCTCTATAATGACTTCTCCCTGGATAGATCACTAAAGGTTGGTACTCCTATATAATGACTTCTCCCTGGATAGATCACTAAAGGTTGGTACTCCTCTATAATGACTTCTCCCTGGATAGATCACTAAAGGTTGGTACTCCTCTATAATGACTTCTCCCTGGATAGATCACTAAAGGTTGGTACTCCTCTATAATGACTTCTCCCTGGATAGATCACTAAAGGTTGGTACTCCTCTATAATGACTTCTCCCTGGATAGATCACTAAAGGTTGGTACTCCTCTATAATGACTTCTCCCTGGATAGATCACTAAAGGTTGGTACTCCTCTATAATGACTTCTCCCTGGATAGATCACTAAAGGTTGGTACTCCTCTATAATGACTTCTCCCTGGATAGATCACTAAAGGTTGGTACTCCTATATAATGACTTCTCCCCTGATATACAAGTACAACAAACACTGATACATTTTTGTACTTTGTTAACAACATTAATTTCAGAAGATTTAACTACATGTATTACATTATTTATAGATAGACAAATCACAAAACATTTCTACTGTCTGACGCATATAACATAATTTTCTTAACACAAAGTTTTGCTCTTTTGAGGTTAAATCTTCAACAATCTATTTTTTTATATATAATTTTGATAATATCTTTACATTTCTATAAAAACAAAGTAACACCTGGCTTTCACATTTCTAATATTTCACTTCTTCTGAATATTGTGTCGAACACATTTTCATTTCCAAACTTCCATTATCAGGATAAAAATGATTTGGAGATAACGTGAATCGTTCAATGGGTTAAATTTCCATTTAATATTTGTCTGTGATAAAACCTGGGGTCCGTTGTTGAACTTGTGATTAAACTAATCATATGATTAAACAAATTGAATACAGTGTTAGTGTTAATGACAAGTTGAAGAACTCATCCCAGTGTAATAACAAGTCTGATACAAAATCAAGAGTTTACAGCAAGTCTGTAAAAGTTGTCATCTTCGTCTTTTTACCCCATCACCTAACACCTACCGACTCATGAACCTCTGTTTGTCAGCATAGTATTCTTCTAGAGGATGAATATTATCAAAGTCAATACCATACTCATCCCAAAAATTTGTGAATGGATTACCTAACGTGAGAAAAAAGTAATTCATTGATAGAAAGTGTGTGTTATGATGATTATAGCAACATGACAACCAGGACTGGGTTTCACAAACGTGCATTAAAAACTTAACAGACATTTAAATTACTTAAAATGTACATGAAATTAATATACACTTAAAAGTTTACTTAAGACTTAAATCAAATGGATGTTTGTACAACCCAGTCCTGGCTTAGTTGTGGAAGAAGTCTGAGCTCCCACAGAAATAATCTGAAAATAGTACAATCTAGATACACCTCATACCTAATTGGAAAAAAGGACACTGTACTCTGCATCCTGAAAAATTTAAAGATTAATAGGTTCTTACATACGTTCTTGGGAAAGACCGGGTGATCTTCCACGAGTGATAGAAATCGTATGTCTTTTCGCGAGTGGAGCGCAGCGAAACGAGCGAAAAGACACAAACATTTCTATCATGAGTGGAAGATCACTCAGGTTTTCCCAACAATGCATGCAAGTACCTATTTCTTCCGTAAATCAACAACTTTCACTATCACAAACTCCTAGAGACCCCGCCATTGATCAGTAACTAATTTGCATAAATTATCAGATCAATATCATTGAGCATTATGAAATACACATCATATAAAATTGACTTTTGTGACACCGACTAATAAACTAAGTAGCTTTCTACTGATATTTGAGCTTTTCTCACTAACATTTTATTGAAAGTACAGTATTTTCCTTCATGAGACCCCATACATGAAATATGACGTGACACATATTTTGACGTCATTGAAGAATGACGTCAAAGGTACGGGAAAGGACATCTAGAAAAGCGAAAAAATGAAAATAAAAGACACAAATATATTTAATACGGTTGGAGTCTGTATTTGAAAAAAAAACCGATGGTTAAATCTGTAATATATCTGTTATTCAGCTATCAGACAGGGTATATAATGTGACATTCCCGGCTTAGGATATATATTTTAACGATTTCTTTTCTTGTTAGAGGCGTTCTGATTGGATGTCACAACGAGTAAAGACGAGTGCACGTGAACTCGTCTTACCTCGGTCGTCTTCACCCGAAAACGGCCATTGATGGAAGAATAATTCAATACCACTATTCTTCAATTTCAGGCCAGGTCCTGAATTTCAATTGGCATGTGTATTGGTCTTTTTTGTGTTCAATGATTTGAGGTGAGAGGTAGTTGTTTGTTTTATTGATATTAGAGGAATTGTTTACCATCACTGTTTAAACTTTCTTTCATATTTCATATTCAATTCTATTTCTTAAAGAAAAATGTAGTTATTACATGTATCTAACAGTTAAAAAATACTTTAATTAATATTTCTCCTAACAATGTCTTTAGAAGAAGAGTTAATCATCAACCTCATTGTGACTATAGGTAAGTATACATGATCAACTGTTGCCTTCAAATTTTAATTGTATACCTGCTTTAAACATAAATTTGACAGTTTAAACACCTATCCAGCTCCCTTCCAGTATTTGATGGAAAGATTGGACCATGTAAACACACCTTTTATATCTTATCTTTATCTTTATCTTAAGTCAAAATCATTGGAAATTTGCTTCAAACTTGACCTGTGCACCTATTTGAGTCTAAATACATGTCAAGCTTTTGATGAAGTCATCAAATATTGGGAGGGAGTTGGACAGGTGCTTAGACTGTTAAACTGGGAGTTGGACAGGTGCTTAGACTGTTAAACTGGTGTTTGAAACAGGTGCTTAGACTGTTAAACTGGTGTTTGAAACAGGTGCTTAAGACTGTTAAACTGGTGTTTGAAACAGGTGCTTAGACTGTTAAACTGGTGTTTGAGACAGGTGCTTAGACTGTTAAACTGGTGTTTGAAACAGGTGCTTAGACTGTTAAACTGGTGTTTGAAACAGGTGCTTAGACTGTTAAACTGGCGTTTGAAACAGGTGCTTAGACTGTTAAACTGGTGTTTGAAACAGGTAAGGCTTGAAGTGAGTTTGAAAGAAAAATTTGACTGCGTAAATGCACCTTTAGTAACATATTATATTAAAGCAAACAAGTACTGTGATAGGCTATGTACTGTCAAGCCTGCATATAAAGGCACTGGTGGGAACCTGTGATATTTGTTGGATGCAGGTGCCCTTCAAGGCAGGTTCGACTGTATTTACTTCAAATGAAGTAAATAAAAGTTTCTACTGTACATATAATCTCAAAGCAGTATCAATGAAGTATTGTATACCATTTTTCATAACACAAGTTCCATCTCTAGGAGCATAACAAAATCCTGTCCTCTTCCCAGCGGGCCAGTGTTCAGGAGCAAGATCAGCCATGAAATCTTCTGCCAATATAACCTTATGGTATTCTGCTATTGGTTCTACTTTAAACCAATCGTCAAATGGTATATTTTTCTGAAAGAGGTATATGTTGGAATGGTAAAAAATCAGATTAAAATATGCTTCTTTTCAGTCTTCTTTATATTTTAAGAAAATAACAATACACAGTTGTTACTGTTTGGAGAAATGTTTGTTTTCATTGTATAGCTGACTATCATTTTCTAACATATTTACTGAACTAACCTATTAAAATATATAATGCATATTTCTTTATTTATCATTACAACAATATAATTACTTTGTAATCTTTGGACAAAGGGAAATAATTCAATTCAATAATATACATGACAAGATTGATATTAGTTCACTTTAATTTACAGGAATTGTAGTGGAGAACCTGAGTTCACTGTGGATTTTCAGTGGGGTTCATTTTGTTCAATCTTTGTTTCCTGTGTAGAATTTTGTCGATCATTAATAGTCTTTTTGTCCTTTTTTTCCATTAGTTTGGTCATTGTATTGTCTGTCATTCTTCACCTTTTTTTCCCATTAGTTTGGTCATTGTATCTCAAAACTTTTCTTGGACTATATCTGAATTTCAATCAATGTCACTTATGAGAATATGGGCAAATCATTTTCAATTTTATAATTTTTCATAAGTATCACCTAAATCTTCAACATTCATCTAGTACAATTTATCTTTTATTATCCAACGATCATTTATGTACATATTAGATTATAAATCAGGTTTGTAGTTTCTAAGAATTTATTTTAACATTTTCCAATTGGGTCCAGCTAAATATTTTGGTGTAGTGGTGGCCATCTTGCATATTCCATTGACACAAAAACTAAATTTCTCTTGAAACATTCTAGGAACATTAAAGCCTGGTTTCATTAAAATGGTTCAGTGGTTTCAAAGAAGAACATTCTTAAAACTATATTCTAACTTTGAATATTCTGCTGTGGCTGTAATCTACATTTCAGATCTATACTAAAAAGTGTATACTTTATAAGGGACTTTCCAATGATCACTCCTGTAGTCTGGGTTAAATCAAGTAATCAGTACACAAAAAGAAGTTTGTAATACATTTTCTAATAGGGTATAAATTAATCTGTATCTAGCAGGTTTGACATCTTGGATTTCTGATCAATAAATTAACTGTGTACAGGAACATACAAGGAACATTTTAGTCAAAAGTACCAGTACTTTCAACTTGACTTTGGTTTCAGTGAAGATAAAATGTTGCGCTATCTTAAACTATGTCCTGCAATAGCTGCTATCTTGGGATTCTTGATGAACACCTTGAATCAACTTTGTAAGGATTAGGGGCATGTTGTTTAAATAAGCTATGTGGCAATCACCATCTCAGATTCCTACTCATACAAAAAAAAAACTGTAAAGAACTATGAAATGATCATTCACACACAGTTTGGACTCAATTGTTTAAATGATCATTCACACACAGTTTGGACTCAATTGTTTAAATGATCATTCACACACAGTTTGGACTCAATTGTTTAAGTGATCATTCACACAAGAGTTTGGACTCAATTGTTTAAATGATCATTCACACAAGAGTTTGGACTCAATTGTTTAAGTGATCATTCACACACAGTTTGGACTCAATTGTTTAAATGATCATTCACACACAGTTTGGACTCAATTGTTTAAGTGATCATTCACACACAGTTTGAACTCAATTGTTTAAATGATCATTCACACACAGTTTGGACTCAATTGTTTAAATGATCATTCACACACAGTTTGGACTCAATTGTTTAAATGATCATTCACACACAGTTTGGACTCAATTGTTTAAATGATCATTCACACAAGAGTTTGGACTCAATTGTTTAAATGATCATTCACACACAGTTTGGACTCAATTGTTTAAATGATCATTCACACACAGTTTGGACTCAATTGTTTAAATGATCATTCACACACAGTTTGGACTCAATTGTTTAAATGATCATTCACACACAGTTTGGACTCAATTGTTTAAATGATCATTCACACAAGAGTTTGGACTCAATTGTTTAAATGATCATTCACACACAGTTTGGACTCAATTGTTTAAATGATCATTCACACACAGTTTGGACTCAATTGTTTAAATGATCATTCACACAAGAGTTTGGACTCAATTGTTTAAATGATCATTCACACACAGTTTGGACTCAATTGTTTAAATGATCATTCACACACAGTTTGGACTCAATTGTTTAAATGATCATTCACACACAGTTTGGACTCAATTGCTTAAATGATCATTCACACACAGTTTGGACTCAATTGTTTAAATGATCATTCACACAAGAGTTTGGACTCAATTGTTTAAATGATCATTCACACACAGTTTGGACTCAATTGTTTAAATGATCATTCACACACAGTTTGGACTCAATTGTTTAAATGATCATTCACACACAGTTTGGACTCAATTGTTTAAATGATCATTCACACAAGAGTTTGGACTCAATTGTTTAAATGATCATTCACACACAGTTTGGACTCAATTGTTTAAATGATCATTCACACAAGAGTTTGGACTCAATTGTTTAAATGATCATTCACACAAGAGTTTGGACTCAATTGTTTAAATGATCATTCACACACAGTTTGGACTCAATTGTTTAAATGATCATTCACACACAGTTTGGACTCAATTGTTTAAATGATCATTCACACAAGAGTTTGGACTCAATTGTTTAAATGATCATTCACACACAGTTTGGACTCAATTGTTTAAATGATCATTCACACAAGAGTTTGGACTCAATTGTTTAAATGATCATTCACACACAGTTTGGACTCAATTGTTTAAGTGATCATTCACACACAGTTTGGACTCAATTGTTTAAATGATCATTCACACACAGTTTGAACTCAATTGTTTAAGTGATCATTCACACACAGTTTGGACTCAATTGTTTAAATGATCATTCACACAAGAGTTTGGACTCAATTGTTTAAACGATCATTCACACACAGTTTGGACTCAATTGTTTAAATGATCATTCACACACAGTTTGGACTCAATTGTTTAAATGATCATTCACACACAGTTTGGACTCAATTGTTTAAATGATCATTCACACACAGTTTGGACTCAATTGTTTAAGTGATCATTCACATACAGTTTGGACTCAATTGTTTAAGTGATCATTCACACACAGTTTGGACTCAATTGTTTAAGTGATCATTCACACACAGTTTGGACTCAATTGTTTAAATGATCATTCACACACAGTTTGGACTCAATTGTTTAAATGATCATTCACACACAGTTTGGACTCAATTGTTTAAATGATCATTCACACACAGTTTGGACTCAATTGTTTAAATGATCATTCACACACAGTTTGGACTCAATTGTTTAAATGATCATTCACACACAGTTTGGACTCAATTGTTTAAATGATCATTCACACACAGTTTGGACTCAATTGTTTAAATGATCATTCACACACAGTTTGGACTCAATTGTTTAAATGATCATTCACACACAGTTTGGACTCAATTGTTTAAATGATCATTCACACACAGTTTGGACTCAATTGTTTAAATGATCATTCACACACAGTTTGGACTCAATTGTTTAAGTGATCATTCACACACAGTTTGGACTCAATTGTTTAAGTGATCATTCACACACAGTTTGGACTCAATTGTTTAAATGATCATTCACACACAGTTTGGACTCAATTGTTTAAATGATCATTCACACACAGTTTGGACTCAATTGTTTAAATGATCATTCACACACAGTTTGGACTCAATTGTTTAAATGATCATTCACACACAGTTTGGACTCAATTGTTTAAATGATCATTCACACAAGAGTTTGGACTCAATTGTTTAAATGATCATTCACACACAGTTTGGACTCAATTGTTTAAATGATCATTCACACACAGTTTGGACTCAATTGTTTAAATGATCATTCACACACAGTTTGGACTCAATTGTTTAAATGATCATTCACACAAGAGTTTGGACTCAATTGTTTAAATGATCATTCACACACAGTTCGGACTCAATTGTTTAAATGATCATTCACACAAGAGTTTGGACTCAATTGTTTAAATGATCATTCACACACAGTTCGGACTCAATTGTTTAAATGATCATTCACACACAGTTTGGACTCAATTGTTTAAATGATCATTCACACACAGTTTGGACTCAATTGTTTAAGTGATCATTCACACACAGTTTGGACTCAATTGTTAAAATGATCATTCACATAAGAGTTTGGACTCAATTGTTTAAATGATCATTCACACAAGAGTTTGGACTCAATTGTTTAAATGATCATTCACACAAGAGTTTGGACTCAATTGTTAAAATGATCATTCACACAAGAGTTTGGACTCAATTGTTTAAATGATCATTCACACACAGTTTGGACTCAATTGTTTAAATGATCATTCACACACAGTTTGGACTCAATTGTTTAAATGATCATTCACACACAGTTTGGACTCAATTGTTTAAATGATCATTCACACACAGTTTGGACTCAATTGTTTAAATGATCATTCACACACAGTTTGGACTCAATTGTTTAAATGATCATTCACACACAGTTTGGACTCAATTGTTTAAGTGATCATTCACACACAGTTTGGACTCAATTGTTTAAGTGATCATTCACACACAGTTTGGACTCAATTGTTTAAATGATCATTCACACACAGTTTGGACTCAATTGTTTAAATGATCATTCACACACAGTTTGGACTCAATTGTTTAAATGATCATTCACACACAGTTTGGACTCAATTGTTTAAATGATCATTCACACACAGTTTGGACTCAATTGTTTAAATGATCATTCACACAAGAGTTTGGACTCAATTGTTTAAATGATCATTCACACACAGTTTGGACTCAATTGTTTAAATGATCATTCACACACAGTTTGGACTCAATTGTTTAAATGATCATTCACACACAGTTTGGACTCAATTGTTTAAATGATCATTCACACAAGAGTTTGGACTCAATTGTTTAAATGATCATTCACACACAGTTCGGACTCAATTGTTTAAATGATCATTCACACAAGAGTTTGGACTCAATTGTTTAAATGATCATTCACACACAGTTCGGACTCAATTGTTTAAATGATCATTCACACACAGTTTGGACTCAATTGTTTAAATGATCATTCACACACAGTTTGGACTCAATTGTTTAAGTGATCATTCACACACAGTTTGGACTCAATTGTTAAAATGATCATTCACATAAGAGTTTGGACTCAATTGTTTAAATGATCATTCACACAAGAGTTTGGACTCAATTGTTTAAATGATCATTCACACAAGAGTTTGGACTCAATTGTTAAAATGATCATTCACACAAGAGTTTGGACTCAATTGTTTAAATGATCATTCACACACAGTTTGGACTCAATTGTTTAAATGATCATTCACACACAGTTTGGACTCAATTGTTTAAATGATCATTCACACAAGAGTTTGGACTCAATTGTTTAAATGATCATTCACACAAGAGTTTGGACTCAATTGTTAAAATGATCATTCACACAAGAGTTTGGACTCAATTGTTTAAATGATCATTCACACACAGTTTGGACTCAATTGTTTAAATGATCATTCACACAAGAGTTTGGACTCAATTGTTTAAATGATCATTCACACACAGTTTGGACTCAATTGTTTAAATGATCATTCACACACAGTTTGGACTCAATTGTTTAAATGATCATTCACACACAGTTTGGACTCAATTGTTTAAATGATCATTCACACACAGTTTGGACTCAATTGTTTAAATGATCATTCACACAAGAGTTTGGACTCAATTGTTTAAATGATCATTCACACACAGTTTGGACTCAATTGTTTAAATGATCATTCACACACAGTTTGGACTCAATTGTTTAAATGATCATTCACACAAGAGTTTGGACTCAATTGTTTAAATGATCATTCACACACAGTTTGGACTCAATTGTTTAAATGATCATTCACACACAGTTTGGACTCAATTGTTTAAATGATCATTCACACACAGTTTGGACTCAATTGTTTAAATGATCATTCACACAAGAGTTTGGACTCAATTGTTTAAATGATCATTCACACAAGAGTTTGGACTCAATTGTTTAAATGATCATTCACACACAGTTTGGACTCAATTGTTTAAATGATCATTCACACACAGTTTGGACTCAATTGTTTAAATGATCATTCACACACAGTTTGGACTCAATTGTTTAAATGATCATTCACACAAGAGTTTGGACTCAATTGTTTAAATGATCATTCACACACAGTTCGGACTCAATTGTTTAAATGATCATTCACACAAGAGTTTGGACTCAATTGTTTAAATGATCATTCACACACAGTTCGGACTCAATTGTTTAAATGATCATTCACACACAGTTTGGACTCAATTGTTTAAATGATCATTCACACACAGTTTGGACTCAATTGTTTAAGTGATCATTCACACACAGTTTGGACTCAATTGTTAAAATGATCATTCACATAAGAGTTTGGACTCAATTGTTTAAATGATCATTCACACAAGAGTTTGGACTCAATTGTTTAAATGATCATTCACACAAGAGTTTGGACTCAATTGTTAAAATGATCATTCACACAAGAGTTTGGACTCAATTGTTTAAATGATCATTCACACACAGTTTGGACTCAATTGTTTAAATGATCATTCACACACAGTTTGGACTCAATTGTTTAAATGATCATTCACACAAGAGTTTGGACTCAATTGTTTAAATGATCATTCACACAAGAGTTTGGACTCAATTGTTAAAATGATCATTCACACAAGAGTTTGGACTCAATTGTTTAAATGATCATTCACACACAGTTTGGACTCAATTGTTTAAATGATCATTCACACAAGAGTTTGGACTCAATTGTTTAAATGATCATTCACACACAGTTTGGACTCAATTGTTTAAATGATCATTCACACACAGTTTGGACTCAATTGTTTAAATGATCATTCACACACAGTTTGGACTCAATTGTTTAAATGATCATTCACACACAGTTTGGACTCAATTGTTTAAATGATCATTCACACAAGAGTTTGGACTCAATTGTTTAAATGATCATTCACACACAGTTTGGACTCAATTGTTTAAATGATCATTCACACACAGTTTGGACTCAATTGTTTAAATGATCATTCACACAAGAGTTTGGACTCAATTGTTTAAATGATCATTCACACACAGTTTGGACTCAATTGTTTAAATGATCATTCACACACAGTTTGGACTCAATTGTTTAAATGATCATTCACACACAGTTTGGACTCAATTGCTTAAATGATCATTCACACACAGTTTGGACTCAATTGTTTAAATGATCATTCACACAAGAGTTTGGACTCAATTGTTTAAATGATCATTCACACACAGTTTGGACTCAATTGTTTAAATGATCATTCACACACAGTTTGGACTCAATTGTTTAAATGATCATTCACACACAGTTTGGACTCAATTGTTTAAATGATCATTCACACAAGAGTTTGGACTCAATTGTTTAAATGATCATTCACACACAGTTTGGACTCAATTGTTTAAATGATCATTCACACAAGAGTTTGGACTCAATTGTTTAAATGATCATTCACACACAGTTTGGACTCAATTGTTTAAATGATCATTCACACAAGAGTTTGGACTCAATTGTTTAAATGATCATTCACACACAGTTTGGACTCAATTGTTTAAATGATCATTCACACAAGAGTTTGGACTCAATTGTTAAAATGATCATTCACACAAGAGTTTGGACTCAATTGTTTAAATGATCATTCACACACAGTTTGGACTCAATTGTTTAAATGATCATTCACACACAGTTTGGACTCAATTGTTTAAATGATCATTCACACAAGAGTTTGGACTCAATTGTTTAAATGATCATTCACACAAGAGTTTGGACTCAATTGTTAAAATGATCATTCACACAAGAGTTTGGACTCAATTGTTTAAATGATCATTCACACACAGTTTGGACTCAATTGTTTAAATGATCATTCACACAAGAGTTTGGACTCAATTGTTTAAATGATCATTCACACACAGTTTGGACTCAATTGTTTAAATGATCATTCACACACAGTTTGGACTCAATTGTTTAAATGATCATTCACACACAGTTTGGACTCAATTGTTTAAATGATCATTCACACACAGTTTGGACTCAATTGTTTAAATGATCATTCACACAAGAGTTTGGACTCAATTGTTTAAATGATCATTCACACACAGTTTGGACTCAATTGTTTAAATGATCATTCACACACAGTTTGGACTCAATTGTTTAAATGATCATTCACACAAGAGTTTGGACTCAATTGTTTAAATGATCATTCACACACAGTTTGGACTCAATTGTTTAAATGATCATTCACACACAGTTTGGACTCAATTGTTTAAATGATCATTCACACACAGTTTGGACTCAATTGCTTAAATGATCATTCACACACAGTTTGGACTCAATTGTTTAAATGATCATTCACACAAGAGTTTGGACTCAATTGTTTAAATGATCATTCACACACAGTTTGGACTCAATTGTTTAAATGATCATTCACACACAGTTTGGACTCAATTGTTTAAATGATCATTCACACACAGTTTGGACTCAATTGTTTAAATGATCATTCACACAAGAGTTTGGACTCAATTGTTTAAATGATCATTCACACACAGTTTGGACTCAATTGTTTAAATGATCATTCACACAAGAGTTTGGACTCAATTGTTTAAATGATCATTCACACACAGTTTGGACTCAATTGTTTAAATGATCATTCACACAAGAGTTTGGACTCAATTGTTTAAATGATCATTCACACACAGTTTGGACTCAATTGTTTAAATGATCATTCACACACAGTTTGGACTCAATTGTTTAAATGATCATTCACACACAGTTTGGACTCAATTGTTTAAATGATCATTCACACACAGTTTGGACTCAATTGTTTAAATGATCATTCACACAGTTTGGACTCAATTGTTTAAATGATCATTCACACAAGAGTTTGGACTCAATTGTTTAAACGATCATTCACACACAGTTTGGACTCAATTGTTTAAATGATCATTCACACACAGTTTGGACTCAATTGTTTAAATGATCATTCACACACAGTTTGGACTCAATTGTTTAAATGATCATTCACACACAGTTTGGACTCAATTGTTTAAGTGATCATTCACATACAGTTTGGACTCAATTGTTTAAGTGATCATTCACACACAGTTTGGACTCAATTGTTTAAGTGATCATTCACACACAGTTTGGACTCAATTGTTTAAATGATCATTCACACACAGTTTGGACTCAATTGTTTAAATGATCATTCACACACAGTTTGGACTCAATTGTTTAAATGATCATTCACACACAGTTTGGACTCAATTGTTTAAATGATCATTCACACACAGTTCGGACTCAATTGTTTAAATGATCATTCACACAAGAGTTTGGACTCAATTGTTTAAATGATCATTCACACACAGTTCGGACTCAATTGTTTAAATGATCATTCACACACAGTTTGGACTCAATTGTTTAAATGATCATTCACACACAGTTTGGACTCAATTGTTTAAGTGATCATTCACACACAGTTTGGACTCAATTGTTAAAATGATCATTCACACAAGAGTTTGGACTCAATTGTTTAAATGATCATTCACACAAGAGTTTGGACTCAATTGTTTAAATGATCATTCACACACAGTTCGGACTCAATTGTTTAAATGATCATTCACACACAGTTTGGACTCAATTGTTTAAATGATCATTCACACACAGTTTGGACTCAATTGTTTAAGTGATCATTCACACACAGTTTGGACTCAATTGTTAAAATGATCATTCACACAAGAGTTTGGACTCAATTGTTTAAATGATCATTCACACAAGAGTTTGGACTCAATTGTTTAAATGATCATTCACACAAGAGTTTGGACTCAATTGTTAAAATGATCATTCACACAAGAGTTTGGACTCAATTGTTTAAATGATCATTCACACACAGTTTGGACTCAATTGTTTAAATGATCATTCACACACAGTTTGGACTCAATTGTTTAAATGATCATTCACACACAGTTTGGACTCAATTGTTTAAGTGATCATTCACACACAGTTTGGACTCAATTGTTTAAATGATCATTCACACACAGTTTGGACTCAATTGTTTAAATGATCATTCACACACAGTTTGGACTCAATTGTTTAAATGATCATTCACACACAGTTTGGACTCAATTGTTTAAATGATCATTCACACACAGTTTGGACTCAATTGTTTAAATGATCATTCACACACAGTTTGGACTCAATTGTTTAAATGATCATTCACACAAGAGTTTGGACTCAATTGTTTAAATGATCATTCACACACAGTTTGGACTCAATTGTTTAAATGATCATTCACACACAGTTTGGACTCAATTGTTTAAATGATCATTCACACAGTTTGGACTCAATTGTTTAAATGATCATTCACACAAGAGTTTGGACTCAATTGTTTAAATGATCATTCACACACAGTTCGGACTCAATTGTTTAAATGATCATTCACACAAGAGTTTGGACTCAATTGTTTAAATGATCATTCACACACAGTTCGGACTCAATTGTTTAAATGATCATTCACACACAGTTCGGACTCAATTGTTTAAATGATCATTCACACACAGTTTGGACTCAATTGTTTAAGTGATCATTCACACACAGTTTGGACTCAATTGTTAAAATGATCATTCACACAAGAGTTTGGACTCAATTGTTTAAATGATCATTCACACAAGAGTTTGGACTCAATTGTTTAAATGATCATTCACACAAGAGTTTGGACTCAATTGTTAAAATGATCATTCACACAAGAGTTTGGACTCAATTGTTTAAATGATCATTCACACACAGTTTGGACTCAATTGTTTAAATGATCATTCACACACAGTTTGGACTCAATTGTTTAAATGATCATTCACACAAGAGTTTGGACTCAATTGTTTAAATGATCATTCACACAAGAGTTTGGACTCAATTGTTAAAATGATCATTCACACAACAGTTTGGACTCAATTGTTTAAATGATCATTCACACACAGTTTGGACTCAATTGTTTAAATGATCATTCACACAAGAGTTTGGACTCAATTGTTTAAATGATCATTCACACACAGTTTGGACTCAATTGTTTAAGTGATCATTCACACACAGTTTGGACTCAATTGTTTAAATGATCATTCACACACAGTTTGGACTCAATTGTTTAAATGATCATTCACACACAGTTTGGACTCAATTGTTTAAATGATCATTCACACAAGAGTTTGGACTCAATTGTTTAAATGATCATTCACACACAGTTTGGACTCAATTGTTTAAATGATCATTCACACAAGAGTTTGGACTCAATTGTTTAAATGATCATTCACACACAGTTTGGACTCAATTGTTTAAATGATCATTCACACACAGTTTGGACTCAATTGTTTAAATGATCATTCACACACAGTTTGGATTCAATTTTTTAAATGATCATTCACACAAGAGTTTGGACTCAATTGTTTAAATGATCATTCACACACAGTTTGGACTCAATTGTTTAAATGATCATTCACACACAGTTTGGACTCAATTGTTTAAATGATCATTCACACAAGAGTTTGGACTCAATTGTTTAAATGATCATTCACACACAGTTTGGACTCAATTGTTTAAATGATCATTCACACACAGTTTGGACTCAATTGTTTAAATGATCATTCACACACAGTTTGGACTCAATTGCTTAAATGATCATTCACACACAGTTTGGACTCAATTGTTTAAATGATCATTCACACAAGAGTTTGGACTCAATTGTTTAAATGATCATTCACACACAGTTTGGACTCAATTGTTTAAATGATCATTCACACACAGTTTGGACTCAATTGTTTAAATGATCATTCACACACAGTTTGGACTCAATTGTTTAAATGATCATTCACACAAGAGTTTGGACTCAATTGTTTAAATGATCATTCACACACAGTTTGGACTCAATTGTTTAAATGATCATTCACACAAGAGTTTGGACTCAATTGTTTAAATGATCATTCACACACAGTTTGGACTCAATTGTTTAAATGATCATTCACACAAGAGTTTGGACTCAATTGTTTAAATGATCATTCACACACAGTTTGGACTCAATTGTTTAAATGATCATTCACACACAGTTTGGACTCAATTGTTTAAATGATCATTCACACACAGTTTGGACTCAATTGTTTAAATGATCATTCACACACAGTTTGGACTCAATTGTTTAAATGATCATTCACACACAGTTTGGACTCAATTGTTTAAATGATCATTCACACAAGAGTTTGGACTCAATTGTTTAAACGATCATTCACACACAGTTTGGACTCAATTGTTTAAATGATCATTCACACACAGTTTGGACTCAATTGTTTAAATGATCATTCACACACAGTTTGGACTCAATTGTTTAAATGATCATTCACACACAGTTTGGACTCAATTGTTTAAGTGATCATTCACATACAGTTTGGACTCAATTGTTTAAGTGATCATTCACACACAGTTTGGACTCAATTGTTTAAGTGATCATTCACACACAGTTTGGACTCAATTGTTTAAATGATCATTCACACACAGTTTGGACTCAATTGTTTAAATGATCATTCACACACAGTTTGGACTCAATTGTTTAAATGATCATTCACACACAGTTTGGACTCAATTGTTTAAATGATCATTCACACACAGTTTGGACTCAATTGTTTAAATGATCATTCACACAAGAGTTTGGACTCAATTGTTTAAATGATCATTCACACACAGTTTGGACTCAATTGTTTAAGTGATCATTCACACACAGTTTGGACTCAATTGTTTAAGTGATCATTCACACACAGTTTAGACTCAATTGTTTAAGTGATCATTCACACACAGTTTGGACTCAATTGTTTAAGTGATCATTCACACACAGTTTGGACTCAATTGTTTAAATGATCATTCACACACAGTTTGGACTCAATTGTTTAAATGATCATTCACACACAGTTTGGACTCAATTGTTTAAATGATCATTCACACACAGTTTGGACTCAATTGTTTAAATGATCATTCACACACAGTTTGGACTCAATTGTTTAAATGATCATTCACACACAGTTTGGACTCAATTGTTTAAATGATCATTCACACACAGTTTGGACTCAATTGTTTAAGTGATCATTCACACACAGTTTGGACTCAATTGTTTAAATGATCATTCACACACAGTTTGGACTCAATTGTTTAAATGATCATTCACACACAGTTTGGACTCAATTGTTTAAATGATCATTCACACACAGTTTGGACTCAATTGTTTAAATGATCATTCACACACAGTTTGGACTCAATTGTTTAAATGATCATTCACACAAGAGTTTGGACTCAATTGTTTAAATGATCATTCACACACAGTTCGGACTCAATTGTTTAAATGATCATTCACACAAGAGTTTGGACTCAATTGTTTAAATGATCATTCACACACAGTTCGGACTCAATTGTTTAAATGATCATTCACACACAGTTCGGACTCAATTGTTTAAATGATCATTCACACACAGTTTGGACTCAATTGTTTAAGTGATCATTCACACACAGTTTGGACTCAATTGTTAAAATGATCATTCACACAAGAGTTTGGACTCAATTGTTTAAATGATCATTCACACAAGAGTTTGGACTCAATTGTTTAAATGATCATTCACACAAGAGTTTGGACTCAATTGTTAAAATGATCATTCACACAAGAGTTTGGACTCAATTGTTTAAATGATCATTCACACACAGT
Organism: Bathymodiolus septemdierum; assembly: GCA_963383655.1. Lineage (NCBI taxonomy): Eukaryota > Metazoa > Mollusca > Bivalvia > Mytilida > Modiolidae > Bathymodiolus > Bathymodiolus septemdierum. The sequence continues at coordinate 113,201,760 of OY726518.1, read as the reverse complement.
TTGGACTCAATTGTTTAAATGATCATTCACACACAGTTTGGACTCAATTGTTTAAATGATCATTCACACAAGAGTTTGGACTCAATTGTTTAAATGATCATTCACACAAGAGTTTGGACTCAATTGTTAAAATGATCATTCACACAACAGTTTGGACTCAATTGTTTAAATGATCATTCACACACAGTTTGGACTCAATTGTTTAAATGATCATTCACACAAGAGTTTGGACTCAATTGTTTAAATGATCATTCACACACAGTTTGGACTCAATTGTTTAAGAGATCATTCACACACAGTTTGGACTCAATTGTTTAAATGATCATTCACACACAGTTTGGACTCAATTGTTTAAATGATCATTCACACACAGTTTGGACTCAATTGTTTAAATGATCATTCACACAAGAGTTTGGACTCAATTGTTTAAATGATCATTCACACACAGTTTGGACTCAATTGTTTAAATGATCATTCACACAAGAGTTTGGACTCAATTGTTTAAATGATCATTCACACACAGTTTGGACTCAATTGTTTAAATGATCATTCACACACAGTTTGGACTCAATTGTTTAAATGATCATTCACACACAGTTTGGATTCAATTGTTTAAATGATCATTCACACAAGAGTTTGGACTCAATTGTTTAAATGATCATTCACACACAGTTTGGACTCAATTGTTTAAATGATCATTCACACAAGAGTTTGGACTCAATTGTTTAAATGATCATTCACACACAGTTTGGACTCAATTGTTTAAATGATCATTCACACAAGAGTTTGGACTCAATTGTTTAAATGATCATTCACACACAGTTTGGACTCAATTGTTTAAATGATCATTCACACACAGTTTGGACTCAATTGTTTAAATGATCATTCACACACAGTTTGGACTCAATTGTTTAAATGATCATTCACACACAGTTTGGACTCAATTGTTTAAATGATCATTGACACACAGTTTGGACTCAATTGTTTAAATGATCATTGACACACAGTTTGGACTCAATTGTTTAAATGATCATTCACACACAGTTTGGACTCAATTGTTTAAATGATCATTGACACACAGTTTGGACTCAATTGTTTAAATGATCATTCACACACAGTTTGGACTCAATTGTTTAAATGATCATTCACACAAGAGTTTGGACTCAATTGTTTAAATGATCATTCACACAGTTTGGACTCAATTGTTTAAATGATCATTCACACACAGTTTGGACTCAATTGTTTAAATGATCATTCACACACAGTTTGGACTCAATTGTTTAAATGATCATTCACATAAGAGTTTGGACTCAATTGTTTAAATGATCATTCACACAAGAGTTTGGACTCAATTGTTTAAGAGCTTAAAATCGTTTTCCATAAAGTTCTAAGTAAAAGTTAAAAACAATGTACAGTGGCTGCCATATTGGATTTCTGATAACAAAGGTTCAGTCATTACAAAGAATCAAAATAAACTTATAAAACATTTCCATATGATCCTAGTGGCCATCTTGGCTGTAAGCATGCATGTAAATAGTCATATCTGGAAGACCGTCAATTGATGATCTCTATCAGTCCTATGGTTTTTATAATTTAGTAGGTGAGTTTTATAAGTTGGTCAATAAAAAACAGGAATTACATTTTGATCTGGCAACAACACTTTTATATCAACATAAAATGAAACAAAATGAGCGATTTTCATAGAGGCTCCATGGATATATCATTCCTGCGACCCTTGGTTCTAATTGTCCCTGGCCATGGGGATTCAGAGGAGATGAATAAAATGTGAAATCATGTTAATGATGGGTTATGTATAATGGATACCAAGTATGATGATATTCTTTTATCTTACATAAGTCCTAAACGCTGGCAACACAAGAGTACGATTGACTGCCTTGGCAAACGATAAACCTCCTAGGAAATGCTCGGCTTGATTGCCAAATCTTCCTGTATAAAGATAATTATCATTGGAATTACAATATAACAAATCAAATTAAGGGTTAATACAAAAAATAATAATAAATTGAATTGTTCCAACAATACCCCTGGGTAGAGGTACAGACATGATATTATTACATTAGTCAAAGATCTATATAATAAATTATCTGTGTCCATGAATACTAAATATAACGTAGTTTATTTCACCTAGACTTTATTTATTTTCTTGGAATATATAGATGTGTTGCATCCATTAGTAACAAAATCAATTTTTTTTACAGGAAAAAAAATACTTTTTCAGAAACACCTTCAGACCATACTCTTTTCACAATACAGTTACCTTCAATACACATTTTGTATCAATTAATCAAAAGTCCTTATGTCAAACAAATTTACATAAAATATAAGTGTATATAACAAGATGAACTGTGAGCTACATGTAATGCTCATCTATGATACCCCCGCTCTTTGGCAAACAGGAAGTAGGAATCTGACAGGTCAAAAAACGCTTCCCACGATATGGGGTACCTATATGAAGCTTGTGACCAAATATCAGATTTCTGCCATCAATAGTTGCTGAGAAAAATGCGACGAAAAATGAGCATATATGTTCAATGTGTAGAAAAATCAACAAAGTCGGCAAACAGGAAGTAGGAATCTGATGGGTCCAAAAACGCTTCCCACAATATGGGGTACCTATATGAAGCTTGTGACCAAATATCAGATCTCTGCCATCAATAGTTGTTGAGAAAAATGTGACGAAAAATGTGCATATATGTTCAATGTGTATAGAAACCACCTAAGTCGGCAAACAGGAAGTAGGAATCTGACGGATCCAAAAACGCTTCCCACAATATGGCATACCTATATGAAGCTTGTGACCAAATATCAGATTTCTGCCATCAACAGTTACTGAGAAAAATGCGAGGAAAAATATCTTGGACGGATGGAAGGACGGACAGAGGTAAAACAGTATACCCCTCTCCCCCTTCGGGGAGCGGGGGTATAATTAAAATTGTCTACTGCCTTTAACACTTTTTTGGTTATATTTCAGATATATATAAGCATGTACATGTACATGTATAAATTAGTAAACCCTGAACAGACTACAATCTTGTGTAAACTGATATCTTAATGTCTGAAACATTGATAAATAAAATATTGTATGGCTTGGTTTGTTTTGGTTTATGGTGTTTAATGCTACTTTCAACAATATTACAGTTATATTGTGGCGGGGAGTGTAATTGGTGGAGGAAACCAAAGTACGTGAAGAAAAATACCGACCTGACGCAAGTCATTGACAAACTGTATCACATAATTTGGTATCAAGTACACCTTGCCATGAACAGGGTTCAATCTCAGAACATTAGTGGTGATAGACACAGATAGTTGTAAATCTAACCACCATGCGATCACGACGGCACATACAATTGTATGGTAGTACATAGATGGAATAATATCTACCTAGCCTTTTAGTTCCTACCACTGCTAATGTTGTGACTTTGAACACCACCCATGGCGAGTTGTACTCGGTACAGTTTTGTGATAAAGTTTCTAAATGATTTGTTGGCAGCTCTGTAATTTAACTTTGGACTTTAAAATCAATAATGTTGTGACTTTGAACACCACCCATAGTGAGTTGTACATGGTACAGTTAGTGATAAATTTTGTCAATGATATGCAGCAGCTCTGTGATTTAACTTTTGCCATAAAAACATAATCATTAAATGATATAACAGTTAATTAACATACCCATACAAAGACAAAAAAATACATATCCATTGTCATCCCAAACATGTGTAGCTGTGATGAAAGAAAAAGTCAACATCCATATATAAAATAACATCTTAAATCTGAAAATGAAAATAGAAATATGATTACACCCTAGCTATTTATAGCTAGTAAACAATGGCTTGTCACTGTACTACTCCAACAATTTTGCTTTCTAAATAAATGTGGACTACAAGAAACTGAACTCTGCACATTTTATACAGTAACCAAGACGGCAAGTCCACTTTAGATGTCAGAAACCTGGCATGGATAGAAACTACTGTTTGATTGTATTTATTGTATATATGTCATACAGTGATACATAGAAAGTTGCAAAATGTTGTTTATATGAAAAAAAAAATTAATGTTAAAAAAAAAAGGGGGGGGGGGAGGGGGCAACATAGGGTCCTGTCCACACGTACCTATGGTTTGACAGATTGATTGTTTAGCTTTTATAAAGCTACAAATAACTCAAGTTTTGTTAAAATAATTAGAATACAACACAATTCAATGGCCAATTTGGTACAGGAAGCGTATGTTTGTATATTTTTAGATTTGGGATCTAATTTTCACCTGGAATTTCGTCAGTCTTCTTTTTCTTCTATTTCCGTTTTCCCTCCAGTCTAGGAGCACTCTTTTTATCCACCACCAATTTTGAGTTGACCATGAATTTCCTCCACCAATTTGTATGAATCAAGTATATGTACACTGGAATTGTATACAGAGATATTTGTGGAACCCGCACGGGCAGATAACGTAGCGATAAAGTTAAGAAAAAATTAACTCTATAATGTCCTCCTGCTACTACTCGACTATTTGCTTATTACTGTCATTAATAGGCAACAGCGGTTAAGTTCCTCTAATTTACATAGGATTCAGACGCACCTGAATCGACCTATCCTATATATTGGGCTTATAGTAAAATATAAAACTATATTAATTTTAAAATCTAAAAACCTAACTTGTGGACTGTGTAGTTAGCTTATTCTAAAATCTAAAAGCTCAATTAACGATATTGAGGATTCATACATATTATATCACAAGCAGCGACAGAAAGGAATAAAAAGTGAGAACTTATTATAAAATCTAAAATTAAGTACCGATAAGTAAATTTTTATAGTCTAATAATGGTGACATAAATGGATAGAGATGTGGCGGATGTTACACAGAGACTGCCATCCATACCAGTCTTTATTCGCACAGTTGAAGTTTAGTCTTCTTGTATGTATGGCGTGACATAGGACCTTTGATGCTGTTTCAATATCATATACATTTGTATTAGATCATCATTCTTTGGCAGCAGACCTGTGTCCACCAGTTTTTGACAGTCAATGACTAGCTGGCATATAATATCCTTTTTATTGAAGTTTCTTTTCCAACTATCAAAGTCAATAGCAGTTATAACGGTTCCCTTGATTTTTACAAAGTGTTCTTTCTTGATCTCATTATATACTGGGCAGCTTGTGAGTTATGGTTTCTGTTTCCAGTCTGCATATTGGGCAGGTCGAATCCACCTCAGCCTGGTTGAACTTGCACTTTAGTGTTTGTAGCATGTATGTCCCTGTTAGCATTCTTGTCTTTGTAATGGCCTTTCTTACATCCCGGACTGAATTGTTGATTGAGTCCCAAACAATATGAGTTTTCCCCATCTCTAGCGATGTAGTGCTCAGCAGGCTCAAGGATGATTTGTTCTGGCAATCCTGTTGTAACTTTGTATTCCAGTAGGTGTTGATTGACTTTTTTACAATACCTTTCCATTCAATTTTTTTGAAGTGTCCACTCATTACCTCAGTAAAGGGTGGCAGTTCGTACAGGTCTAATATGTCAACTATTCAGTATATATAAGTACAGTGACCCATGGTGGTTCAGTGTAAAAGTTAATATTTACTTATTTAAGATACTATTTTTTTCTTCATTTAAACTACAATTTGTATGAAATAGAGAGGATACTTTTTGTATTAATATTTTATCTTCAGACGACATCAGCCATATGAATTGAGATTTAGTATCTAATTTACTGAAGTTTGGAAACTTGTCACTAATATCTTTAATGAAATTGCTTCTCGTCTTGTTCAGTGTAGCACACTGAAGCAGGAAATGAATTTCATCTCCAACTTCAGTTTTGCATAGAACATAAATACGATTAGCAATTGGAAGTTTATGGTACCTTCCTTGCTCAATTTCTAGTTTGTGAGCACTTATTCTAAATTTTGTTAATAGTTTTCTTTTCTCTTCAGAGCGCTCTCCATAAGGAAAACAGTGGATTTGCCACTCCAACTCTGAGGTCTATGTGAAAATCGTGCTGTACTCGAGTGTAACACCACTTTCTGAGGGCAAGATGGTTATAAATGAATAGAAAAATGATCGGTGAAGCGATTTAAATAAGGGTTTCGGATAGAAAATAAAATCTGATAGCCACGAAACGTGGAAATGTGCCAACCCAGAGTTGGAGCGGAAAATCCGCTGTTTTCCTTATGGAATGCGTTCTGACGTCCCATGGCTCCAGCAAGTCGAACAAAACGCCGTCGGATGGCAGAGGAATCTCGGACTACAATGTACCATGGATACCTGCCTAATTCTCCCATACAATTAAGAAAAACTTACTTCTTTGAAAGATGTATAGGTGGTCCCAAATCAAAGGATTTGTGGCCTACTATCAAGCCGTTTATTACCAACAAAGGTAGCCATTTTACTAAAAATACTATACTCTGTGAAAAAGATGAAATCATAAATGATCAAAACATGATAGCAAAATGTTTTAATGATTTCTTTATAAATGTGGCAAAAGATATTGGAAATGAAACTGTTGCAGATAAAAATCATCCTATTATCATTGAAATTAACAAAAATAAAAAAGATATACCTAATCTTGAATTTAAAGAAATATCTGATGAATTTGTACATAAACAGATAAATAAGACCAATGTTAAAAAAGCAACAGGTAGAGATGGTATATCAGCTAAATTATTAAAACTAGCTAAACCTGTAATTGCAAAACCAATAACAAAAATGATAAATAAAACAATAACAAATTCTGTATTTCCAGACCAACTAAAACAAGCACAAGTTGTTGCACTACACAAGAAGAACAATGCACTAGACAAAAGTAACTATAGACCGGTAAGCATACTACCTGTTATTTCAAAATTCTTTGAACGGGCCATTTACGAACAGTTAACAGAATATTTTAACAATCACTTCCATCCATTTCTGTCAGCTTTCAGATCGGGCTACGGTTGCAATACTACTTATTACTACACTACTAAAAATTATAGAAGATTGGAAACAGGCACTAGACCAAAATAAATACATTGCAGCAGTACTAATGGACCTGTCCAAGGCCTTTGATTGCCTACCACACAAGTTATTATTACTCAAACTTGAAGCATATGGCATGTCAAAATCTGCATTACAATTAATTGAAAACTACCTTACTAACAGGAAGCAATGCGTCAAAGTTGGTACCACACCATTGCTAAGTAACTGGCAAGACATCTACAAAGGCGTACCGCAAGGGTCAATTCTAGGAACTGTACTATTCAACATCTTTTTAAACGACATTTTTCATTTTACCACAAGCAGCACATTTTATAACTATGCAGACGACAACACTCTCGCACATGCAGATGATAATATTGATAAAGTAGTTGAACATTTAGAAAAAGACAGTTTGGCATTAATAGAATGGTTTTTATGTAACCAAATGAAGGCAAATCCTGATAAATTTCAGGACCTACAAAAAAAAGGTAGCTATTGGCAAAAAATCAATGGATAAAAATATTGTTCTTGATTTAGCAGGAAATAAAATTAAATGCGAAAAAGAAGTAAAATTACTAGGGGTTACAACTGATTTTGAACTTAAATTTAATTCTCATATTTCAAACATTTGTAAAAAAAACATCTAGGCAGTTAAATGTGTTAAAAAGGCTAGGTAAATATTTAAATAAGTTGGGTAAATTAACCATATATCATTCATTTATATTGTTTAACTTTAACTTCTGTCCACTTTCATGGCACTTTTGTAGTGAAGCCAATACAAATAAAATAGAAAAAAATTATTTATAATGATTATAACAGTACATATGAAAACTTGTTAATAGTATCTAAACTTCCAACATTAAAAGTGAGAAGGCTGAGAACTATGGCCATTGAGGTTTATAAAATTTTACATCAAGAAAGTCCTTCATATTTACATGACTTAATCAAAATTAAAGATACTAAATATTGTTCTAGGTACGACAACATTACAGAAATTCCTTCAGTACGAACAACAAGGTACAATGTATGGTCTAAAATCCTTTCGATATGCTGCTGCTAAACTGTAGAACGAGTTGCCAAACCATTTTAGAACACAAACATCTTTTAATCAATTCAAAAATTTAATAAACTCATGGAATGGCAACTCGTGCCACTGCAATGCTTGCTGCTAGTAAAAATTATTCTAGAATAGACATTGCATGAAATTTGCCTTACTGCTGCCTTCTTGCTTTGTAAGCTTTATTTTAGTGCTTGGCTATTTCTGCATGAATATTTTCTAAATATTTTTAGAATAATTTTAAAATAATTTTAGAAAATGTTTTAAAAGTACATGAATATTTTATATGTGTTTTGAGTTAATTTGTTTATTTGCTTAATTATAAACTGCTTATAATTTGCATGAATGTACTTGTATGTGTAATGGGTGCTATAAATGTCGGCATCTATTTTCTGTTTTGACTTCTGGTCCTATGACAGTAAGTGCACAGAGAAGCATTTGCCACATGCGCACTGGCTGTAGGGGTCCAGAAGTCAAAACACAGAAATGTATGCATAAATGTTATGCTAGATACTTCGGCACCGGGACAATTCGGCACCAGGACACTTCAGCACCTGTGCGAGACATTTCGGCACCTGTGTGAGACATTTCGGCACCAAGACAGTTTGGCACCCTGACAATTCGGCACTTGTGTTTTTTTCTTTGATTGTTATCGTGTGTATTTTACCAGTCTTTTTTTTCTTAGTCTTGTTTCAATCTTTTTGATAAGTCTATTACTCTTTCATGTAAATTTTATGGTCTGGTGAGTAGGCAGTAATAATGAAACATAAATTTATTTCTATTCATTTTAATATATCAAGAGATCAACAATAACAATTTAACAGATATATGATAATGCGAGTGTTTACATTTGTAGTCAGTACAGTTATCATATACAAATGTACATTTCACAGATTTTAAGTTTATGCTTCTTCTAGACTAATTTATTAATATAATTTTAATATGATTCTGGGCTTTTACTCAAAATTTTCTCAAACACAAGCTGTAAACATCTGATCACTGCTTTTGATCTTAATTAAGTTAATTATGGCTTCTTTTAAAGAATATTTAAATAAATTATGTTTTGATTGCATTTAAACGATCATTGATGTTTTTTTTTAATCTTCATTGATTTTATTTTAAAAAAGGTAATCACGTTTGTTTGAAAGAAAATGCAGTGCCGATTTGACACTTTTTTTCAACGGTGCCGAAATGTCTTGGTGCCGAACTGTTCTTGGTGCCAAACTGTCTTTTTCAACGGGTGCCGAACTGTCTTGAATAAATGTATTAATTTTGTATTGCATGACATGTTTTATTGTGCTGTATTTAATATATGTAATTTTATTATGCATGTCGGTTTGAAAAGCTCTTGAGAGCTTATGTTATGTTGTACTGTTATAAAATGTACAGACTTTAAATAAAACTTTTTGATTTTGATACATCCCGGTGCTTTTACCCGTTTACAAACCTGATTTATCACTTCCTGATTCGTGTACTGTGTCTGTAGACCACAGGGGCTTGTTACGATTTTTTTATCCCTCAACTGACAACCTGGTTTTTAGAGTTGTCAGTCGAGGGATATAAAAAAAAATCGTAACAATACCTTCTGTCCTGATATAAGTGATATTCAATTAATAATATAAACAACATAAAATTACATATTCGTTTAAACATTTGACCATACTTACATCAAACGTTAAATGAACTCACACATAGATTAGAGAACGTACAATTCTTTACACACAAACACGGATGTTAAATTATAAAAGTAAATCTGTCTCTGATTTACAACATCGTTGTTGATATCCGTTCGGAACACATATTTTCCCGCCAAATTTATATTGACACTATCGGTATTATCCTCCGTAATTCACGGCGCACTCCTACTTGGAAAGTTTGCATTTCCTACTTGCATCTATCTCTGTCTGTTTGCGGTTTAACTTTGCTGTGTTTAAAATAATGAAGGCATCAATTCTCGACTTGACTACAGCAATGCATATAATGTGAAAGGAGGAAAACATCAAGTGGTTAGCGCTATTAGAATATGGCACAGGCTACGAATACGACGGAAACGTATTCGTAGCCTGGGTTCTACAAGTACGACGGGCGGAAGTTGTGACTAAATGATCAACCGGTTTCCGGACATGGATACCTATTTTACTGAAATTAATCACGTATTGCTAGCATCTAGAGGCTACGAATACGACGGATTTCTCGATTTTCTTAATTCTATTGTTTTTATTTCATTAAATGACAATTTATGCATTTTTTATATAATTTTCTGTTTGTAGTTTATTTTTATTCCAATAAAATCTGATGCATTGAAAAACTAGTCTTACAATACACGATTAAGCCCATAGATTTCACTGGTATGAGTACTTCTCAGAGTACAACTCACACTTCCCAACACTAATTATTTTCAAAATGGACGACGATGGTAGTGCGCTCCGTGTTGGAGCAAAGTATAAATCTTTTACAGATTTAGAGTGTGCCCTAAAAAAATTCCTGCAGAATAACTACGTCTAAATTTATAAGCGTATCTCAAGGAATCTTGATACGGGGTCCAAATATAAAAACATGGAAGTTGCAGAAAGTGCAGCGGGTCTTTTAATTTATAAGGAGTTGGATTATTCCTGTATTCATGGAGGGAAACATTTAAGTTCCATTTCTAGCGGTCAACGCCCAAACATAAGGTGAAATCACATATAATATACCTTAAATAAGCAAATGATCATCACTTTGATTACAGTTATTCATATTAAATTCGAAGCGATGTCTTCAATCATGTTCTGTATAGCAGCAAATACATGTTTCTAGAATTTTTAAGTCATTACAATACTATCGTAATTAGTCATATGATAAAACACACAAGTTTGCGCTTTTTGTATGGTACCATTTAAGATGTATTGGACTACGCTTTGCGCCGAAAAAAAAACTACTGGTGTTGCCGAAATTGCTTAAAATAACTATAAACATTATTAATTTAATACATTGTATTTACCTATTGTCTTACTTGAAATTTTAAATTGTATATGATAATTCGTAAATTAAAAATATCTATGTATATTTTTGTTCTTTAAACTTTATAGTATCACAGTAATAAATGTCTAAAAACAATATATTTAAGAAAACAAAAATCCGTCGTATTCGTAGCCTCTAGATGCTAGCAATATGTGATTAATTTCCGTAAAATAGGTGTCCATGTCCGGAAACCGGTTGATAATTTAGCCAAAACTGCCGCCCGTCGTACTTGTAGAACCCAGGCTACAAATACGTTTCCGTCGTATTCGTAGCCTGTGCCTTAGAATATCACTATTAGAATATCGTAACTTTTGGCCGAGTTAAGGTAGCACTATACAAAAATTGATATTTTTTCATCAAAATTTTTTTATTCAATTTTTATTTTATTATAATATTCTTGATACACAGGTGAAAAAATAATTCAGATATGATGTACCATTAATGAGTATTACCTATAATTAGTTTTGTAAACAAACACATGTGCTTGAATCAGAGAAGATAAAAACAAGTGGGCGTCCTTAATTGTTTATCTATTGGATAATTTGATAGTTTTATGACCACTGACCATTTTTGTGGAAGATTCCATTAAATGAAGGGGAAAGCAGCATGGATGTAGCTAACTTTTCATCAATACCAAAAGAAATAAATTAGTTATTTGCAATGGAATTTATTTCAAAATATTTAATGTATAATTTTCATTTAGTAAAATCCAACTTAAAGGGAAGAATACACATAATGAGCAAACTAAGATTCCAGGTGATTCCTGTTATTATTAGTGGTTCACATCTGGTCAGTGGAGGTGGAGTTTTGACCTTATCAGTAGGCAGTTAACCTCAAGCTAGGTCAGAGTGATGTAACTTCTCCCGCCAATTTCATGTATTTACTGCACAGGGTGTGCATTTTCCAGCTATATTTAGAGTTTGTGTGAAGAAATTCTATCTTTCTGGTCAAATCATTGTTGATTTATGATTCAAGGTCAATCCTGAAGTGTTCCCATGGCACATTTGAGACTTTTATTCAAGAAAATGGGGTATCAAGAGGAAAATTACAACTTTTTGGATTTTTCCACTACAATTTTTTACATAAAATGTCGACTTTGAATGAAATTAGCTCCTGCATTGGTACCCCTAGAGGCTTAGTTTTGGTATATGTTGTTCTTAGACCTATTATCTGCAAAACCGTGTCTCGGCTTTATGATAGAATTAATAGAACAAATTTTACACACAATTAAATTTGGTGAAATCTTATGAAGTCAGGCTGTATACACATAATAGGGCTTTAAGAGAGATTGAAACATCACAGGAAAAATCTGAGACACGGTTTTGGAGATCATGCTGTGTTGATTAAGAAATTGTAAAAAGTTTTACCATTTGAATAAACATGAAACAGCTAATTTTGGTCAAGTGCACACATCAAGATTTTGCAACTAATTGTATAATAATTAATTATGTAATTGTTGCATAATCATAATATTATAATCAGTGGAAAGATATATCTTTCTTCTTTCAAATGGTACCTCATTTGTTAATTTTGATGCAATATTAAGAAAGTTACAGCTGTTTTCAGATGGAAGATTGGAGGAAAAAAATCTTTGTATAGTGCTACCTTAAATATAAAAGTCTATCTATCTATCTACTAGGTACAGAACTCTGTCTTTGCACTATCGCTCCCTTGAATTCGTCTAACTTTCATACAATGTCTTCTCGTCGATCTTCTCTTCTGCTTGTATTTCTCGCCGCTAAAAACCGTCTCACACCTGCAGATTCATACGCCTTCGTCTCTGGCCTTTTCCATCTCAGATCACTCCCATCGGATCTTTCGGGCTTCATCGTTCCCCCAATACCACTCGCCACTCGATATCTCGTCCCTTACAATGTACTACATACTTCCCCCCTTTCCAAATAGGAAGAGTGCTTATATCAAGCGTGGAACTGGATTGATTTGAGCTTTCTTCCAAAAGCATTTACTTATATTTGACCTCCAACACTGTCGATGGTTTATCCGAATTCTTTGGAGTATTCTTATATCTTAAAATTTTATCATAATTCTTCTGTCAACCATATGTATTAAGCTTTAAGTAGTTCAAATTTCGAACATCATAAAAGTTTTTTGAATATGTAGAACAAAGTAAAAAATTATACTTAGCTATATCCATAACTCTCTGAATCCTTCCTGGCTCCAGAATACATACAACAATGTATATTCAACAATATTTCAATAAAACAAAAATAACTTTCTCTTTGGTGATGAACTTCCTTGTCATCAATACTAATATGCATGTTTGCAGATGACCAAAAATCCTTCTTTCTAGAGAAAATACCAGTCCCGACTGTAGCTTGTCACTACTTCCTTCCTTCTTTCCATTCAATTGTCATGAACATGCAGCATACAAGATCTTTGGTCGGTCCCACTGTTGACTAGTCTACGAGGAAACACAATGCTCTTTACTGTCCCAAGACAGCAAAGGCATTGATGCAGGTCTGGCGACACACATCTTCCAGGAGGTCGTGTCGATGTCTGGCCACCACTTCCATGACTTCGCCAAGGTACACCGGGCTGTTGACTGGGATTCCATTTGGTGCAATGTAAGGAGCATCAGTTTCCACGAGCAGACGATCCTTAGGTACAAACTTCAAGACGTTGATCTGAGTTTGAGCGAACGATGATGCCAAAAAGGTGAATCCAAAATAGTTGTTGGGAAACTGTGTAAGCCAGACTTTGGAAATTTCGAAAGAACCAGTGAAACAGTGAAGAATGAATATTTTGTGATAGTGCTAGAGTTTTAGACATTTTTGTATAATTTGATATTATTAACTATATTGTATTTTAATTGTAGATTTATATTAATAAGCAGAATAGAAATAAGAAGATTTAATTATCTTGTATATTTTATTCAATAATTACTTTAAACCTTTGTAGTCTGCTAGTTTAGTCAAGTGTGACAATTCTTTATATTACTTTCTTTCTTTTCTATTGGTCAGTTTATTTTGGCGGGAACCTTTTGTCTTTACTTCTATTGTTTGGGTCATATTCACTTTGGAGAAGCTATATTGAACAGCCATATTTTCTCAGGCAATTATATATTGGAATTTATACTTGAAATTGTACATCTAGTTTTGAAGGTCAGTTTTCATTCTTATACTAATTCAAATAATATTTAATCATCTAATTTCCCAAATTGAGTGTAAGTTGCAAGTGTTGCAAGATTTGGAATAATTGAGAGATAGAATGTTGATAGCATGATTGTGATGACTGAATGGTAGAGATAGAATGTTGATAGCATGATTGTGATGACTGAATGGTAGAGATAGAATGTTGATAGCATGATTGTGATGACTGAATGGTAGAGATAGAATGTTGATAGCATGATTGTGATGACTGAATGGTAGAGATAGAATGTTGATAGCATGATTGTGATGACTGAATGGTAGAGATAGAATGTTGATAGCATGATTGTGATGACTGAATGGTAGAGATAGAATGTTGATAGCATGATTGTGATGACTGAATGGTAGAGATAGAATGTTGATATCATGATTGTGATGACTGAATGGTAGAGATAGAATGTTGATAGCATGATTGTGATGACTGAATGGTAGAGATAGAATGTTGATAGCATGATTGTGATGACTGAATGGTAGAGATAGAATGTTGATAGCATGATTGTGATGACTGAATGGTAGAGATAGAATGTTGATATCATGATTGTGATGACTGAATGGTAGAGATAGAATGTTGATATCATGATTGTGATGACTGAATGGTAGAGATAGAATGTTGATAGCATGATTGTGATGACTGAATGGTAGAGATAGAATGTTGATATCATGATTGTGATGACTGAATGGTAGAGATAGAATGTTGATATCATGATTGTGATGACTGAATGGTAGAGATAGAATGTTGATAGCATGATTGTGATGACTGAATGGTAGAGATAGAATGTTGATAGCATGATTGTGATGACTGAATGGTAGAGATAGAATGTTGATAGCATGATTGTGATGACTGAATGGTAGAGATAGAATGTTGATATCATGATTGTGATGACTGAATGGTAGAGATAGAATGTTGATATCATGATTGTGATGACTGAATGGTAGAGATAGAATGTTGATAGCATGATTGTGATGACTGAATGGTAGAGATAGAATGTTGATATCATGATTGTGATGACTGAATGGTAGAGATAGAATGTTGATATCATGATTGTGATGACTGAATGGTAGAGATAGAATGTTGATATCATGATTGTGATGACTGAATGGTAGAGATAGAATGTTGATAGCATGATTGTGATGACTGAATGGTAGAGATAGAATGTTGATAGCATGATTGTGATGACTGAATGGTAGAGATAGAATGTTGATATCATGATTGTGATGACTGAATGGTAGAGATAGAATGTTGATAGCATGATTGTGATGACTGAATGGTAGAGATAGAATGTTGATATCATGATTGTGATGACTGAATGGTAGAGATAGAATGTTGATATCATGATTGTGATGACTGAATGGTAGAGATAGAATGTTGATATCATGATTGTGATGACTGAATGGTAGAGATAGAATGTTGATAGCATGATTGTGATGACTGAATGGTAGAGATAGAATGTTGATATCATGATTGTGATGACTGAATGGTAGAGATAGAATGTTGATATCATGATTGTGATGACTGAATGGTAGAGATAGAATGTTGATATCATGATTGTGATGACTGAATGGTAGAGATAGAATGTTGATAGCATGATTGTGATGACTGAATGGTAGAGATAGAATGTTGATAGCATGATTGTGATGACTGAATGGTAGAGATAGAATGTTGATAGCATGATTGTGATGACTGAATGGTAGAGATAGAATGTTGATAGCATGATTGTGATGACTGAATGGTAGAGATAGAATGTTGATATCATGGTTGTGATGACTGAATGGTAGAGATAGAATGTTGATATCATGGTTGTGATGACTGAATGGTAGAGATAGAATGTTGATATCATGATTGTGATGACTGAATGGTAGAGATAGAATGTTGATATCATGATTGTGATGACTGAATGGTAGAGATAGAATGTTGATATCATGATTGTGATGACTGAATGGTAGAGATAGAATGTTGATATCATGATTGTGATGACTGAATGGTAGAGATAGAATGTTGATAGCATGATTGTGATGACTGAATGGTAGAGATAGAATGTTGATAGCATGATTGTGATGACTGAATGGTAGAGATAGAATGTTGATAGCATGATTGTGATGACTGAATGGTAGAGATAGAATGTTGATAGCATGATTGTGATGACTGAATGGTAGAGATAGAATGTTGATATCATGATTGTGATGACTGAATGGTAGAGATAGAATGTTGATATCATGATTGTGATGACTGAATGGTAGAGATAGAATGTTGATATCATGATTGTGATGACTGAATGGTAGAGATAGAATGTTGATATCATGATTGTGATGACTGAATGGTAGAGATAGAATGTTGATATCATGATTGTGATGACTGAATGGTAGAGATAGAATGTTGATATCATGATTGTGATGACTGAATGGTAGAGATAGAATGTTGATAGCATGATTGTGATGACTGAATGGTAGAGATAGAATGTTGATATCATGATTGTGATGACTGAATGGTAACATTTTAACTAATTGCAATAAATAATGAGTAATTCAGTAAAACACATTTTTAGCTGAATTTAATATCTAAAGTTTGCAATTAAAAGCATAAATAATGTTAATGGTTTAAATTATAATATCAATAATGTTAAAGAATATTTTAACAGTCTGAATGAGTGTGTACTAATGATTTTAAACTTTGATTTAAAGTAAAATAAGTAAATATTTTAAATGTTTCATTGTAATGAGAGATAACCCAGTAGTTATTATTTTAATATTATTCTTCAGGTAAAATTGCTTATGATACTTGTAATGTCTGCTTGCATTCTATGTTGCAAACATGTAATGTCTTGTCTGCATTAATCTAATGCTGCTATTTGTTGTTATTTAATCGTGTATTATTATTGTGAAGCCACAGCTTCAATATGACTGTGTAAACATGCATTTATGAATATGCTAAACATAATTATAAAATGGTATTTGTATATATATTTGAGTGAACTCAGAATAGTCCGTTACCATTCTGTTGTGTATAAATAAGATTGTATTATTTTAGATAATAGGAAATACACTAAACATTTCCTATATATCATTGTAACTTATTTTTTATTATTGTTATTACTATGTCTAATTAAGGACATTCTTTGTTATTTTACAACTTTATTTACAACTTGATTTAGAACTTCTTATATAATGTGAATAATGAGGAAAATAAAGAATCCATAACTCAGATACATTTTAGTGTTTCATTCATTTACAACTGAGGAGGAAACACTTAGCCGAAAACTTGTTCAAAAGAAACTGAAGTAGCAACAGGTATAGCAATGAACTGAATTTATCTTGACGGGTGGAACGGACGTGCAATATAATAGGTTTTCCTGCAGTTTTCAGTGTAGATGCTATGGTTTCCACCATGGATTCATCTGTCCAGGTCTCCATGGTGAGAGACAGGTTCCCCAGGAGTTTTTTTTACTGGATCGACCCTGATGGAAGTGGGAATCAAAGGCGTCGTATACCTCTCTAATGGAACGATGGTCCTCTGGCTCCGTGGTCTCCTCTGGTGATGGCGATCTACAATGAACCTCACCGCTAATATCGAGGGTGATACCCCTCAATACTAGGGTGTAGTTTTGGGATCCTATGGTCACCTTTCTCTGGATCACCCCCTCCTCGGTACTACCACTAGCCTCCAACTCATCTGGTTTTCCACAGACGTCCATGGTAATACCACCGAAGTCATCCTTTGCCTTTGCTTCATCCCATTCTGGCTGGGGCGGCTGGACATTGAGTAAGGACCTCACTATCAATGTCTTCCTTTCCCTACGAGAAAGTACTTCAAGGTTATCAGGATCGGTCATGAAGTCCAGCCCAAAGTCCAGGTAGGTGTCAATGTCATGACCGTTGAGGTGCTTCAGCAGGGCTACCTGATACCTCCAGTGGATCAGTACACTGGTGTGTTTCGGCAGGTACAAGGTATACCTATTGTACACGGGCCGTTGCCATCTCATCGTTGGTATTAGGCTCCTCATTTGCTCTATCTGGCGTCCCAAATAGCACAGCCTTCTTCGGGATCAACGACGCCACCCTTTTTGAACACCAGTCCAGCAGGTCGAGTAATGACTTGGCCCCCACTATCTTCTGTATCAGGAACAGTAGAACGTTCCCTCTGATGTTGTTGAGGTCATGATACTTGTCCTGCTTAACAGGAGGGTTGGAATTGTCCCACATAACTCTGGGCAGGTGCATCCTGTTAAAATGATTTCTAAGTTTCTGAGTTTTCCTGTCATACCCAAAAATTGGACAGCTGGCCCTCCTGTCATCTCTCTTAATCACTGGGGCATCCTCTTCGTCATCATCTGACGACATTCTAAGCATATCTCGAACCACCACTTTCCTCGTGTCCTCCATCGCTACCCTCAAATTTTTCCAACTTCTTTTCTCTTCCTCCTCAGACTCCTCATCACCCCCTTCTTCTATCCTCTCTACTTCTGTCTTCTCTACCGTTATCTGTGGAGCCACCTCCCTCGGGGTAATGGTTACTTCCTTTCTCCAAATGTCCTGAACAGACATGGTCGTCAACATGTCCGGCACGTTCGACGGTGGAATGATGTTATTATTCCTATCGTCCCCTGTCCACTCACTCTCTCCAGTTGTTTCCACCTCTGCTCTTTCCGTCACAATCTTCCAATAATCCATGATGTTTCTGAAAAATAAAATGGATTTGGCGCTTTAAAATCTGATACAACCCACCATTTCTTTAGAAATGCCTGTATCAAGTCAGGGTCATTACGGTTTTCACAGTTTTCCGGTTGTTGACTGATTTTGTCTGTGTATATACTTATGTGTTTTGACTTTCCCTTTGTAAGATTGTTCGGAGTTCAGTAATTTTGTTATTACCCTTATTGATGTAGTATACGATGACCGGTTATATCTGCGAGGGATACAACCGGGGACATCGGGGACACTGGTACTCGTCAATTGTTTCAGCTAGCTGCCTGGAAATGTTGACACAACGTCCATGCATCCAATCGCCAAAGCGGTCGCAATGGATCATGAACGATCCGTCATCTGGTTGCCTGCAGATACAGTAGGGAGTGTTTTCCTTGGAAACATCCAGCAGATTCTCTCCTTGAAGATTCTGTTTGGCGACACTTAACCAAGATGGTAAATGACGGTCGTTGTATTTTTTCCCGGGCCTTTCCATGGGGGGGGGGGGGGGGGTCCAGTTTCTTGGCTCTTCCCTTGATATGAGCCGTATCCAGCACATAAACAAAATCGGCTGATTGGTATTCAACCTCTCTCATATTGGAATCATAGTCCCTTTTCATTGTCTCCTATGCGATTTTCAAGATTTTCCTGGCAATCTCGTGTATTTTTTGGATGTTATTGCGAAGGCTTGTAACATACTGCTCTTCATTTTCAAACAGTTCCTCTCTAACATGTTTAAATATCAATTCTGATGGCAAGTTGATTTCTCGTCCGAGCATCATTTTGTTTGGCGTCATTCCAGTATGTCTATTTACTGATGATCTTATGGCACAAGCAAGTTGGGGGGGGGGGGGTATTCATCCCAGTCTCGTTGTGACTCTGCCACGAAACATCGAACGGCATCCATCAAAGTGCGGTTGTATCTTTCAGCCTGTCCACTGGCCGATGGTCTGTAAAGCGTTGTTCTGGTTTTGTGGATATGGAAAAGGTCACATATCGCTTGAAACAACTTGCTCTCAAAGTTTCGACCTTGGTCAGTATGTACGGAGAAAGGACATCCAAAGCGAGCAAAGAACTCATTTACTGCAGCCTTGGCGGTGGTTTCCGCTGTCTGTGACGGAAGAGGTACTATTTCACACCATTTTGTAAACTGGTCTACCATTACCAAAATGTTGGTGTTCCCTCGTGGTGTTTCCGGTAAGGGACCTAGGAAATCAAGATGGACTCTTTCCATGGGTGCTCCATCGTGGTATTTTGTCATTGGGGCTTTCGCCTTGCGTGATGCCTTCTTGTTCCGGTTACACTTGTTACATGATTTGACAAAACGTCTTACATCACTATGCATTCGATACCAATAATACCCGGCCTTGATCCTCTACTTGGTGACCCGTACAAACTAGATCATGGTTTAGGCTCATAATTTCTTCTTTATGCTTCTGCAGTACCACCAATCGGTGAACACCATATTTTGAAACATTATACAGGATACCATTATCATTCAGGTAGGAAAACTCTCGATTGAACAGATATGTCTTAGCGGCTGGGCTGCTAATTGCTACCTCGCTTTGTGCTGGCTCTGCATTGTTTTCCAAGTAATATAAGATCAAAGTCCAATTATCGTCTGCTTTCTGAGCATCTCGTAATTCGGTGGTCGTATAGTGAGGTACCACGCTGATCTCATCACCCTTTTCTGTAAGTTCATTTTTGACCTTCTCTTTTCCTGTCATTCCCAACTTGGGAGTATCGTTTTCCGCTACTTTCGGACTCTGTTCTCGGCTCTTCTGTCTCGTTGTCACCAATCTGACATCTTTACCCTCAGAGATTTCTATGAACTGTTCCGAGTCATCAGTCTCCTTCTCAACCTCTACTTTAGATTCTGAAGGAAAGCCAAATAGAGATCGCGAAGCTTCCGAATCCAATATTCGGGGTCGATTTGGGTCAAATCGCGGTTTTGACTGTGAGCATAACTCCTCACTCTCATGCTGTTCTACTATTGGCTCTAATCTGGGTAGACTTTCTTTCAATTTGCCACTTGGGTAGTGTCTCTTGCCTTCTATAGAGGCCTTCAATTTATGACAATTTTTTGCCAATAAACCCAACTGTGTCTGTGTTATACCTTGAAACCCTGTTAGATGAATTTCAACTTCTGGAAGTGGCAGATCCTGCAGTTCTAGTGCCAAATTGTATAACTTCTCTGAGTCTTTTTTTAGCTTGATCAGGAGCTTAGATTTGAATTCAGACTTGCTTTTCCAACTGCTTAGGATGTTGCGGAGTTTTTACCATTCCTGGTGAAGCCCTGTGACATCTTTAGCTGTCCCGTCAGTTTGTCGCTGTATCTTCTCTAACTGCCTTACACAATTCTCCCGGTGGTTCCGGTCTAGTGGTTTTGAAACAAGGCACTTGTTGACTGCGACATTCCCTAGCGGAACAGTGTCATCTATTTCTGTGACGAATGTTGACCAACTACGATTAATTTTTGTGCAGTGTGCACAACCCTGGCATGGCAAGTCTTTTGGGTCTGTATAAATGGACATCTCCTGACATGGTTTTCCTGGTTGGCACCTGGATAGGATATCAGCATTTACATGTTTATTCCCGCTGCGGTGCTGAATCTGCATAGTGTATTGGCTCAACACTTCCAGCCATCTGGCTAACTGACCTTGTAAGTCTTTGAAATTCATCAACCAACGAAGGCTGTTGTGATCAGTCCTTAAGATGAACTCGCGACCTAGCAATGTTTGAAATGTTGAGTAAATCTCACCACGGATAAAAGCTCTTTCCGAGTTGTACAGTATCTTCTTTGAGCAGGGGATAAGGTGAAACTGCCATACACCACTATTCTTTCTTGGCCATTTTGTATTTGTATCAAATCTGCTCCAATCGCCTTATCTGATGCGTCAGTATCCAAAACAAAAGTTCCTGTCTTGTCTGGAATTGCCAGAACTGGTGTCGTTTGCAATGCAGATTTCAATTTTTCAAAAGCAGTCTGCTGTTCTTCTCCCCGTTTCCATGGTTTCTTTCGGGTCAACTCTGCCAATGGAGCAGCAATTCTGGATAAGTCCTTAATAAATGTCCGGTGGTAATTGACAAATCCCAAAAATTGCTCGACCTCCTTCTAATTTTTGGGTGCTTTCCACTCCTTGATTGTCTGGACATAGTCTTCATCAATAGCCAATCCATCCCCATTTACTTGTCTACCTAGGAACGTTGTTTCCTTTGTGCAGAACTCACACTTTACTGGTTTTAATTTGATTCCATACTGCCGAAATCGTTCAAATACCTTTGCCAAATTTTCCAAGTAGGATTCAAAGTCCTTTCTCATCAACGTTATGTCATCTAAAAATGCGAGGACAATGTCCCAGGTCAGGCCTCGAAGAACTAACTGCATGGCTCTTGCATATGTCGCTGGGGCATTACAAAGGCCAAAGCTCATACGGTTAAATTGAAACAAGCCGTATTTAGCAGTTTTCGGTTTGTCTTCTTCCTTCATTTTGACCTGATAGTACGCACTGTTGGCGTCCAATTTGCTGAACCATTTGTTGCCTGTAAGACTATCGATGCATTCTTCGATGAGTGGGAGGAGATAGACCTCCTTTTCAGTCACTGAATTCAACTTCCGGTAGTCAATGGCATACCTAACAGTTCCATCTCGCTTTCTTATTAGAACAGGTGGGGATGCCCATTCAGAAACTGATGGTTCAATTAATTTGGCGTCTAGCATCTTTCCTAGCAATTTCTCCTCTTCGTCTGTGAAGCTAGTTGGGGTCCTTGTAACCGCTGTCTGATGGGTTCAGCTGAACCGGTGTCGATGGAATGTTCAACTGCATTGAACTCCCCTATGTCCAGATCACTTTTTGAGAATACCCTGGCATGTTGTTTCAATAAGTCTTTCAACCGTCACAGCTGGTTTTAGGTTAGATTATCTTCAGCCTGACTCACCATCTTGTCTATTTTTGCATCACAATCGCCCTCTGTATTTTGAAGTTTCACTTCCTGTACTGTTTTTGTTGTTAACTCTTGGGCTGCAGAGGCTTGGGCTATTACAGCATTTTTCCGCAGTGTGTCGGAACTTTCTGTTGGGTTAAAGACACACAAGGTTGGTCTACCGTCCTGGAAGAAACATCTGGGTACTAGTAGTGGCCCTTGACATTGTGGAGATGATTCTACAATGAAACTAGATAAGTCAACATCTAGTTGTTCTGGCATCCTCACGACTGAATGAGGGGGTACCACGGTGCGCTTAGGCACGGTCACTTTTGTCACTACAGGAATCTCACTTCGTGGTCCACAATAAAGCGGTATCTGATCATCACCAATCGTGAAGGTGTTGTTTTTCAGGTCAGTTATTGTTTGGTGCCTTTTCAGGAAATCAAGTCCTAAAAGCATATCGTTATCAATGGGTGCCACATATACATCAGTGCAATAACTCTTCGAACCAACTTCTAGTTTCACCGTCGCACGATGATAGTATCCATCTACATACCTCTACCGGCTGCATACATCACAGTTGTTCTCAAATTCTTTGGTTGGTCTTGCAACGAGTTATAAATCTTGTCTGATAATATAGTTACCTCAGCTGCGGGGTCTATAGCTGCTGCCATTGGTCTCCTATTACAAACAACTGGGATGCGAAGCATGGAAGCCGTGCCAGTTTTCAGGATGGTGAATGTTCTGTCAATTCCGCCAACGATTGACTCATCGCATTTTCCTCCCTGACCAAAGTCATTTACTTCAGACTCAGAGATTGGGGATCATAGTTATTCTCATGGGACAGGTTTTTCTCTGGTACAACTTCTTTGTCTTGGCTTGTCACCAATTTTTGGTTAGTTTCGTTTACCTTTACTTGTTGAGCAGGTGATGTTGATTCTACGATGATTGAACTTTCATCAGAAGTTCCCACTTGGAGTAGTGGCTGCTCTCCCATGTCAGGTAAGCACTTTTAAATAGGTGTGGCTTCCTTGTTTTTCTTCTTTCTCTTCTTCTTGTTTGTCTTATTTTTGCCAAATTTCTCAGATTCAGTCTGAAGTCACCATTACTGTTACAATTTTCACCCTAGGCAAAGAATCTTGTAAATTTTTCTCTATAGTTTCTACATTTTCCTTCTCTTGGCTTGTGTCTTTAGCCACATTATCACTAGATGTTAGCTCAATATTATTTTCTGTTAGACTTGGGCGAAAATATTCTTTTCGGGTTGGTTTAGCGGTTTATCTTTCTTGTCGTCTTGTTTCCCATCTTGCGATTGAGCCTGCTCAGACTTCTTACAATGTCGGGCAATGTGACCTCTACCTCCACAACTATAACATTGGAATGTACCTGGTCTGGAGGTTTGGTTACTCTGTGGCTTTTGTTTCTTAAGATCGCTCACTTGGTGGTGCAGTTCTTTGAGTGATTTTTCTGTAGCCTCCTGCATTGACACCATTTTTTCCATCAGTGATGCCATTTGACTGTCCAGAGGATTGTGTTGTCCATATTCCCTAGGGGCCTTCACTGCTCGACAGACTGGTTCTCTTTCTAGTTCGGTGTAAGGACTGTGTTCCTGGTGAATGACTCCATAAATTGAAGAATCCAGGTGTTGACTCAGCTCAACTAACTGGCATGCCTCTTCGATGGACTTAGGCTTCAGCATGGATGCGGCCTTTCCTTCAGTTTTGTCAGTGCCTGTAAATTATTTGTTATTATCTGTGATTGGACAGTGTTCTGGTACATCTCTGAATGCTTTATCGGCCAACTCATCTGTAGGCTCTGCCGGACTTTGTCTGGCACTGTGGAATTGGACTTGCAATGTTTCAGTCGCATTACCATGGTTAAACCTGTGCTCCATTGTTTCCATTAATTGAACATAGCTGATATCCTTGTTATGACGAATCAAATTAGGACCGTAGCGACTAGCCGGACCTGTTAAGCACCAGCATAGTTGATTTCGTTTTTCTTCGTCAGTCCACATTGAGGCATCAGCAAATATTTCAAACTTAACCCAGAATGCAGACCAGTCTTCACAACGATCAGTCCCATCAAACTTAAAGCATTTTAACATGGTTGGCTGTAAGCATGATGTTCTTGGCTCATTCAATTGTTGAAGGGTTTGCTGTGGCCCTGTTGGTAAGTTGGGTCCATGGAAAACTTGTTGGGTTGTTAAACTGTGTGAAGACCTAAGCCATATTGGTCATTAGCTGCATGCGATTGGACTGGGTGAGATGGTTGAAGTCCTTGCAGTCTCGCGTTGAAATTGGTGGTTGGCTGTCGGTGTAGACCTGCGTGACGTGATGCAAGAGTTTGTTGATAGTACATGGATGGTCGTGGTATCTCAGCGACTGAAGAAGATGGTGTCAGTCTGATGTCCATTTGTGCATTGGCATTAGCCATCTGTTGATTTTGTCTGTTTTCATGTCCATATGCATGGGTGGAGTTGTACGTATTAGCCACTGTTGGATCTTGGTATGTTTCCTGTGTAGGATTGTTGATGGTGACTTGTGTGTTTACTGTGGGCTGTGGGTGGACGGTACTTGGTAGGAATCTTGGCTGGGGTCTCTGGCTGGTTCCTGAGGTCACTGGAGTACTTCAGTAATTTTCACCTGAGCGTTGCCTACTGGGTGCATGTGTTGATGTCTGCGATGAAAAACCAGAAGGGCCTGGTGGTGGTGGCTGAGTAGGTTCCTGCTTCACAGTGTTGTGTTCGTGTGGATCACTTGACTTGGCATACTCATGACTGCTAACCATATCTCCATATTGGACCTCGGTTTTCATGGTCTGATGTTTCTGTAATAAATTAGCCCCATCCTCTGCCTGGTGTACATAGGCCATCAGATCTTCATCAAGTCCTTCCTCACTTTCATTCTCGCTTTTTTCGAGGTACCAACTTTCTGCAACTTCTTGTGAGGTGGAAATATCGATCAGCGGCAAAACTTTTTCCATCTTGAGATCGGAAATGGTTGCTAAGATCTCGGGTGTTATTTCTGTTGGTTTGCGCAGCTCCCAAATTGTGTAGCCTGTCGCTTTGCCCACTGATGGCAGACCCAACAAGTCATCGAAACTACATACGTTAATGTGTAATTTGTTACCACTATTCATGATTGAAAATTTGCCAGATACTAATTATATTTTTTGCAAATGATATTTATTGCAAATGAACAGATTTTCAACGATAAAACCTTATTTTAATTTGCTTTATGGCCCAGTGGACTGCTATGAATTTTTTTTTTTTTTTTTTTTACCACTGAAAAAGATTTTTTGGGTAGTGGAACTTGGCTTTAGTTCAATATTCTATATTCAGTTAATTTGAATATTTTCTTCACAAAATATATCTCAATGCACTGGCCTTACATGTATGTGCTGTCCCCTGAGACAGTGCCAGTCAAATATCTGATTTGTTGAAATTATTTCTTACTTCAACAATTTTCTACTTTCTTCAATTAATATTTCATTAATTGTACTCAAATTATCGTCATCTCATACATGCACATGTGCTTATTCTTGTCTCTTATTCATGTGACGTCAGACGATGAACGACGGACACTTCAGTGGTACAGATTTTCCACAATAAGACTGTTCGCCAGCGCCATATATCGTAACTTCTGGCCGAGTTAAATATAAGAGTCGCAAGTTACTATAGTCCTATCGTTAAACCTACCAAAATAAGCACTATCGCTCCCTTGAATTCGTCTAACTTTCATACAATGTCTTCTCGCCGATCTTCTCTTCTGCTTGTTTTTCTCCCCGCTAAAAACCGTCTCACACCTGCAGATTCATACGCCTTCGTCTCTGGCCTTTTCCATCTCAGATCACTCCCATCGGATCTCTCGGGCTTCATCGTTCCCCCAATTCCACTCGCCACTCGATATCTCGTCCCTTATTCCGAACATACTACAAGAATTAGAAGGAAGATGGTGGCAGGTACAGGTAGGGCACAAATAGCTCTGATAATTTATGGACTTATACTGAGATTCCATCCACTTACTAATTTATCTCAAATTGTAAAAGAACCTACATGTTTTATGAAAAATAGCACCCCATCTCTGGTGGATGCTATACTTACAAATAAAAAGACAATGTGTTTTAATACACATACTATTCCAACAGGAGTAAGTGACTGTTATAATTTAATATCAACAACAATTAAAGGTAACTTGCCTGTACAAGATAAAAGAAAAATATCATACAGGAGCTACAGAAATGTTGATATTGATAAGTTTGACAGTGACTTACAAAAAGTTGTAATATCTGAAAATTCAGATATAAAAAATGCAAGTGGAATAAACTGCATTTATTCAAACTATGAAAAAAATGTCAAAACTATATTAAATAAACATGCTCCATTGAAAACAAGATATCCTAGAAAAAAATCCACTGCCATGTATGAATAGTACATTAAGAAAAGCAATTCATCGTAAACATATGTTATATTCCAACTATACAAAACAGAGAAATGGAGAAATTTGGGAAAAATATAGAAAACAAACAAACTTGGTTAATAAATTAAAAAAGAAAAACTATTTTTTAGAAAGGTGCTCCGGTGGTGCAAAATCCTGTGATTTTTGGAAAACCATGAAAACCTTTCTCTGAAAAGAGTAATTCAGGTGAACAAAAAATAGTTCTAAATGAAAACAGCAAAATTGTAAACGATACCAAACAAGTTACAGAACATTTCAATACTTTTTTAGACCACCGACACCAACACGGGAAATAAGTAGCTGGCAAAGACCCAGCAAGAAAAAGAAATACTTGTCCGCAATACCTTAGCAGGGTCGACGGACGTAAAACCCCCCACAAACTAACAAAATGACCAGACGTTGGCAGACCAAGCAACGGAACACATCGAATGACATTTTCAGATAAGAATGGCACTTGTACACCCCAACTCATGCGAATGCACGAAATCAGAACTGGATTTATTTGAAGTTCCACCTACACAGACCAGTGTGGAACATGGGTATTGGGAGCAGAAAGGATTGACATCGGGTCTGACAGATCATGGACCTTACGAATTTGCCGTCAGTGGGGCGGGGGACGACTACATCGACTTAGCTAATACTTACCTGTTTGTGGAAGCACAGATCGTGGCTGACGACGATACTGCATTGGATGACGGAGCGGACGTTGGACCTGTCAACTTATGGATGCATTCCCTCTTTAGCGATGTCAGTGTTAGCCTCAACGAAAAACTGGTTTCACCACCGACCAGCTTATGCCCTTACAGAGCTTACATAGAAACATTATTCAGCTATGGCCCAGCTGCCAAAGAATCTCAATTAACGGGAGTCATGTGGTACAAGGATACACCGGGACATCAAGATAAGAGAACAACCGATAACAAAGGATTCACGTCCCGGAAAGCATTGACGGCCCAAAGCAAGTCTGTACAGATGATGGGAAAATTACACTTGGATTTATTTTGTCAAGAGAAATATTTACTGAATCACGTCAATCTGAAAATCAAATTACGATGAAGTCGAGACGTGTTCGCCCTAATGGCCGATGCTGACACCTATAAGGATCTCGCTTTATTTGTGAGAAATGTACAATTAAGTCCTGGTGTAAGAATGGGTCACGTCAAAGCTTTGGAAAAGACCAGCTGTTAATACCCCATCCGACGTATAGAAGTCAAAGTAGATACGGTTCCCCGTGGCAACATGAATTACATACAGGACAAAATGTTTTTGGGCCAATTACCAAAGACATTGATCATAGGATGTGTGGACAGTGATGCCTTAAATGGGACTATTACGAAAAACCCTTTCGATTTTAAACAGATTCCCGCCAAACCGTTACAACCCGACTTTGAAAACGCAGGTTATATTCGTAGTTATATGGGATCCTATACCAGTACAGGAAAGATGTATCAAGACGAAGGAAATACCATCTCCAGAGAGGAATACGTTAAAGGAAACATCTTTTTTGGATTCGATCGCACACCCAACATGTCGGAAGTTGGAGCCTTTCAGCTTATAAAACAGGGTAATTTACGTGTGGAGATTCATTTCGTAGAAGCTCTGGCAGGGACCATCAACGTGATCATGTATGCAGAGAGATTGACACTCTATTGAAAAAACATCCCCAGTCCAGACCGGTGTTTAAGGGGGTCTATGCCAGAAACAGATTACCCAGACTATTAAACGTACCTTCGGCCCTTGTGGGAAATACGGATCCAGACCATCGAATGAGACAACACTGGGTCGCTATATACATTGACGCCAATTCAAAGAGAGAGTATTACGACCCTACTGGAAGACCACCCTTTATAAGGGCTTACGTGAATTTCATGAAGAAACATTGTCATACTTGGACATACAACACCGTTCGAGTACAAGAAGAAGGATCTTCCGTGTGCGGACTTCATTGCATTTTTTACCTCATTCATCGATGTGCAGGATATAGCATGACAGACGTCACCGGGCTCTTAGAAAATCTCGTGAAAGCGACGGACATCGTAAAGAAATTTGCTTTGTTACTTGTTAAATATGTGCTATGAAAAAAAAAAAAAAAAAAAAAAAGGAAAAAAAGGTTAATGCAGCTTCTATATAGAGCCAGTCACAAGCCTGGATAAATACAATGTGACCTTCTATTGGGTGACTTAGGGAATCAAATGTACTCTTAGAAATACCACACAGTGAGAACGCGGACGTGGAGTATTACACAACATATCCGAAAAAAGGGCGGGAAATCCCAACTTCCGGTAACGCATGCGCGCACCCGAGGGAACCCCCTACGGGACCACGTCATTTTCGGTTAAAACACCCGAAAAAAGAGCGGACCCAACTTCCGGTTGCGCATGCGCGCACACGAGGAAACTCCTTCGGGTCACATTATTTCCGGGAGGAGTACAAAATGTACCGGTTTCGCATGCGTACCCGATCACTTCCGGTGACTTCGGGTGACGTCACTTCCAGTTGCGCATGCGCACGCGATCACTTCCGGTAGCTCCACCACCACAAATGCTACTTTGTAACCACATATATACTACTAATACGGAAGAAAAGTAGGTTGAATTGTGAAATGATATGGAAAATATGGAAGAAAAGTAAGTTGAATAGTGAAAAGAGATGGAAATTATGGAAGAAAAGTAAGTTGAAATGTGAAATGATTTGGAAAATACAGCAGAAAAGTAAGTTGAATAGTGAAAAGATATGGAAATTATGGAAGAAAAGTAAATTGAAATGTGAAAAGATATTAAAAATATGGAAGAAAAGTAAGTTGAAAAGTGAAAAGATTTGGAAAATACAGAAGAAAAGTCAGTTGAATAGTGAAAAAATATGAAAAATACAGAAGAAACATGATAAGTTGATTAGTGAAAGACATGGAAATTATGGAAGAAAAGTAAGTTGAAATGTGAAATGATATGGAAAATATGGAAGGAAAGTAAGTTGAAGAATGAAAAGATTTGGAAAATATGGAAGAAAAGTAGGTTGAATAGTGAAATGATATGGAAAATATGGAAGAAAGGTAAGTTGAAATGTGAAATGGTATGGAAAATATGGAAGAAAGGCAAGTCGAATAGTGAAAAGATTTGGAAAATACAGAAGAAAATTGTGAAAAGATATGAAAAATATGGAAGAAAAGTAGGTTGAATAGTGAAATGATATGGAAAATATGGAAGAAAGGTAAGTTGAAATGTGAAATGATATGGAAATTATGAAAGAAAGATAAGTTGAATAGTGAAAAGATTTGGAAAATACAGAAGAAAATTGTGAAATGATATGGAAAATATGGATGAAATCTGAAGTGATATGGAAAATATGGAAGAAAAGTAAGTTGAAAAGTGAAAAGATATGGAAAATATGGAGGAAAAGTCAGTTGAGTAGTGAAAAGATATGGAAAATACAGAAAAAAAGGCAAGTTGAATAGTGAAATGATATGGAAACTATGGAAGATTTCTGTGTTAGTCATAATTACACACAGAGACCTCCCCTTCCTCCTCCTCCCTCCCCTCCCACCATCCTCCTCCCTCTATACATACATTGTTTTTCAGAATTGAGAAGAATCATCCTGGAATAGTTTTTTGTTAGAGACTATGCAAGTAGGGATCAAATTTACCATTTCATTCATTTGGCTCTTAGAAATACCACAGTGAGAACGCGGACACCCTTGGAGTACTACATAACAACCTCGAAAACAACAAACTTTTGTGTAATTATTGAAGGTGCTTATAAAATGGCGGGAAATGGGCAGATAACCAGCGAAAGGGCTAGAAAAACGATAATAGGACGCGGTCCATGTCCTAGAGAGCACCCCAAGAGCACTTCCAATCACGTGACTTCCAGGAGAAGCCCTACGGGTGACGTTTGATGACGTCACTTCCGGTGAAAAGGTTCCACTAGTGCGGATATTGCGCAATTTCAGGTTGCGCATGCGCACACCCTTCCATTTTAATAGCGAGTCCTAGTGAATACTTAAAAAAGATATACATTTCGAGAGTTCAAATATAATATTATTCAGGAGAAAATCTTTCGCTAAAGTCAGGTCGGATTTTGCAACTTCCGGTTGCGCATGTGCACCCAAGGGAACCCCGAAGGGATTACGTGACCTTGGGTCACTACGGGTGACATTTCATAATGTCATTTCCGGTCAAAAGGCCCCACTAGGGCGAATATTGCGCAACTTCCGGTTGCGAATGCGCAGACCCAATGGAACTCCGAAGGGGTCACGTGACCTTAGGTCACTTCCGGTAGCCATGGTACTTGTACTACTGTACTACATTTTGTACTACTACTATAGTAAGAAAGAAAAACGCGGGAAACGGTTGCGCATGCGCACGCAATCAGGTCAGGGCCGCTTCCGGTCACGTGACTTCCGGTCAAGCATGATCAGATCCTCTGGATCCTCCGCAAATGCTACTTGAGCTGTCCCCATATACTACTGCTGAAACAAGAAAAATTGTAAGTATGGCATTCATTGGATGTTATTTTGATTATTCATGTTCCTCTTGGTATGATGGTATATCCAAAGCTTTGAAAATTTTTTTTATTATATATATAATATATATACATTGTATGTCGACTTTACACTTACTTACTCACTAGGGTAAGATTATTTATTTTTTTATCTTTCACATCAAGATATTTCTTTCTATAAAATTTTGCGACAGAAAAAAAAACATAACTACCTCCCCTTATTATAGTTGTATGTTTCTTTTTTTTATTTAAAAGGCATTAAATTTTCCCGATGCATTGAGATATGTACAAAATAAGCGATTGTCAGAATTCAGAAAATAATTCTCGAGGAATTCAAAACGTTGGTGATGAGAAAACAATCTGCAACTCTCTAGAAAAGATAATGAAACTTGATCCCTATATAAATGACTAAATTTCGTGTTCTCTCATAATTTTCTTTGAACAATGTATTTATTAATTTAATCTTTTCGTCTTGTAGATAGCCATTTTTCTTGTTTGTCACAGCGTAAGAGTAACAAGTACACTATTGTCGACTTCTCATAGATTTCACATACAATATACTTAATTCAATTGACCAGTCACTACAGACTGTTCATTAAATTGAACTTGTGTGTGATTTATGACGAGACGATGGGCATCATTTCTTCACATTGATTGTCCCTTCCCACAGGATTCGTATGACATAAAATGAAAAATGGTATTGACACAATTACCACAAATTATCTTTCTACAAGATGAACTGGAAAAACTAAAACGAAGATATTGCCGTTATTTTCTTGTAACAGTGAATTATTCTAACTGGAATAGAATATCACTAAAGCAATTGTGAATCAGTCTTAAATCACACATTTCATCGCTTGTACTTATAAAACTGACATCAAATATAGTTACATTGCTATTATTTCCCAGAAATCATTAGTTTGCCATTTAACTCATAACGTAGATGTCTAATTTAGTGCACAGGACGGAAAGAAAGTCAGTCATTAAAAACAACTAAAAATATAGATTTCTAGTACAACTAGTAGGTCCAACTAGCAAATATAGACAATCTTCTAGTACAACTAGTAGGTCCAACTAGCAAATATAGACAATCTTCTAGTACAACTAGTAGGTCCAACTAGCAAATATAGACAATCTTCTAGTACAACTAGTAGGTTCAACTAGCAAATATAGACAATCTTCTAGTACAACTAGTAGGTCCAACTAGCAAAAATAGACAATCTTCTAGTACAACTAGTAGGTCTAACTAGCTATTAAATATATAGACAATCTTCTAGTACAACTAGTAGGTCTAACTAGCTATTAAATATATAGACAATCTTCTAGTACAACTAGTAGGTCTAACTAGCAAATATAGACAATCTTCTAGTACAACTAGTAGGTCCAACTAGCAAATATAGACAATCTTCTAGTACAACTAGTAGGTCTAACTAGCTATTAAATATATAGACAATCTTCTAGTACAACTAGTAGGTCTAACTAGCTATTAAATATATAGACAATCTTCTAGTACAACTAGTAGATCTAACTAGCTATTAAATATATAGACAATCTTCTAGTACAACTAGTAGGTCTAACTAGCAAATATAGACAATCTTCTAGTACAACTAGTAGGTCTAACTAGCTATTAAATATATAGACAATCTTCTAGTACAACTAGTAGGTCTAACTAGCTATTAAATATATAGACAATCTTCTAGTACAACTAGTAGGTCTAACTAGCTATTAAATATATAGACAATCTTCTAGTACAACTAGTAGGTCTAACTAGCAAATATAGACAATCTTCTAGTACAACTAGTAGGTCCAACTAGCAAATATAGACAATCTTCTCGTACAACTAGTAGGTCTAACTAGCTATTAAATATATAGACAATCTTCTAGTACAACTAGTAGGTCTAACTAGCTATTAAATATATAGACAATCTTCTAGTACAACTAGTAGGTCTAACTAGCAAATATAGACAATCTTCTAGTACAACTAGTAGGTCCAACTAGCAAATATAGACAATCTTCTCGTACAACTAGTAGGTCTAACTAGCTATTAAATATATAGACAATCTTCTAGTACAACTAGTAGGTCTAACTAGCTATTAAATATATAGACAATCTTCTAGTACAACTAGTAGGTCTAACTAGCAAATATAGACAATCTTCTAGTACAACTAGTAGGTCTAACTAGCTATTAAATATATAGACAATCTTCTAGTACAACTAGTAGGTCCAACTAGCTATTAAATATATAGACAATCTTCTAGTACAACTAGTAGGTCTAACTAGCTATTAAATATATAGACAATCTTCTAGTACAACTAGTAGGTCTAACTAGCAAATATAGACAATCTTCTAGTACAACTAGTAGGTCTAACTAGCTATTAAATATATAGACAATCTTCTAGTACAACTAGTAGGTCTAACTAGCAAAAATAGACAATCTTCTAGTACAACTAGTAGGTCTAACTAGCTATTAAATATATAGACAATCTTCTAGTACAACTAGTAGGTCTAACTAGCAAATATAGACAATCTTCTAGTACAACTAGTAGGTCCAACTAGCAAATATAGACAATCTTCTAGTACAACTAGTAGGTCTAACTAGCTATTAAATATATAGACAATCTTCTAGTACAACTAGTAGGTCTAACTAGCTATTAAATATATAGACAATCTTCTAGTACAACTAGTAGGTCTAACTAGCAAATATAGAAAATCTTCTAGTACAACTAGTAGGTCCAACTAGCAATTATAGACAATCTTCTAGTACAACTAGTAGGTCCAACTAGCTATTAAATATATAGACAATCTTCTAGTACAACTAGTAGGTCTAACTAGCTATTAAATATATAGACAATCTTCTAGTACAACTAGTAGATCTAACTAGCTATTAAATATATAGACAATCTTCTAGTACAACTAGTAGGTCTAACTAGCTATTAAATATATAGACAATCTTCTAGTACAACTAGTAGGTCTAACTAGCAAAAATAGACAATCTTCTAGTACAACTAGTAGGTCCAACTAGCTATTAAATATATAGACAATCTTCTAGTACAACTAGTAGATCTAACTAGCTATTAAATATATAGACAATCTTCTAGTACAACTAGTAGGTCTAACTAGCTATTAAATATATAAACAATCTTCTAGTACAACTAGTAGGTCCAACTAGCTATTAAATATATAGACAATCTTCTAGTACAACTAGTAGGTCTAACTAGCTATTAAATATATAGACAATCTTCTAGTACAACTAGTAGATCTAACTAGCTATTAAATATATAGACAATCTTCTAGTACAACTAGTAGGTCTAACTAGCTATTAAATATATAGACAATCTTCTAGTACAACTAGTAGGTCCAACTAGCAAATATAGACAATCTTCTAGTACAACTAGTAGGTCTAACTAGCTATTAAATATATAGACAATCTTCTAGTACAACTAGTAGGTCTAACTAGCTATTAAATATATAGACAATCTTCTAGTACAACTAGTAGGTCTAACTAGCAAAAATAGACAATCTTCTAGTACAACTAGTAGGTCTAACTAGCTATTAAATATATAGCCAATCTTCTAGTACAACTAGTAGGTCTAACTAGCAAATATAGACAATCTTCTAGTACAACTAGTAGGTCCAACTAGCTATTAAATATATAGACAATCTTCTAGTACAACTAGTAGGTCTAACTAGCTATTAAATATATAGACAATCTTCTAGTACAACTAGTAGGTCTAACTAGCAAAAATAGACAATCTTCTAGTACAACTAGTAGGTATAACTAGCAAATATAGACAATCTTCTAGTACAACTAGTAGGTCCAACTAGCTATTAAATATATAGACAATCTTCTAGTACAACTAGTAGGTCTAACTAGCTATTAAATATATAGACAATCTTCTAGTACAACTAGTAGGTCTAACTAGCTATTAAATATATAGACAATCTTCTAGTACAACTAGTAGGTCTAACTAGCAAAAATAGACAATCTTCTAGTACAACTAGTAGGTCTAACTAGCAAATATAGACAATCTTCTAGTACAACTAGTAGGTCCAACTAGCTATTAAATATATAGACAATCTTCTAGTACAACTAGTAGGTCTAACTAGCTATTAAATATATAGACAATCTTCTAGTACAACTAGTAGATCTAACTAGCTATTAAATATATAGACAATCTTCTAGTACAACTAGTAGGTCTAACTAGCTATTAAATATATAGACAATCTTCTAGTACAACTAGTAGGTCTAACTAGCTATTAAATATATAGACAATCTTCTAGTACAACTAGTAGGTCTAACTAGCAAATATAGACAATCTTCTAGTACAACTAGTAGGTCTAACTAGCTATTAAATATATAGACAATCTTCTAGTACAACTAGTAGGTCTAACTAGCTATTAAATATATAGACAATCTTCTAGTACAACTAGTAGGTCTAACTAGCAAATATAGACAATGTTCTAGTACAACTAGTAGGTCTAACTAGCTATTAAATATATAGACAATCTTCTAGTACAACTAGTAGGTCTAACTAGCTATTAAATATATAGACAATCTTCTAGTACAACTAGTAGGTCTAACTAGCTATTAAATATATAGACAATCTTCTAGTACAACTAGTAGGTCTAACTAGCTATTAAATATATAGACAATCTTCTAGTACAACTAGTAGGTCTAACTAGCAAAAATAGACAATCTTCTAGTACAACTAGTAGGTCTAAGTAGCTATTAAATATATAGACAATCTT
Source organism: Bathymodiolus septemdierum (assembly GCA_963383655.1). NCBI lineage: Eukaryota > Metazoa > Mollusca > Bivalvia > Mytilida > Modiolidae > Bathymodiolus > Bathymodiolus septemdierum. Next base: position 113,165,260 of record OY726518.1, on the reverse strand, counting down.
CTAGTACAACTAGTAGGTCTAACTAGCTATTAAATATATAGACAATCTTCTAGTACAACTAGTAGGTCTAACTAGCAAAAATAGACAATCTTCTAGTACAACTAGTAGGTCTAACTAGCTATTAAATATATAGACAATCTTCTAGTACAACTAGTAGGTCTAACTAGCAAATATAGACAATCTTCTAGTACAACTAGTAGGTCCAACTAGCTATTAAATATATAGACAATCTTCTAGTACAACTAGTAGGTCTAACTAGCTATTAAATATATAGACAATCTTCTAGTACAACTAGTAGGTCCAACTAGCAAATATAGACAATCTTCTAGTACAACTAGTAGGTCTAACTAGCTATTAAATATATAGACAATCTTCTAGTACAACTAGTAGGTCTAACTAGCTATTAAATATATAGACAATCTTCTAGTACAACTAGTAGGTCTAACTAGCAAAAATAGACAATCTTCTAGTACAACTAGTAGGTCTAACTAGCTATTAAATATATAGACAATCTTCTAGTACAACTAGTAGGTCTAACTAGCTATTAAATATATAGACAATCTTCTAGTACAACTAGTAGGTCTAACTAGCAAAAATAGACAATCTTCTAGTACAACTAGTAGGTCTAACTAGCTATTAAATATATAGACAATCTTCTAGTACAACTAGTAGGTCTAACTAGCTATTAAATATATAGACAATCTTCTAGTACAACTAGTAGGTCTAACTAGCAAAAATAGACAATCTTCTAGTACAACTAGTAGGTCTAACTAGCTATTAAATATATAGACAATCTTCTAGTACAACTAGTAGGTCTAACTAGCAAATATAGACAATCTTCTAGTACAACTAGTAGGTCCAACTAGCTATTAAATATATAGACAATCTTCTAGTACAACTAGTAGGTCTAACTAGCTATTAAATATATAGACAATCTTCTAGTACAACTAGTAGGTCCAACTAGCAAATATAGACAATCTTCTAGTACAACTAGTAGGTCTAACTAGCTATTAAATATATAGACAATCTTCTAGTACAACTAGTAGGTCTAACTAGCTATTAAATATATAGACAATCTTCTAGTACAACTAGTAGGTCTAACTAGCAAAAATAGACAATCTTCTAGTACAACTAGTAGGTCTAACTAGCTATTAAATATATAGACAATCTTCTAGTACAACTAGTAGGTCTAACTAGCAAATATAGACAATCTTCTAGTACAACTAGTAGGTCCAACTAGCAATTAAATATATAGACAATCTTCTAGTACAACTAGTAGGTCTAACTAGCTATTAAATATATAGACAATCTTCTAGTACAACTAGTAGGTCTAACTAGCAAATATAGACAATCTTCTAGTACAACTAGTAGGTCTAACTAGCAAATATAGACAATCTTCTAGTACAATTAGTAGGTCTAACTAGCTATTAAATATATAGACAATCTTCTAGTACAACTAGTAGGTCTAACTAGCAAATATAGACAATCTTCTAGTACAACTAGTAGGTCCAACTAGCAAATATAGACAATCTTCTAGTACAACTAGTAGGTCCAACTAGCTATTAAATATATAGACAATCTTCTAGTACAACTAGTAGGTCTAACTAGCAAATATAGACAATCTTCTAGTACAACTAGTAGGTCTAACTAGCAAATATAGACAATCTTCTAGTACAACTAGTAGGTCTAACTAGCTATTAAATATATAGACAATCTTCTAGTACAACTAGTAGGTCTAACTAGCAAATATAGACAATCTTCTAGTACAACTAGTAGGTCTAACTAGCAAATATAGACAATCTTCTAGTACAACTAGTAGGTCTAACTAGCTATTAAATATATAGACAATCTTCTAGTACAACTAGTAGGTCTAACTAGCAAATATAGACAATCTTCTAGTACAACTAGTAGGTCCAACTAGCAAATATAGACAATCTTCTAGTACAACTAGTAGGTCTAACTAGCTATTAAATATATAGACAATCTTCTAATACAACTAGTAGGTTTAACTAGCTATTAAATATATAGACAATCTTCTAGTACAACTAGTAGGTCTAACTAGCTATTAAATATATAGACAATCTTCTAGTACAACTAGTAGGTCTAACTAGCAAATATAGACAATCTTCTAGTACAACTAGTAGGTCCAACTAGCAAATATAGACAATCTTCTAGTACAACTAGTAGGTCTAACTAGCTATTAAATATATAGACAATCTTCTAATACAACTAGTAGGTTTAACTAGCAAATATAGACAATCTTCTAGTACAACTAGTAGGTCTAACTAGCAAATATAGACAATCTTCTAGTACAACTAGTAGGTCTAACTAGCTATTAAATATATAGACAATCTTCTAGTACAACTAGTAGGTCTAACTAGCAAATATAGACAATCTTCTAGTACAACTAGTAGGTCCAACTAGCAAATATAGACAATCTTCTAGTACAACTAGTAGGTCCAACTAGCTATTAAATATATAGACAATCTTCTAGTACAACTAGTAGGTCCAACTAGCAAATATAGACAATCTTCTAGTACAACTAGTAGGTCTAACTAGCTATTAAATATATAGACAATCTTCTAGTACAACTAGTAGGTCTAACTAGCTATTAAATATATAGACAATCTTCTAGTACAACTAGTAGGTCTAACTAGCAAATATAGACAATCTTCTAGTACAACTAGTAGGTCTAACTAGCAAATATAGACAATCTTCTAGTACAACTAGTAGGTCTAACTAGCTATTAAATATATAGACAATCTTCTAGTACAACTAGTAGATCTAACTAGCTATTAAATATATAGACAATCTTCTAGTACAACTAGTAGGTCTAACTAGCAAATATAGACAATCTTCTAGTACAACTAGTAGGTCTAACTAGCAAATATAGACAATCTTCTAGTACAACTAGTAGGTCCAACTAGCAAATATAGACACTCTTCTAGTACAACTAGTAGGTCTAACTAGCTATTAAATATATAGACAATCTTCTAGTACAACTAGTAGGTCTAACTAGCTATTAAATATATAGACAATCTTCTAGTACAACTAGTAGGTCTAACTAGCTATTAAATATATAGACAATCTTCTAGTACAACTAGCAGGTCTAACTAGCTATTAAATATATAGACAATCTTCTAGTACAACTAGTAGGTCTAACTAGCTATTAAATATATAGACAATCTTCTAGTACAACTAGTAGGTCTAACTAGCTATTAAATATATAGACAATCTTCTAGTACAACTAGTAGGTCTAACTAGCTATTAAATATATAGACAATCTTCTAGTACAACTAGTAGGTCTAACTAGCTATTAAATATATAGACAATCTTCTAGTACAACTAGTAGGTCTAACTAGCAAATATAGACAATCTTCTAGTACAACTAGTAGGTCTAACTAGCAAATATAGACAATCTTCTAGTACAACTAGTAGGTCCAACTAGCAAATATAGACAATCTTCTAGTACAACTAGTAGGTCTAACTAGCTATTAAATATATAGACAATCTTCTAGTACAACTAGTAGGTCTAACTAGCTATTAAATATATAGACAATCTTCTAGTACAACTAGTAGGTCTAACTAGCTATTAAATATATAGACAATCTTCTAGTACAACTAGTAGATCTAACTAGCTATTAAATATATAGACAATCTTCTAGTACAACTAGTAGGTCTAACTAGCTATTAAATATATAGACAATCTTCTAGTACAACTAGTAGGTCTAACTAGCAAATATAGACAATCTTCTAGTACAACTAGTAGGTCTAACTAGCAAATATAGACAATCTTCTAGTACAACTAGTAGGTCCAACTAGCAAATATAGACACTCTTCTAGTACAACTAGTAGGTCTAACTAGCTATTAAATATATAGACAATCTTCTAGTACAACTAGTAGGTCTAACTAGCTATTAAATATATAGACAATCTTCTAGTACAACTAGTAGGTCTAACTAGCTATTAAATATATAGACAATCTTCAAGTACAACTAGTAGGTCTAACTAGCTATTAAATATATAGACAATCTTCTAGTACAACTAGTAGGTCTAACTAGCAAATATAGACAATCTTCTAGTACAACTAGTAGGTCCAACTAGCAAATATAGACAATCTTCTAGTACAACTAGTAGGTCTAACTAGCTATTAAATATATAGACAATCTTCTAGTACAACTAGTAGGTCTAACTAGCTATTAAATATATAGACAATCTTCTAGTACAACTAGTAGGTCCAACTAGCAAAAATAAACAATCTTCTAGTACAACTAGTAGGTCCAACTAGCAAATATAGACAATCTTCTAGTACAACTAGTAGGTCTAACTAGCTATTAAATATATAGACAATCTTCTAGTACAACTAGTAGGTCTAACTAGCTATTAAATATATAGACAATATTCTAGTACAACTAGTAGGTCTAACTAGCTATTAAATATACAGACAATATTCTAGTACAACTAGTAGGTCTAACTAGCTATTAAATTAGTATATTTATATTTCATTCCATATTATATTACTATTTCATATTCAATATTTGTTTCCAATAATCGGATGACCTATTTATTCTGGTCTCCCACGAAGATCATTAATATCTTTTGATCTGTTAGAAGTATTAGTCGTTTTGTTGGTATTAGTGGAATTATTGACCATCACTGTTTAAACTTTCTTTTCATAATAAGTTGTGAAGTAAAACTTGTCAATGACCTATCCATTAGTATGAACTCAGACTTCTACAATATCCAGATGACAATACAATTATGTTGTCCCATAACAATCTGGATTTTATCTCTTAAAAACAATTAAAGAAACCTCAGAGTGAAACAACCTCGATTTAGTCTTGTTCACAGGATTTTCAATAATACAAATAATTTTGTAAAACATAACAACATAACAAGTTCAACTCGTTTTAACTTTGTAACGCTTACAATTAAAGGCATTGATTCAACGTTATTTTATTACAATGCAATTCAGGATTGGAACTCGCTTCCTGATTCGATGAAATCCACAACTGATCTACAAATGTTTAAGAGAAAAGTTAAATGTCACCAGAGAGGAATTAGAAATAAGTGCGTGCTGATAGTAATTATTTTAAATGATTAATTACCTCTTTATGATATTAAGTAATTCTACATTCCCGATCATGTCGATTATTTATTTTATTCAAGTTGCATAATACACCCATATGGGTCAAGCAATTACAATACAAAAACATGCAAACATATAAAAGAAAAACAACAAAAACATAATAAATATGTAAATGTAGGAGAAATATTTGACCGGCATGGACCCTATCGTCTCAAGTCTAGTGATTGTTTTATGAAGGTGCAAACAACCGATAAAAGATCTGAAGTTGGATTGAGTATGTAATCAAGTCTATTCATGAGTGACATATTAGTAAAAGAAGGACATTTATTTTCAATAGTATTTATTAGTAAATTTCTTGGTTGCTGGTTTAAATGACAATTTAAGAAGAAGTGATACTCATCTTCTAAGATATTACAAGTAGTGCAAAGTCTTTGTTAATGGGGTATATTATTATATCGACCAGTTTCAATTTGCAAAAAATGGTCACTTGTCCGAAATGTAGCTATGAGTTGTCTATTTTTAAAGTTTTTTTCCTGTATCAAATACTCTTCCAAAACAATATCATGTTTTATTTTATTATACAAATAAAGTTTTGAATTATCGGTTAATTTTGAAAGTTTGTCAATAGTTTTCTGAATGTAATTATTATGCACAACCTTTTTAAATTCTTTTTTAAATGGAACTTTTATCTTATGGAAACACTTATCCATATTAGAAAAATCTTCAGCATCCAAATCAAATTCTTGAAAGACATTTAATGCCAAAGTATACCATGTGTAGAAGCCTTCATCGTGTAAAGATTTATTAACATTAAGGGATTCTTTAATTAATGGGTTTATATTATTAGTATTTATTCGTACAACATACATCATAACTTGAGTTTTAATAAAGGAAGCAATAGCATAGAAGTCGTCCCAACTCTGATAATGTCGAAATGCTACATGCAGTTTTTTTTAAGGCCTAAAACTGTTTCACAATATTTTGTATGTATTTTTTCATATGATGATTTTTCCTGTAGGGCTAAAGTATCACAAAAAGTTTTATTACTGGTTGCTCGCAGCATGGCTCTATATAAGGAGAGGTATTCGTCCATATACCATATTTCACAATTGTAACTTAAAAAGGGACGGATCAGTGTGTCAAAGAGTTTACATGAGAGGTTGACAGGTAGTTTTTCAAAATTTGAGAAAAGTTTTCGCAAAGAAAATAAAACTTTTAAACCCTTTTTTGACAATTCTTGTATTCCCCTTTTGAAACAACCCTTATGATAAATGACAGTTCCGAGAAAATTGTATTCTTTAGTTTCTGTGAGTGGTTTATGATCATAACAAAGCATGGGGGTAGGTGAAATTATTGACCTTTAAATACCTATTTAAGGTAATATTTGTTAAGTATCTGATTCTCATTAAGCTGAAAGTTTTTCATGGGTTATCCTTGGTTGGCAATCAACATTTAATTACTAATCCTTGGTTGGTAATCAACATTTAATGACTAAAAGTAGAATAACTAAGCTGGACGTCTTTCATGGGTTATCCTTGGTTGGCAATCAACATTTAACTTTCATGGGTTATCCTTGGTTGGTAATCAACATTTAATTACTAAAAGTAGAATAACTTTTATTTTTAGATGAATTAGAAAAAATCACTTGTGTGGATTGTTGATCATTTTATCTTTGTACTTTTTTGTATTTTTGCCAGATGTAGTCTTATTTCACTTCCTGTTGTACCCAGTAATTGCCCAGGCCTTTCTCAAAATGCCTTATTATTTTTGTCGCAACATTTTTTGACAAGCAGTTCCACAAATGAATATTTGTATTATTTTAAGTTTGCAATAACTTATTTTTTTTAGCTTTAGTTGGGGATTCTCAGTTCCTGTGTTATCATCAAGTTCAATTATGTCATGATGTCAGTGAAAGCTTCCATTGCTCCCGGCCCCCTCCCCACCCCTTAAGCGCCAATACTTCATTGCTGGCATCTTGAGTTACTTCAGCCTTTCTGGGTAAGCCTAATTCAAGTTCTTTGGTATAAACATATTTATTCATGATAAACTGGTATAATGTTACAATACATACAAATTTTGTTTTTACATGACAGGATTCGGAATCAAGCTAAGCTTATACTAATCCGTCTCCTATAATTCAAGTTCTTTAATAGTGGAAATAATTGTGTTGATTCCCTCTGTACATTTCAATGCCTTTAAAGTCGCCGACTTCACATAGAAGAGACAGGTGATCAGATACCAATGCTGCGTATTCTAAGCGAGGTGTGAGCGGGACTTCAAATAAATACTTTTTGAATTTAGACATATATATCCCCTTCTATGTAAATTCAACATCGTGTTTACGGTGAAAAGAATATGATTATTTCCCTATTGTCAATCTTTCTTTATATAGCTCCCCAGAGCATAATGCTCAAGTGTGCTTTTCCTATCACTTGGCGTCCGGTATCTGCCGCCCGTTATCTTTTCATATTTTGATCTTCTTCTCAAAAACTGCTAAGTCAAATTGGACCAAACTTGGAAATCTTTGAAAATCTTCCTATTACCAACTGAAAGGAATGATACCAAATTTAGGTCTTACTCATTGTGTGACCCCTTTCAAAGTTGTGTCCGTTGATCCCGTCAATTATTCAAGATGGCCGCCACGGTTGATTATGTAACACAGTCATTCTCAAAATTACGGACCACTTTCACAACAGAAATTGGAAAAAATAAACCTTAAGATATAGACTTACTGATGTTGTAATTTGCAAGAACTGGTATGTTGGATCATTTTCTGAAATTTTCCTCCACAAATGTCATCGATTTTTATTTTTCATGAATATTTCAAATAAACTATCAAAACTCTTGGTAACGGACGTTAAACAGATACCCGACATACAAACGTATCAAAATTGAACAAAAGAACTCAATTGTTTTAAAGTATTATGTAGTGTTTACTCTTACATGCTGGTATGAGTATGCAAATAAATGATCGATTGCAGAATTTTTGACACTGTTTTCACGGAACGTCAATGTGAAATAATGCGAAAAAACATGTGTTGAATACATAAAAAAGTTCAAAGTTTCCAATTTAAATTCCAAACAAATCACCAGACTATTTGCTATTTATATTTCATTTATTTTTTGAATACTTGAAACCTTCAAAATTGGAAATACATGCAAGTAAAATAATCTGGATCTTTCTATTCAAATATCAATCTATATAAGACATGCTGAGTTTTGTAACGGAAGTTAATAGTGTATATGACACTTTGTTTCTAATTAATTCAAGGACTTGCATGCTAATTTCTGATTAACAAGGTTTATTTATAGCTTAATACCAAGTGGCAATATGAAATATACTCGTCCATTTTCATGTGCAACGTATTTTATCAATGTCATTACGATACATCTATCATTTTTGCAGTAAGATTCACCTAAACTAACATTAATAGCTGATTAAAATTCGAAAATGAAAAAGAGGCAAGGTAGTATTGATTACCGTAATACACATCTTAATAAAGCAAAAGAACAAAACAACTTGGACAATCAAAGCAACAGGAATGCTTAAGGTTTGCTCAATTTTAAGAATCGTAACGGATCTTAATTTTGAAAAGTCTTCCAATCACCGAATTTGGATTCAATTGCGACACTTTCTGTTTCTGGTATATTAAACATTCGTTTACTTCTTCCATTTGGCAACGGTTCAGGTATCCTTTTAAGTATGTCCGACAAAGAAACTCAAAGTTCATCTGGTGGATTCGGCCATCTATAAATTCCTGCATTGTTCCATGAAGTTGACACAAAACCTAAACTTGTCGCCATAGGGTACCTTAAGTTTAACTAAGTTTGTGACCTTGAACTTGCACCTATGCATTCCGTTATTATTTGAGACACACATTCTCATGATGGACAACAATGTTGCCAGGTATCATCAATATCCATCGAGGCATTCAAAAGTTATGGACCGAACACGATTTGCACAGACAGACGGACGGACGGACGGACGGACGGACGGACGGACGGAAGGACAGACAAAGTGATTCCTTTATACCCCCTGAACTTCGTTCGTGGGGGTATAATGAGTAAACTAGTTTAAATATTGATGTGCAAGTCGAAATAATTATGTATGTAATTGGTCTCTCAGGTTTTAACATCCGTTACCAAGTTTAACATATCTTAATATCTTTAGGACAGATGCATTATTGTAAAAACAGGAATTAGAGCGTAAATTTTTTTCTTGGTGCATTTGTAAACAGGTAATTTTAAGGAGTAGATGATTTAAACCTACATGTACGCGACATTTTTTGTCGGTAGTCCTTCTGAGATCGTACTTCAATATACAAAATTTTGGGAGCTGTACTTTTTTGAATTTACACATAAATGCATATGTAAATAAATACATTTATAAACAAGGCCAAAACCCAAAAGAAATGGCCACAATTCTACCATAGGAAGCAATGAAAATGTGCGAAATCATATGGTTGAAAACAAAATTAATATCCGTTACCGCTTTAACATCCGTTATTCCGGTAAGAAATTGATGATTCATTCATTTCATTTGATTTCTCAACATAAATTTATGAGTTTCTTTGATTAAAATGAGACATTAAGCAAAGCAAATACAACAATCTTCTTTGAAGTAACCTTTTTGTCAAGTTTAGCAAGTGAAGCCATGTAAAAATTAAACATCGATCATACAAACCTTGATTTTAGATTTATATATTCAGTGCACCGTCATTGCTTTCACCTTGTATCAACGTGTTTACCAATGATGATTAATGACGTCACAATCGAACGTCGAAAATAGCACACCAAACCGCATCGGGTAAGACCTAACGTTCCATCTTTCGGGTATCGCTTGTTAATGGTCACGGTTGTTAACATTTTCATTCGGCTGGTTAAGCTAAATAATACATTTCATTGAATGTATTGTTAAATTAGATATTCTTTGACTTGAAATCTGTCTACCACCTATATGTTAGCCACCAATTTGTTGTATCAAATGAATAAATATCTGAAATAGGTGTCACGGATGTTAAATTCTTAACGGCGACATCATTAAAAATATTTTTCTCCAATATATCTTTCTAGACGCATTAAAATTTTATTTAATGTTTTCAACTAACATCTTACTATTAAACTTGCACATCTTTTACAACAGAAATTAATGCAGTCATTTTTGTATTGGATTAGCAATGTTCTGTAACGCTAGTTAAAAGAATATAGCGACAGTAATTGGTTAAAAATATAAAATTTCATCTTCCGACTCGTATTTTTAAATGTATCATTTTGAAAAAGGTCTTTGACAGGCATTCAAAATATGTACGTCTTGTGGCTAAAAACGTTTCATAAAAGAAATTACGGCAAGTTGTAATAATGCGTTCTATAATTGACACACAATTTAAATCAAAATCAATAACAAATTTAACTTTATCCATCGATAAAAACACTCTAAACATCTACATATTGTTTTATTTTAAAATACAACGTTTTGTGTATTTGTTTCCGCCATGTCAAACATATTTATGCCGTCCATTTGCACTCTGCTATTCCTAGTTTGCACGCGACACCGTGTTTTCTATAACGGGTCGTAATTTTGAGAATCACTGAACAGCATTATCTTAAGTTTCTGGAATCCGATTTAACTAATATTTTGAAATAACATTTAGATTAAAAGAAATACAGGTCAAGCTTGATATTGGGGTATTTTAATTTTATCGTGCCAGAGATATGCCCCTTAATAGTGCGTAAAATGATGCTTTTCTTTGTTTTAGGGCACTATAATAAGTTTTTTCATTTCCGATTTCAGTATAATTTATTGTATAATTACATTTAGATGCATAAAATTACATTTAGATGCATAAAATACAAATCAACTGTGATTATGATCATCATGGATGGTACGTGTCAGCCAGTAGGGAAAGATCTTTCGTAGAGTATTTTGCTATAATGAGTGCTTTTAAATTTATTTGCATGCATTGTTATTTGTCCGTGTGCTATGTATATATGTCTTCTTGAAAGTTTTTCTTCAGTTATGTACAGCAAAACTGGAGGTCAAAATTTCAATACTTATTTTTGACATGTCGACTTTGAATAAAACTTGTCTCTATATCTTAGTTTATCTATTTCCCTTGAGGAACATTAATTGAAAATTAGACATCCTTATTATTATTCTGTCAATTAACAGGGTGTTTCTGAAGAGGTCCGCTGAACATTGTGAATTTAAATCTGGAGAGTGCATCTGCAAGTAGAACGTATTCCAAATTCAATCGGTGTAATAAAAGTCACGTGGTAGATATTATTTTGTTAGACGACATCCGATTGGTCAATTGCGTCAACATTTCTTCGGATTTGTGTATTGGAAAAATCAGCTCAGATATTTTGTATAAACATTTCAATTTTCCGGCAATATTTTATTTCATGAAGAACAAGTGAATACCACATGTAAATATATGATTCTTTTACAGGTAGGTTAAAGTTAATTAATGGTTCACTATGCCACCATTTGGCATAAATTATGTGTATTGGTTTGACATCTTTACCATTCACGACACAAATCATTCTCAAATGTACCTGTTATGCGACATTAACGACCAATGACCAGAAATTATTTAAATTTTTACATACGATATAGTAGACTGTTGTTTAAGCATGTAAAAAAATTGTTTTGGGTAGATATTGGTGAATTTCATGAATGTTGTACGCACTGCTGGTAAATTTACTAAAATATCGGAAATGGTGAATGGCATTGATCCAGGAATAAAAATCGAAAACGTTAAATCCTTGAAATCTTAATTATTTTTTGAAAAGTACACAATGTATTGGATATTGCTCTGAAGATGAAACCTACATGTATGTCAGATCTTGTTATAATCCACGTAAATCACATTACATATTAATCAATTGTAACTGATTAACAAAATAAGCATGCAGTGAATATTTATGATTTTTCAATTGCTGTAGGCCAGATATTTAATACACCAAATCAAACTCATCGAAGGTGATCACATCGATTTATAAAAAATGTGTTGAATTTCTGTTAACACTAAAATTTTAGCAAAAATGTTGTTTTTCAAAGGATCAACTTTAAAGAATATTTATGTAATGGTTACTATATCAGTATATGACCTATACTAAGTCTGTGCTCTGTGTCACATATGGAGGTAGTCAGAGATTTCTCTGCCGTCCGACGGCTTTTTGTTTGACTTGCTGGAGCCGTGGGATGTCAGAGCGCTCTCCATAAGGAAAACAGCGGATTTGCCGTTCCAACTCCGGTTCGGCACATTTCCACATTTCGTGGCTATTGGATTTTATTTTCTATCCGAAACCCTTATATAAATCGCTTTACCAACCATTTTTCCATTCATTCATAACCATCTTACCCTCAGAAAGTGGTGTTACACTCGATTACTGCACGATTATCCCTTAGACCCTCTCATTTCGCCATTTCACTTTCACTTTCAAACATTTGTGACATGACTTCGAGAAAACTGCGATTACCGCAATGTATCATGAGAGATGATTTGCATATGATCGTGATTTCCTGGATGAACATCGCTGAAACATGTATGCAAATAATTTGGCACGCTGCATTAAGTAGCTCCCATCATGCAATGTGTTGCTGTCATCATTCAGTTAGTATTACGAGATCACGTTTGTAGGTTCGAAAGTGAAAGTGAAATGGCGAAATGAGAGGATCTTTAGGGAAAATCGTACAGTAATCGAGTGTAACACCATTTTCTGAGGGTAAGATGGTTATGAATGAATAGAAAAATGAATGGTGAAGCGATTTATATACATGTAAGGGTTTCGGATAGAAAATAAAATCAGATAGCCACGAAACGTGGAAATGTGCCGACCCGGAGTTGGATCGACAAATCCACTGTTTTCCTTATGGAGAGCGCACTGACGTCCCACGGCTCCAGCAAGTCGAACAAAAAGCTGTCGGACGGCAGAGGAATCTCGGACTAATATGGAGGTATTATAGACGGAGAGAGGACAAGAAATTAGCAGAAAATCAACGCAACTAATCAACCCCCATGGCTTCATTAAAATGAAACAAAATAGCATGAATGAAAAAGCCAATGCCATTTTTAATGCATACATGTACATGACATGGTCCTTTTCTTGTAAACTAGACATTCACCACCAGTAATGAAGATCGGTGCAAACCGCATGGGTGGTGTAATGGTTAGCATGCTCGCCTCAAGTATGATGGATCATGAGTTTAAGCTCACCGTTGGATCAAACCAAAGACTATAAATTTGGTATTTGCTTCTTATCTGCTAAGCATGCAGCTTTAAAGAGTAAAAGCAAAGACTGGTTGGCTTAGAAGTTAGAATCAGGATAATGTGTCTGAATGGAGTAAAATGTCTATCCGCAGACTGTTGTTTCAGTGAGGTAGCACTATAAAGATCCAATTAAGCATGTTGGTCTAGTATAAAGCGGACATCATCATTTCATAGAATGGAATTTGTTTTTGCCATTATTATATACCTGAAAAATTTCTCATTTGGCGTTATTGTTGAATTCAAGTATTGCCAGATTCAATTTTACAGATGCATTTAGCATGAAGTGGTATTGAAGTTAATTCCCAACTTTTGAAAGGTGACACAGAGCATGGCGTTTGCTTTCAATTTTTTTTTATGAACACATCATGATAACCACATTCTCAATAGAAATTATTGATTTTTAGGTAATAACTGTAAATTTAGTAAAAAATGGTGTTTTCTCAGAGATCTTCTTTAAAGTCTGATAAGAATATTTCTGTCATGCTTACATTTTGACATTCCAAGAATTAATAGTTTTTTTTTATGGCAGTTCTTTATGAACAGATCTTGATAATGACAGGTTCACAGAATATCAAATACAATATAGAAATGATTGATTTTCAGTTCATTTCTTTGCTAGTAAAAATCTGAATGTGATCAAAGTATTTACAAGGAGATTCATTTAACATTAAACATTAATGGAAAGTGTACATGTAAGAAGAACTGTTGGTCAAGATAATAAAACTAGGATATATATACCTTTGTAAATGATGACTGAACACTGTTCAGTTGAGTTGGTCAAGATAATAAAACTAGGATATATATGTTGACTGAACACTGTTCAGTTGAGTTGGTCAAGATAATAAAACTAGGATATATATGATGACTGAACACTGTTCAGTTGAGTTGGTCAAGATAATAAAACTAGGATATATATACCTTTGTAAATGATGACTGAACACTGTTCAGTTGAGTTGGTCAAGATAATAAAACTAGGATATATATGTTGACTGAACACTGTTCAGTTGAGTTGGTCAAGATAATAAAACTAGGATATATATGTTGACTGAACACTGTTCAGTTGAGTTGGTCAAGATAATAAAACTAGGATATATATGTTGACTGAACACTGTTCAGTTGAGTTGGTCAAGATAATAAAACTAGGATATATATGATGACTGAACACTGTTCAGTTGAGTTGGTCAAGATAATAAAACTAGGATATATATGTTGACTGAACACTGTTCAGTTGAGTTGGTCAAGATAATAAAACTAGGATATATATGTTGACTGAACACTGTTCAGATGAGTTGGTCAAGATAATAAAACTAGGATATATATGATGACTGAACACTGTTCAGTTGAGTTGGTCAAGATAATAAAACTAGGATATATCTGATGACTGAACACTGTTCAGTTGAGATTTTCACCTGGATATTAGTCTATAAACATGTTTGGTCAGCTGTAAATGTAGTATACCATATACAATGTAATATTTGAATATGATTGGTTTTTCCTAAATTTATCCGGGCTGTCGTGGTTGTGATCGTATGGTAGTTGGTTTTACAACTACCTATGCAATCAGTGCCTATCACCACTAACGTTGTGAGTTCGAATCCTGTTCAAGCGAGTTGTACTTGATACAACATTATGTGATAAAGTTTGTCAGTGACTTGAGGTTGGTCGTTGGTTTTCCAGGGTACTCCGGTTTCCTCCACCAATAAAACTGACCACCACGATATAACTGAAATATTGTTGAAAGTGGCATTAAATACCTTAACCCCTCAAAATTTATCCTAAAATTAGCAACATAGAACTGGTTGGACATAATTTTAAAGATTACTGCCCAACTCTTCAGTATTAAGATATGATAAGGGTAGAATTGGCTATAAAATATTATATTAAATGCATTTGAAGTCAGTGTCAAACATCTATACACATTTGTATGTCATATATAATGACACAGTTCTTTTATGCTCTGCTTCTGGCACCCATTATAAGAAAATTTGCTGATGTTGACAAAAATGTGGACAAACTTTGACGATGATAGGAAAACATAGGTTACATGATAGGAATGACTAATAGTGTAACAAATAGTCACCGAACTTCCATTGATCAATATTTGTCTCTGTGTTTTCAATTTCATTCAGTACCCCTCGGATACAAGCTAATCTGTTTGTAATATTGATCATTCTCTTATTTTATGATGGTGTTTTGTTTTCCTGTAGTAATTTATAAAACAGTATCCTCTGACCAGTCCTTTTTAACCATTAATCACAACAGTAAAGTTAACTATAGTATTTGTATATAAGCTAAAATCTATCAAATGGTGGGTTTATCAATTATACATTAAAGGTTTTGCAAAAATGTACAAGTGAGGCCATCCTTAAAAGATATTGGTTTGTAAATAACCAGACACAACTTTTGATTGGACGATTTTTGAAAGAATATTTTATCGAAAAATTTGTATGCAGAAACTGTGTTTGCTTGATTATTACCTGTATGAAGATTTGCATATTTACATGTATCATTATAGCAATTTAGATCGTATCCGTTTTGAATGAGTTATTGCCCTTTTTTCTCAGAATAATTCACCAAAAAGTTTGTATGCAGCAGGTTGTTCAGACCTTTTTAGAAGGAATTACTTATATTTTTTTTGTAATTATATTTTGCTTTTTAATAAAAGTGCCCCTGTCATGCTTCCTTATTTTGATGATGCTGGACATTACATGTGCATTGTACCTTTATACGATATTTTGCTTAACAACAGTACAACTTGAAGTGTACTAACAGTAACACTTTAATAATGAGGGGAGAGTTTGTAGCAAGGACAGGACTTTTTAATAATTTTAGTCTGTGTACATATAGCCATTAGTCTGTCATCAGTATCTGTAGGCTTTTCAGATTTCAGACTTTGTAGAAAGGACCACCGGACCAATTTTGCATCTTGAAAATGTGACCTACATGGGCATTTCCTTGTTGAAACTTAAAATAAAAAGATCACCCACTGTGAAACTACTAGGCCAATTAGAGCCAATATGTAGAGGAATGATATGTTGTATTTGTGAGATCCTTTACAAAAAATTTCTTATTTTGTTTTGATACAGCAATAAAACATGGCAGCCATAGTCAATCCTTGTTTCTAATGGACTGAAACTTGAAAATTGTCTTCTCCACAAATACAGGGCCATTTGATTTGTTACATGGTATAAACATTAAATGTTTTTTTTGCAAATTAATGTTTTATAGAAATGTAAACAAATTAAGAATTTATGGTACATTTTGTATTCTCAAAACATTTGGGGGAATATTAATATTGTAGAATTAATATTTAACAAGGCATTTAATCGAAATGTTGATGTTTTTCAATTGTTATAATCATGTAGTGATTAGGAGATTTCCCATGTCAAAGTGGAAGGTAGTTCCTTAGCAGTTTATCAACCTTCACAGTTCAAGCAATTAACCAGTTTGTTGACAGTTACTTTGTATTCAAAGTTCTGTATTTATGCAAATGACTAATCTGCATATTGGCTTTTCTATGGCAGTTTCTTAGCTGTTCTTTAACCTTCACAGTCCATAGGCAGTTCGTAAAGAGTTATTTTGTAAAAAAATTTGACTTGAATAGATCGTTAAATGTTTTCATTTGTGGATATTATGCCTACCACAAAAAAGTAGTATTCATAAAATATAGAAAGACTTTTCTCAGTATGAGTCGACCGGAACAGTTAAGAAACTCTTTATATTAAAAATAAATAATTGTCCGGCTGTCTAATTATTCAGGACTTTCAATATTTTTCAAGTCTACCAGTACTTCACTATTTACAGGTGGTACTCTTTATTAAAATTTGAACATTCTGCATGAATATCTTATGCAATACTCTTTGAAATTAGGAGGTACCAATTACCATTTTAGGTGGGTAAAAATACCTGGTACCGCCCCTTATTGAAAGGCCTGATAATTGATAGTTCCGAGATAAGAATTTAAGTCCTGCCTCCTTAGCAATTGTTGCTATGCGCCACAAGCTTATCGGTTACATTTTCAAAATGGCTGCTCAACATCCCAAGCTCGCGTCCGATTCTTTAGAAAAAATTCCTGATAATATCGCAGTTTCATTCTTACCTGACTTTGAATCGTAGTCCAAAAAGGTCTTAGAAAAGGGTTTAAATTATTTCACCCAAGGTTATATCCACAATATTAAAATTTTGGAAGCACGTGGAGCCATGCGGGTGGATGCAAGATGTTGGCGGTCAATGAGAAAAAGTCAAGATCCACACAACCTTCATGTCGAAATCGGCGATGACAAACTTTCAGAATCGTACTGTACCTGTAAAACTGGGTATATAAATCTTTTATATATTTTTGTTGTTTTTCTATCAGACAGCTTCAAGGCTAATTCAAACGATAAACAATAAATACCATTGTCCATTCTACACAGCGGGTCGTGCACGCGTATGTGTATAATCACTACGTATACGTAAACAGACAGCACATGCTGATCTACAACAATTGATATTTATCAAAGATAACGTCTGTTTACTAAGTTCATAATCAATGAATTGCTCTGATTTAAGATAATATTATCTCTTTTGTTACCAAATAATTAATTATGCACAAACAAGATGAAAACGATCTTGAAATTCTTCCTTCATTCATTCGTAGACACGTGAAAATATTATGAAATCAATTCTTTTGTATTTATATAAATCTAATACTCACGTGAATATTAATTTCTGCTGAGAAAGTTTATGTATTTGCGAAATATACAACTTTAAGAATGTCTGTGTAACGTAACTAGTTTTCGGAATGAATCCAAAAATGTTATATTTTATTCTCCGATATAGAAACCTATTTTCCCCCACAATTCATTTTATTCTTTGAATTTGTTTAAAAATACGTCGCCACTTTTCTCCATGACAACGCCAATGTACCTCTCAGAAATGGTTTCCTATGATATCGCGGTAATTGCAAAAATAATGTTATGGGACACAATGTTTGATAAATCAAGACATCGTTTATAAATACTAAATCAAGGTGAATATCTGGCAAACTCATACCATAAAGAAAATCTTGATAATTTATCACATTTAATAAAGTAAAGTTTCTTTGAAATAACAAATGTAACGAAGTTGAGTCAATTTGATGTAACGTTATGTTGGTTAATATGTTTTCATAGCTTAATTTTTCCATCAACTTTGTCGGTCTAGAAAGTAACTAAAAATAGCACAAAAAAATCCCAAATCGGGTTGAAATGAAACGTAAACAAACGGACGACATTTCTAAAGAAATAGCAGACGAATTATGACAACTATGGTTTAATTATTGGACATTTTACAAAGCATGGTATCAGGGTAAAATAAAAATGTCCGCTATTTCTAAGGCAAGGGGCGATTTTGTAAATAAATCATTTATTCTTGATGCCAGTGAAAATAATTAATTTAATATTACTTATCGAGAAAATAAATAATTTAGCCTTCATGTAGTTTAGGGGACTCTATAATGCCTCTCAAGCATGAAGGGACCCAATGATACATTTGATGAACTAAATATGTAGTTTAAATGACTACATTTTTTGGACCTCAGACCAACGTGACATTGGTGAAAATAAATAAGCAATCTTCATTTGACAGTTTTTTAATGTCTTTCGGGATATCGCTCATCTGAATTGCATGTCCCCCATGCACATTGAAGCACCATTTCGGCGATATAACTAGCAGAATTTATATATAAAACTACGTTCCCACAAATACACAACTCGGTTTGTTTGTGGGACAAAGATGGCATCACCTGATCTCATTAAAAATGCGGCGCACTGATTGGTCAGTTATTTTAGTCTGATTGACGTCTCGGAAGCATGAATTATATATATCTCCAAATTTAATATCATATGGGTAACAATCGTCATCAGACATGCATAGAAATACATTGTATGGTTAATTGTGGGTAACAATCGTCATCAGACATAGAAATACATGGTATGGTTAATTGTGGGTAACAATCGTCATCAGACATAGAAATACATTGTATGGTTAATTGTGGGTAACAATCCTCATCAGACATAGAAATACATTGTATGGTTAATTGTGGGTAACAATCGTCATCAGACATAGAAATACATTGTATGGTTAATTGTGGGTAACAATCGTCATCAAACATAGAAATACATTGTATGGTTAATTGTGGGTAACAATCGTCATCAGACATAGAAATACATTGTATGGTTAATTGTGGGTAACAATCGTCATCAAACATAGAAATACATTGTATGGTTAATTGTGGGTAACAATCGTCATCAGACATAGAAATACATTGTATGGTTAATTGTGGGTAACAATCGTCATCAGACATGCATAGAAATACATTGTATGGTTAATTGTGGGTAACAATCGTCATCAGACATAGAAATACATTGTATGGTTAATTGTGGGTAACAATCGTCATCAGACATAGAAATACATTGTATGGTTAATTGTGGGTAACAATCCTCATCAGACATAGAAATACATTGTATGGTTAATTGTGGGTAACAATCGTCATCAGACATAGAAATACATTGTATGGTTAATTGTGGGTAACAATCGTCATCAGACATATAAATACATTGTATGGTTAATTGTGGGTAACAATCGTCATCAGACATAGAAATACATTGTATGGTTAATTGTGGGTAACAATCGTCATCAGACATAGAAATACATTGTATGGTTAATTGTGGGTAACAATCAGCAGACATAGAAATACATTGTATGGTTAATTGTGGGTAACAATCGTCATCAGACATAGAAATACATTGTATGGTTAATTGTGGGTAACAATCGTCATCAGACATAGAAATACATTGTATGGTTAATTGTGGGTAACAATCGTCATCAGACATAGAAATACATTGTATGGTTAATTGTGGGTATCAATCGTCATCAGACATGCATAGAAATACATTGTATGGTTAATTGTGGGTAACAATCGTCATCAGACATAGAAATACATTGTATGGTTAATTGTGGGTAACAATCATCATCAGACATAGAAATACATTGTATGGTTAATTGTGGGTAACAATCGTCATCAGACATAGAAATACATTGTATGGTTAATTGTGGGTAACAATCGTCATCAGACATAGAAATACATTGTATGGTTAATTGTGGGTAACAATCATCATCAGACATAGAAATACATTGTATGGTTAATTGTGGGTAACAATCATCATCAGACATAGAAATACATTGTATGGTTAATTGTGGGTAACAATCGTCATCAAACATAGAAATACATTGTATGGTTAATTGTGGGTAACAATCGTCATCAGACATGCATAGAAATACATTGTATGGTTAATTGTGGGTAACAATCATCATCAGACATAGAAATACATTGTATGGTTAATTGTGGGTAACAATCGTCATCAGACATAGAAATACATTGTATGGTTAATTGTGGGTAACAATCGTCATCAGACATAGAAATACATTGTATGGTTAATTGTGGGTAACAATCGTCATCAGACATAGAAATACATTGTATGGTTAATTGTGGGTAACAATCGTCATCAGACATAGAAATACATTGTATGGTTAATTGTGGGTAACAATCGTCATCAAACATAGAAATACATTGTATGGTTAATTGTGGGTAACAATCGTCATCAGACATGCATAGAAATACATTGTATGGTTAATTGTGGGTAACAATCATCATCAGACATAGAAATACATTGTATGGTTAATTGTGGGTAACAATCGTCATCAGACATAGAAATACATTGTATGGTTAATTGTGGGTAACAATCGTCATCAGACATAGAAATAGATTGTATGGTTAATTGTGGGTAACAATCGTCATCAGACATAGAAATACATTGTATGGTTAATTGTGGGTAACAATCGTCATCAGACAGAAATACATTGTATGGTTAATTGTGGGTAACAATCGTCATCAGACAGAAATACATTGTATGGTTAATTGTGGGTAACAATCATCATCAGACATAGAAATACATTGGAATGATTGTATTACATACAGAAAACTAAAGATGACCTGCTGGAATGATTGTATTACATACAGAAAACTAAAGATGACCTGCTGGAATGATTGTATTACATACAGAAAACTAAAGATGACCTGCTGAAATGATTGTATTACATACAGAAAACTAAAGATGACCTACTGAAATGATTGTATTACAATACAGAAAACTAAAGATGACCTGCTGAAATGATTGTATTACATACAGAAAACTAAAGATGACTTGCTGAAATGATTGTATTACATACAGAAAACTAAAGATGACCTGCTGAAATGATTGTATTACATACAGAAAACTAAAGATGACCTGCTGAAATGATTGTATTACTTACAGAAAACTAAAGATGACCTGCTGAAATGATTGTATTACATACAGAAAACTAAAGATGACCTGCTGAAATGATTGTATTACATACAGAAAACTAAAGATGACCTGCTGAAATGATTGTATTACATACAGAAAACTAAAGGTTACCTGCTGAAAAGAAATCAAGATGTTTAAGATGACAACTTTGACTCTGGTTGTGTCTGCACAGTGGTACAGAATATTAGCAACCTAAAACTGCTTAAATAGACAGTTGACTTTGACTTTGGTTGTGTCTGGTACAGAATATTAACAACGTAAAACTGCTTAAATAGACAGTTGACTTTGACTTTGATTGTGTCTGGTACAGAATATTAACAACGTAAAACTGCTTAAATAGACAGTTGACTTTGACTTTGGTTGTGTCTGGTACAGAATATTAACAACTTAGTATTCTTGTTATGACTTTGGTTGTGTCTGGTACAGAATATTAACAACTTAGTATTCTTGTTTTGACTTTGGTTGTGTCTGGTACAGAATATTAACAACTTAGTATTCTTGTTATGACTTTGGTTGTGTCTGGTACAGAATATTAACAACTTAGTATTCTTGTTATGACTTTGGTTGTGTCTGGTACAGAATATTAACAACTTAGTATTCTTGTTATGACTTTGGTTGTGTCTGGTACAGAATATTAACAACTTAGTATTCTTGTTATTAATCACCTGTACAGTTAATACATGTAACATGTTGCCATGGAATAAACAAAAAGAATGATGGATATAAATCTAAATATGGAGGATCCACATGGTACATTTAAATCTTAATTTAAATACCCCGTTATTGGTTATTTTGAGCACACATTTGTTGAAAGTTAGATTAAAACAAACTATAGCTAAATTTTGCATGTTAAATTTTCAACTAAATTTGATTTATGACTGGTTGAAAACTTGTGTAGGAAATACATTTATATATATACACCTTAGAAAGTTTAATAAAGAGATTTATTTATCCAATATCAAAACTATTTATTTTAAAAACTGGTGATACAACCTGAACTTTAATTTGAAAAGGGCATTTAATGTTGAATATTCAAATTGATGCAAATAATGTGGAAGGTGTTTATGATAAGTTGTGTATTCACACACATACGTCATGTATACATTGTATTAGATAGACAGATTTACATAATTTACCTGTAGAATATTACATGTGTTATGATTTATGGTTGTCACTAAAACATACATATTCCACATGTTAATGAGATCAGAATTTTATTTGGTATTTGTGTGTGTTGTACCAAGGAGGTATATGTCCTTGATTGTACACAAGTAATTCTCTAACTGTTGTTTACATTTAGAATTGTATGGTGTTTACAAAATGTACTATATACAGGTAATTTTTGTAATTTGAAAAGTAACACTATAGATTATGATCTCTGCCTTTCAAAACCAATTCTATTTCTGGGTTTAGGATTTAGATATTTTAAACTGAGCAAAAAAGTGTATAAAAGTATAAATTATATAAAAGTTGTATAAACCAAAAACTAAAAAAAAAGTGTATTTTTTACCTGTATATAGAAAACAAATGAAATGGTTCTTTAAATGCAGATTTAGTGGATAGTTTACTTGATCTATAAATGGTAGACCCTGAGAATTAATTATGGATCACACTTTTAGGTTAAAAGAGCTGATTTCAAGTAGGATTTTATATAACAATTGTGTAATAGTATATTTTATTGTAATTAGATGTCATGTTGTAACTTATTTAGTTTCTCTTCACCGATTTTCAAAATTTAGAAAAATGTCAAAATACAGGTTAAGTTTATTTTGGGGGGGGGGGGGGGGGGGGGGGATGATTTTCTTGTGTTATTAATTTACCCATTTTTCAGATGTTACTTTCTGTGCATATTTTACCCTGTCTCCATATACTTTTTAGCTCACCTGGCCTTTAGGCCATGTGAGCTATTGTCATCACTTTTTCTACATTGCAACTGAACATGCATGGCTCTTTAAAGTGATTCCACATTTTGCCATTGTAGTGTTGTTCAAGAACATATTAATTCTTTTTAAAAGAAAAAATAACAGGCTAGCTGAAATATAGCTGTCTATTGATATTCTTCAACATATGAAGACGATTTTTACTCAGGTTATAATAATTAATAATGTGATGTCTATTTAAATGATCATATGTTATTATCATTTTAGTTTTATAGGTATCTGTTGTATATCATCTGTAGTCTTTTGTAATCTTTTAAGATTTAACCCTTTTTAGCTCACCTGGCCTTTAGACCATGTGAGCTATTGTCATCACTTTTCGTCCGTCGTTCGTCGTCCATCGTCCGTCCGTCAACATTTCACATTTTAATCTTCTCTTCAGAAACCACTGGGCCAATTGCAACCAAACTTTGGTGGAATGGTCCTTGGATGGCCCCCTTCCAAAATTGTGTCCGGTGATCCTGACTTCCATCCAAGCTGGCCGCCAAGCTAAAAATAGAAAAATGGGGGGATGAAATTTTAATTGTCCATTGCTGCTTTAGTGTAAGTCAAAATGAGCTCAACTTTTAACTGCAGCTACATGGCAAGGAGTAGTTTAACAATTATTCCGGGTTTTTCTGTGAAATTTTTCTTTCAGCCGATATATACCGATTATGCAAATTAGGCATATTTTGATAAAAGATCACATTTAAATCTTCTCCTCTGAAAGCGCTGAACCAAGTTAAACCAAACCTGGCAGGGATGGTCCCTGGGTGGGTCCCTTTCAAAATTGTGTCCGTCAGCGCCGTCCTGTATCCAAGATGACCGCCGTTACTAAAAATAGAAATTTCTTCAAATGGCCAAAACTGCTCTATTTTAAGCCAGAATGTGCCCAAATTTGAACTGTATAACTATAAGCATAATGATGAGCTTTTTAACATATATTACAGGATTTTTTATGAACTTTGAACTTTTGCCGATTTTGACCGATAATGCAAATTAGAAAAAAGGGGGATGAAATTGAAAAAAAACCTTCTCCTCTGAAACTACTGAGCCAATCTCAACCAAACTTTGCTGAAATGATTCTTGGGTGGTCCTCTTCCAAAAATGTGTCAGGCATTTCAGAACTCCGACCAAGATGGCCACCACAGCCGAACTTAATTTAACATAGGACCCTATGGGAAATTCCCATAAAAATCTTCTTATCTGAAACCATTTGCTCAATAAAAACAAAATTTTGATGAAATAGTCATTGGATGGTTCTCTTCCAAAGATATGTCCGGCGGTTCGGCCCTTCGACCAAGATGGCCCCCACAGCCGAACTTAGCTTAACATAAGACCCTATGGGAAATTCACATAAAAATCTTCTCCTCAGAAACCACTGGGCCAATTGCAACCAAACTTTGGTGGAATAGTCCTTGGATGGCCCCCTTCCAAAATTGTGGCGGGTGATCCGGACTTCCAACCAAGATGGCCACCAAGCTAAAAATAAAAAAAAGGGGGGATGAAATTAAAAAAAAATCTTCTCCTCTGAAACTACAGAGCCAATCTCAACCAAACTTTGCTGAAATGATCCTTGGGTGTCCCCTTCCAAAAGTATGTCTGGCATTTCAGACCTCCGACCAAGATGGCCGCCACAGCCGAATTTAATATAACATAGAACCCTATGGGAAATTCCCATAAAAATCTTCTTGTTTGAAACCATTTGCTCAATAAGAACTAAATGTTGATGAAATAGTCATTGATTGGTTCTCTTCCAAAAATATGTCAGGCGGTTCGGCCCTTCGACCAAGATGGCCCTCACAGCCGAACTTAGTTTAACATAGGAACCTATGGGAAATTCACATAAAAATATTCTTGTCTGGAACCAGTTGCTCAATTGGAACCAAACTTTGATGGAATAGTCATTGGATGGTCCTCTTCCAAAATTGTGCCTGGTGGTCCCACCCTCTGACCAAGATGGCTGCACAGCTGTAGTTAGTTTAACATAGGACCCTATGGAAAATTCACATAAAACCCATCTTGTCTAGAACCAGTAGCTCAATTAGAACCAAACTTTGATGGAATAGTCATTGGATGGTCCTCTTCCAAAATTGTGTCCGGCAGTCACGCTCTCCCACCAAGATGGCCACCACAGTGCAGTTGCGTTGTTATTGAAAGCAGATTTGATCCAGGTGAGCGATTACAGGCTCCTGGGAGCCTCTGGTCTTCAAATATAGTGGTAAAATGAAACTGAATGCTTGAATCATGGATGTTCATATAAGTTCTTCTATTAAATGGCAGTCACCTCTGTATTAGGTCATGTCGACATCATTAATGAAGTTCCTCTATCGAGCAGTCACCTCTGTATGCAGTCATGTCAGCATAATGTATGAAGTCCCCCTTGAGCAGTCATCTCTGTATTCAGTCATGTCGACATAATTTATAAAGTTCTTTTATTAAAGTGACAGTCTCTACGATTTTGTCAGATTTTTTATATCATATTTTTTCTCACAAACTTGAACAGATGTGAGTAAAAATTCATCTAAAACAGCCCAAAACACAGAAAAGTGGTTTTCACGAAATATTTCGGGGGATATGTGTTAGCAAGCAATTAGTGTCTGGGCTACTCTAATTCAAGTCAATCAAGATAACTCCGCCTCTGTATGGTGAAATGCGCACATGCTGAATCGGTTTGAAACAGCGTATGTTGTTTACAAACTAAAATTGTTACAAAAATGGCTCATAATTTGAGTGTTGATTGATAAATTGTATTCTTATAGGTAAGTATGACTGATTTATCCTTAAACATGTATGAATTATACATTTTAGTCTAAAGGTAGGTTAAATAAACTGCTTACGACATCATGCATGTCTTTGTTTTGATAAATCTGGGTCAATGGGTCATGAATAATTCATGAGCTTGGCCAGCAGATGATCATAAGTAATTTGCTAATTACATCTAATTAAACAAATTTCTGTTATCTGAGATGGTTATTTTGTCATTTTATTGATTTATCTATCTTATTTTCAAGTTGTCAAACTTAAAAATTATGGAAAATCGTGGACACTGTCACTTTAAGCAGTCATCTATTCAGTCATGTCGACATAATTTATAAAGTTCTTTTTATTAAGCAGTCATCTCTGTATTCAGTTATGTCGACATAATTTATAAAGTCCCTCTATTGAGCAGTCACCTCTGTATGCAGTCATGTCAACCATAATTTATGAAGTCCCTCTATTGAGCAGTCACCTCTGTATGCAGTCATGTCAACCATAATTTATGAAGTCCCTCTATTGAGCAGTCACCTCTGTATGCAGTCATGTCAACCATAATTTATTAAGTCCCTCTATTGAGCAGTCATGTCAACATAATTTATGAAGTCCCTCTATTGAGCAGTCACCTCTGTATGCAGTCATGTCAACATAATTTATGAAGTCCCTCTATTGAGCAGTCACCTCTGTATGCAGTCATGTCAACCATCATTTATGAAGTCCCTCTATTGAGCAGTCACCTCTGTATGCAGTGATGTCAACATAATTTATGAAGTCCCTATATTGAACAGTCACCTCTGTATGCAGTCATGTCAACATGATTTATAAAGTTCCTCTATTGAGCAGTCACCTCTGTATGCAGTCATGTCAACATAATTTATAAAGTCCCTCTATTGAGCAGTCACCTCTGTATGCAGTCATGTCAACATAATTTATAAAGTTCCTCTATTGAGCAGTCACCTCTGTATGCAGTCATGTCAACATAATTTATAAAGTCCCTCTATTGAGCAGTCACCTCTATGCAGTCATGTCAACATAATTTATAAAGCCCCCCCCTATTAAGAAGTTGCCTCTGTATGCAGTCGGGGTCGCTGTGGCCATGATCGTATGGTAGTTGGATTTACAACTACCTATGCAATCAGTGCCTATCACTACTGATGTTGTGAGTTTGAATCTCGATCAGGGCGAGGTGTACAACATTATGTGATAAAATTTGTCAGTGACTTGCGACAGATTGGTGGTTTTCTCTGGGTCCTCCGGTTTCCTTCACCAATAAAACTGACCGCCACGATATAACTGAAATGTTGTTGAAAGTGGACATCAAACAAACAAACAAGCAACTGCATGCAGTCATGTCAACATATGTATGAAGTCCCCCATATTAAGCAGTCGCCTTTGTATGCAGTCATGTTAGCTTAATCTATTATGTAGTCACCTCTGTGTGTAGTCACATCATTGTTTTACTACATATTTTGTTTCTATTAAACAGCCACTCATTTCAGTAAATTACTACCCTTGGCCTATTATTTTTGTATTAATGTTTTATAGTAAAATAGTATGTTATTAACACCTAGATTATAATAAAACTTTTATGAGAATGATCTCAAAACAAATTACTTTTACTAGAAATAGATTTAAATTCTCTTTTCTATACACATAAGATAAATAATGCACAATTTAATTATAATTTGTATTTGTTAAAAATTTTGCAAATCTGAAATAAAGTGTTCCTTTTTATAAAAAGTCCAATTAAAAACTTGTTCAATGTAGACTATTTTATTATAGTTGATGCTGTCCACAAATTTTTTGGTTTTCACATTATTTTTTGTTGGGTCAAAGTTACCAGTACAGAGTCTTAAAGGGAAACTTCGCAAAAAAAAAATTTTTTTATATGTTTTTCCTGATGTATAAATATGGATAATTAACGTTTTATTATGTTGGATAAGGGAATGAAATCGATTTTAAAATTCTGTCAGCGATACATGGAAGTCGCCATTTTGATAGCATCTCAATATCAAGTATCACGTAACGTCTAAATACCACCACGCCCCAAAACAAGCGTAACAAACCAGGGTCCTCATTCAGTGTCGATATGGCTTGTGAGGCGTACGGTTGTTAACTTGATGGTAATTCTTTTTATTTTTCTTATTCTAAATATATGAATTTGCTACACAATCACTTTTTGCAGATTTACGTTTTGCTTCTATAGATTATGGCAAAACAAATGAATCGGGGGGGGGGGGGGGGGGAAGGTTCGTCTTTAATGAGAGACATTTGCAAAAGATTTATTTCCAAAATTGAAGAACTACGAAATTAAGTTAAAAAAAGAACAGATATCGGAACAATGCCCTGAATTCGTTAAAAAAAAATCCAAAAAGGCCTATACTACGGGGCAAAATTGTTTTAATGACATTATTCAGTAAGATCGCACTTTGTAATCGATCGTGCATGCACTACAATAAAGATACACATAAGCTAAAAGCACAGAAAGTTACAGGGTAGGAAGCCATACAATTGAGAGGATTATGTAAACATATAATTTGTAATGGATTTCATTTGACAATTACAGACGATGAGTATTATAAATACTTTTAAAGTTTATTATACAAAAACAAAGCGTAACATATAATATTTCTCTGTGTAACATATTTTGTTTATTTTAATCGCGTCTTTCGAACTGGCGGACCCTTCTGATTAATCTCAGAATAGTCATAAAAAATTTGTTCATCACAATTATTGATATTTCACTGCGAATATTTAGTTTGATGTATTGTTGTTGTGTATCAATCATAATTGTTATTTGTATATGCCCTCCTGGGGCCCTGATTTGGTTAATAAACTTATTTTAATTTCTATTTCTATAAGGAAAAATTGCATACGAATGGTTTTTTGTCTATTTTGCAAGAAGAATATCTACCCTGCCCTGTTCACCCTGCTTTATTTCATAATTTTGGTTGTTGCTACATCATTCTGATGGGGCACAAACAAATCAAGATAAAAATGAACAATTCAATATAGCTTATGATCAATGGTAATCTTAAGATTTTTTTGTGAAAATAGCCCATGAATCATTGCTGCATTAGGTGTAGATCCAGCAGTTTTGAAAACGGGGTGCCAGGCTCTTGTTTGCCAATTTTTACCCAATTTATACACGAATTTTACTAAATTGTCGAACACACCTTGATCCGGCAGTGTGCATTAATATGCACCCATTCCTAATGTATCCTTCAACGTGATCAGGGCCGTGTATTTTGATCACCTATTAGAACCTTTAAAATGTGTATTGCATCTGCTATTCTAGTCACGGGTAGCGTAATTTGTTTTCATTTTATTTTCTGTTCTTATTATGTTTTTGTCTATTTGACTTGTTGTTTGTATATATTCCTTGTACATGCCTTAAACCCTTAGGGGTAAAATTGAGCATTAATAAAGTTAGTTAGTTAAGGGGTCACAAAATGTGCATTGCGTTTCTGATTATTGCCAAATATTGTGACACATGTATTCAGGTATTCGGTCAGAGGCCCGTCGACCGGAAGTAAAATGACACTTGTATATTCTGCCTGGCGATTTCCTGTGTGGACCTAAACTCATTACGCAATATTAGGTACCCTGCTGAGTGAACCGGTGTGAATGTACCTGTCGTTTTCAGAATGAAGATAAAAATAAGTAAATCCTGCATTGCACTTCTTACTTCAGGAATTATTTGCCATAATTTATTGAAGAATAAAATATTTAGAATTAAAATATGGTCTCTCGCTTCTGAAAATACATGAAAAATATAATTTTCGCATAATATTTTACGTTTCGCTCATCAAAAATGACAAACAAAAAAAGGAAAAGAAATTAACATTTTTAAATCACTTGCTTGCTCTGGACAACGTTTTTAGCACAAAATCCGAAGAACAAGAAGTAAATCTGGTGTGGTCTAATCTCTTTTTAATTTTTGACTGCCCTTCATCTGTTTATACCGCTCATGATCATGATCTCTTCCGAACTTTGTCTAAATGAATATCAGTGGATATTAAAATTATTGGTCAAGTTTGTTTACGGGGTTCCGAGCGGAAAAAATCATATATTTAGGTTTTGTGCCTTTTGGGGATCACTGAGCAAAGAGGTTTTTTTTTGTAAACTACAATAAACCGAATATGCTTAAACATATTTGATTAAATAAATAAATAAATAATATATTGTATATAATTGAAATCTTCATATTAGTTACAGTTTAATTATGTCCATTTTATTTTAAACTAGTCAGAATCTGATATATCACTTTCACATGCACACTCTTTAAAACCTTCATAATTTCCATCTGGTGACGGAAACTCTTCCCTTATAGTTTTGACAACGCAGGCTGGTAGAGTCACTCTGTATTTCTTGCCAAGTGGTTGACGTTTTCTGACCCAACAAACAAACTGACGATAAGCCACGAGTCTACTCTGTCGGTTAGTTAACACATCTGGAGCTCTTCCTCTGTGACGTTTGTACCTCAAAAAACTAGTATAGCTTGTTCTAAAGTTGGTGTTATCGGTAATGCAGTCACTGGGTTCCAATTGACCATCAAACAATGAAAATTCATGGCAGCACAGGCATTCCGACGGCAAAGGTAGAGCAATGCATTTTGAGCATGAGCACCAATTTGTGTCGTTCTGACGTGGGTTGTTCTCTATTTCCCGACGTTGGACACTCGCTGCCTCTTCCATTTGTCTGAGTTCTTCTTCCGTATATTCTGGTTCAAGTTGGTAACCAAACACCCCATAGTCGTCGAAATCTACATCACTTGAGGCGCTAGTCACTTTTCGTACCTGAGCTCGACATATTTAAGCTATAACCAAAACGTTAATTTTGGGGCTTTATATAGAAATGTTTGCAAACAAACAACACGCGTTGAACAAAAGAAAAGTAAAGAAATATTGATTGAGTAAAATCATAATCATTTGATTAAATTAAATTAATTAAAACATCTTTTTTTGAACACCGACTGTTAAAATAATGATTGAGTAAAATCATAATCATTTTCTTTTATTGTTAAAAAGAAAAATTCATTTCTAAACGTTTAGGCCTAAATCATTTTATTTAATATTAAAATTAAAACATCTTTTATGAACATCGATTGTTAAATTATTATGATGAGACAGCTATATATAGTTAGGCCAATTTGGCGCCTCTCATAATGAACACTTATAATTTCAAGGATGGTGTATACTTTTTTTATCATCTAAAACATAATTTGTTCCTGTTATTTCAACATTATATTTATTCTAAAGTTTTAAGAATATTTTACCTTTAATAGATAATAAACGATCTACCAACTCGTCTTGGAAAGCAAATAGTGTGTATTCAAATTCCCATTTTATTAATCCGGTTACCTTGAATTTTACACCTGTATAATTTTACCCTCCGGCTAGAAAACACACAAGCGGACATCTACATGCGGAGATCAAAATAACAGTAAACAGCATGCCGAATAATGATTATAAAAAAGGGATTAAAACAGAATCTAGCAATCAATACACAAGTTACGCGTTGTCAAAATTATCCATTATATTTTTCAGCACATTAGCAGTAAAACAAAATGAACATAATTGTAAAAGGGATCCGATATATAGCGAATATAGGTGACTGTTATAAAACACTCTTTCCGTTGTAAATATAAAGGAAATGAAACATTTTGTTCATTTAAAATAGTTGTTTGTCAAAAAAGTACGTAGCTGTTCACTTCAGTATTTAATTTTCCAACGGTTATTGGATTTAAATTACAGTCCTCTGAGCGCTTTAAATGAAGCAAATTTAACATCAGCGACCCAGACTTTAAATTTCAATCCCACAATGCATTTTTAGCTTAAAACGTCACAAGCTAGTTGAAAAATTTGAAATTAAAATTACAAATTTGCGATTTGCTTCGTTATTTGTGGAAATATGTCGATAAAACTTTGTGAATATGTATTTTATATCACCAGGAACATATTTAGCTAACATGTAAAAAATCGCGAAGTTTCCCTTTAATATATTATGTTTAATTTTCTATGTTTGTTTTGCATAGCCAGAAATGATGGGTGCTTTGCTCTTTTGCATATCTAAGATAGCGACGCTGGGACGTCTGCAATTTTCATATGATCTATATAGACGATATCATTCATAATTGCATGTGTGTCATTTTCTGAACTTGAAAATGATACATTGAATCAAGCTGAATTAAATGAAATAAAAATTAATGAAAACAATTAAATATTCGAGGTTCCTGGACTAAATGAAAATCCGAGGCGACGAACCCTTTTTTGGCCATAAGAGTCTATGTAAAAATGTCTGAAATACATGAAACTGGTGGCATGGGACACAAAATTTAACAATGAATGACATTTGGCAACATATTTTCTGAAATTAATTTAGATTCCTCAATAATATATGTAATTATATTAACTAACCTTATATTTCTAGCTTCTAAACTCGGGGTTCCCACACTAAATATAATATGATCATTTTTGTATGATCGCGATATCAAAGCCATGTCCAAAATCGTTACAAAACAAAAATATTTGAATTTTGACAGAAGAAAAACTTTGCGGAAATAAACAATAACTTTTAATTTTCGAATCATTGACGGACACATTGAATTTCCGTACTATAGGCTATTTTTTGACACATCTAATAAACGATCCATCAAGCTTGAAACTGCAGTCACGTGATCAAAATCTAATTTAAATATGATGAATATTTATGAGGAAAGTACCCTCAATTTCTGGATATGATGTGTTTTGTTTGTAATGCCTGTTTATGGGTAGTTTGCAATTACAATAAAGTATATGGCTTAATTTTGACCGTTTGGTATTTATATACAGCTATATAATGTTTATTTTTATTTCGAAAAAGGATCTAATTCTGAAAGTTTGCATATTTGGAAGGTATAGAATTTTTAGTTTTCATCCAATTTTGATGCTGTCTTTATTTCTTTGAATTAACTGTGTTGATAGCTTCAAGTAGTACTAGTATCTCTTTCTGTTTCTAAGATGAACTCAACAGAAAGGAGCCAACAAGTGCCAATTTCAAAATTTGTACTTTCTTATTTTTCCTCTAATTTTTATGCATTTTTTTTAGCTCACCTTGCCAAAGGCAATGTGAGCTTTTGCCATCACTTGGTGTCCGTCATCCGTCATCTGTCGTCCGTTAACTTTTCACATTTTAATCTTCTCCTCTGAAACCCCTCGGCCAAATGAACTGAAACTTGGTAGGAAGCATCTGTAGAAGGTCCTCTCTAAAGATTGCACATTTTGTCCCGATCCATTAACAAAGATGGCCACCACAGGCAATTCTTGTGTCTGATTGGCCGATTTAAAAAAATCTTCTCCTCTGAAACCGCTTGGCCAAATGAACCGAAACTTGGTAGGAAGCATCTATGGAAGTTCCTCTATAAAGATTGCTCATTTTGTCCTGATTGGTTAACAAACATGGCCGCAACAGCCAATTCTTGTTTCTGATTGGTTGATTTCTAAAAAATCTTCTCCTCTGTTAAAAGAAAGATAATTCTTGCCTAAGCTGTTAAAAGAAAGATATCTCTTGCCAGGGGTTTCAAAGTGGGCCGGTACCCGGTACTTTTACCCGCCTGAGATCGTGTATAGTACCGGCAGAAATTACTGAACCCCCCAAAATTAGCGGTGGTCAAAACCACAAGTACGATGGTCGATTGGCTTGTGAAATATTTTTCATAAAAAATTAATGATCACGTCAATTGCTGAATTCTCGCATTCAAATCGAACAACTGCGTCACGACCAAGTTGATGGGATATTCCCTGTTTCAAAAATAACTTTACCTTAGAATCGTAAATAGCAGTTTGCGCATGCGGTAAATAGATATGTTTTTTCATCCTTCAATCGTAACTACTCGGCCATTCTCGCTACCCTGTTATTTACAGGGTAGCGAGAATGGCCGAGTAGCTACGATTGTTCATCCTTGTGTAAAACTCGGACCGGAACAAAGCTGACATCATTTCAAAATAAAAAAATGACCGATTACAAATTATGTTCAAATACAATTTAGTGTAATCTCCAGTAATATTAGTATGATCATTATGTATTATGAATATATGACTACACAATATACTTTGTGCGATTTTTTTTATCCATTTAAAACCCACGGTCGAATCATTCTGGGGCGTACTGTCTTGTTGCTTAACTCCGTCCATATTGTTTAACTTTCGGTATAAAAAAATAAAAACCTATGGCTAATTTATTTACATATTTTGATGGGGCCCTACCGCGGTTGTTCACAGAAATGAAAGTGTGCTGAAAAACATTTTTAAAGGGGGGTACGAGGAGATAAGGGATAGAAAATTACTAGAAATTTTGAAAAAGGACCGGACATGGCTCAAATACGAATTACATTGTAATGTCAAAACGCCGGTCCCCCCTTTTTTTTTTCCAAAATAATTTAACTTTTGTGATTCAAATGTTAATAAATGTCTTCCCGCGAATCGTTTTTGTTCGAACATTTTTTTTGCATATAAGTCGTGAAAGTAACAATATATATTGTTTTTGTTTAATTATATTTGTATTCATCTATTAAAAAATTATAAATTTTATTAAAGATTGATGATTGCAAATTAAATCTATATGTTTCATCAAGGACGTATTCTATATACGTCCTTGGTTTCATTAATTATGACACTTATATGTCTTGATCCTGCCAATGGTCTTTGATGAGTTTAATTACTGGTAATAAAGTAAAAAAAAAACACACAAGCCAAGGTATTGTGAAAAAGAAAAGGACAAAGCCAACAAAAGAATTTTGAGAAGTTTAAGCTTTGATAACAATGGCTTGGTCAAGCCTAGCTGCGGAACCGTAGCTCTTTATGGTCCTTTTGGTTTTTTTTTAAGATATGGCAGACTATCTATGAATAATCTTGGCTGAAGTCTGTAAACTGAAATATTCAATAAAGAAATTGGGGGGGGGGGGGGGGGGGGGGGGGGAATCCAGGCATTATGCATGGTCTTCACTGTTGGTGAAATCTGAACTCTAAAGTTAATGGGATTTTTCTTTCATAAACACTTAATGTTTTGCAGTCTCTGAAGTACATTTTTTGGTCCACAAAATGCTAGATTTCAGGAGCTTGCGCCCCCTGGACCCCTTACGGCCCTCAGCCTAATTTTTTAGGTACCTCCTGAAATTTAAGAAGTACCTCCTATTATTAATAACTTTGAAACCCCTGTCTTGCCCTTAGAAAATAAATAATGCTGATATAGTGTAACATGTTTATTCTATACATTATAAGTAGCTATTCACATTTTGATATACTTTTTAGAAAATCATGCCAAAGGCAATATGAGCTTTTGCCATCACTTGGTGTCCGTCGTCTGTCATCCGTTTACTTTTCACATTTTAATCTTATCCTCTGAAAACCTGCGACCAAATAAACTGAAACTTGGTAGGAAGCATCTATGTAAGGACCTCTCTAAAGAGTGCACATTTTGTTATGATCCATTACCAAACATGGCCGCCACAGGCAATTCTTGTTTCTGATTGGCCAATTTTTTTAAATCTTCTGCTCTGAAACTGCTTGACCAAATGAACCGAAACTTGGTAGGAAGCATCTATGGAATGTCCTCTATGAAGATTGCTCATTTCGTTCCGATTGGTTAACAAACATGGCTACAACCGAAACTTGGTAGGAAGCATATATTGAATGTCCTCTATGAAAAGTGCTCATTTCATCCCGATCGGTTAGCAAACATGGCCACCACATGCAATTCTTGTTTCTGATTGGTCGATTTCTAAAAAATCTTCTCCTTTGAAACTGCTTAACCATATGAACCGAAACTTGGTAGGAAGCATCTACATGTATGGAAGGTTCTGTACTAAGTTTCCTCAAAGCAGAATGAAATATGAGCGACACAGCCCACTGAGCCTGTAGTTTAAATATATTTAATTCATTCAATTTCATTCAATATAGAAAAAAATAGCTGTTTTGTTATGGTATTTTATTGTTACATTTTGATGGCTAAAATACAGTGTAATATTGATTTTGAGGTATCTGACTAATATCTTTCCATCGGACTAGCTAAATATCGTTTCAGAGTTATGTCCCTTACTAATGTGTAAAATGTTGTTTATATTGGTTTCCAAAATAAAACAACCGTCTTTTGGAGGAAAAAGGCCAAAATTAACCTACACCAAAATTTCCCGATTTACGGTATAGGCCGTCATATTAGAATAAGTTTTAATTGACACTTAAATTTAATAAAGGTTTGTGCAACCCCATCCTGTATTTTATCCATATATTCAACTGGTAAATTTTGTAATTTCAAAATTTTGAACAAATCATGAAATAATAGTGTGTGAAATTTTGGCCATTTTCGTTTCTAGTGTGTTTAATTTTGGCCACTTTTGGTTCCCATGTGTTTAATTTTTGTGTAAGTTAATTCAGAACGTAAATGGAAGCGTTCTCATTTCAACCAGCTGTTACTTACCGGATATTTTGATGTGTACTAAAAACCAAATCGATTATGGATAAATTGTGATATTTATTAAAACTAGGAATTTAAATATTTAAACAGCATAAAGTAAAATGCATTTAATATAAAAACAACAAAACAATAATTTTGCACTGGGATTAATCATCGCTTTTACAGGTAAACAGTCTTATAACGGTTAGTACATGTATTTGTTTACACAACAATTATACATAATAAATAAAACCCATAAGACACTAATTAGGTGTTTATTGATTTTTCTTTTTTCTATAGGTAATTGTCATTTTAATGATATTTGACATTTTGTTGATTGAATAAATTTTATTGGTATTGCATGGTTTTTATCAATGTACTTTATTTACCTGTAATTTCTCTCTTGTCATCCAAGCCAACGATTTCACATCGTGAACACTTAAGTTTGACTTGTGTGTGTATATACATGTATAACGTAATTGACAAAGTTTTACTTAGGAAAGAAGTAAGACAAAAAGGTACAGATTAGGGAATATAAATATAAAAAGATATTAAGGCAGTGTTCAATTTTGGCGGTTAATTTTTGGCGTGTGTCATATTTTGGCACTTCGTATATAAGGGCCAAAATAAAACCATGACCAAAATTTCCCGATTTACGGTATATCGTCGACCAGTATATGTCGGTATATATCTACCTTTAGCGCCTGTGCACTCAAATTATCGATTGGAAACAAAAAAAACATAATTTAAAAAGTTTCTGTAATGCATAAAAGCCTACAAGGCTGTTTCTGTGAGGTCATACACAACAACTACACATTATATTACTTTGTTTACATGTATACACAAATATGCGATGAAAACGCACTCATCTGGGGTTTTCCCCGACGGATTTTCCGGCCACCTCCCACGTGAAATTTTGATGACGTAAACAACCAATATTCGTATTCATATGTGAAGGGGACTAAACGGAACAGCCATTGTGTGGCGGATTCTAAGGTAGCCTAGGGTCATAAAAATTACTGTATTTGTCATATTAGAAAAGAAATAATTCTTGGCAACCGTAGATTTGTGTACATTTAACCATGGGTTGGGCATTTATATTCGTATTTTATCCCTCGCTAGCGCTTGTGAAAAAAATAATTGAATATAAATGCCCACCCATGGTTAAATGAGGACAAATCTACGGCTGCCATGAATTATTTCTTAAATTTACCCTTAAAATTACTTCAAATGTACATGAAATTAATTTACACTTAAGGTTTAATTGAGACTTAAAAATTTAATTGACATTTGAGTAAGGGAGTCCTGGTCAAGATTTATGCCCCTCTTTATGGGTAAAATGATGGTTTTATTGATTTCTGTATGTTATCTTAAATTCTGATTATTGCATCAATTTAGAATTTTAAAACTAGCTTTAAATTGATAATATACAGATCAAGTTTAGTCTACAGAAGGTCAATAGCAATTTGGCTTGTACATCTCTGATCCTGTCAATCTGCTTAAAATCACATCTCACACTTTCTCCCATTTACTGATGTCACTGCTGGGAGATTACAGGTCACATGTGAGTAACCCTATGTTACCGTCCAATGAAAATGATGGTTATGTGACTTTGAAAGTATTTAAAATTCAAAATAAAATTTCTTTGTTTGATAAGTATTTTTCATATCATTATATACTCATGAGATAGGGTTGCTAGCATAGGACCTATAATGTGGTTTCTTCAGATCACCGTGACATAACAGTAGAGGGAACTAGGGAGAGATGTGATTTTAATTAGATTATGATCCCATATACTGGATGGAATGAAGTTAAGATTGAAATAGAAAGTCCTATGATGGTCAGTCCTCTTCCAAAATTGTGTCTGTTGACCCCATCTTGACTGTCCAACATGACCATTACATAGTGTAGTAATACTGTCAAACAAATGATGTGTTAACATCTGTGGTGAGCCACTGCACGATCTCCTGTTCCTAGGTTTGTTTATAATGATTTATAGTTTTAATCAGAGATTGAATTGTTCAGTTATATAAAAGGATCAGACAAATTTAGATGTATTAAGATACAAATTATAATGGGGATTTTATTTTGAATACATGTACATGTATCAGTTTATTTGTATTTTAGAAGAACAACAATTGTAATTTATGTAGAAGTATTAAGTTATTACAAGAACATGTTATTCATGCCATAATCCTAGGGTAGATGATAATTTATGATGAGATGTGATTTAACCAAACAATTCATTGTTAAGTTTTAAACAAATATAGAATATCTATAAGTGCAATAAATGTCAACTCGACTGACTGAATTTTAAATCCCTGGTGGCCACAATGCCGTCTTTGTGTCCTTTTGACATTCAAACATTTACAGTTATTGTATGTGTGGTTGGCAAATGTTACTGTCGTAAATACACACAGTAGTCTATATAAGTTAACTCCATAGTAGTTTTGGTTACACACATGACATAAATTATCACGGTTATCTTCCGCTATTTCTCCTAAAAGTTTGCCTCAATCAAAGAATTGAGAATGTGTTATATACATGTATTATGGATTTAAAAAGCATATATTTATTGGTAAAAGTTAACAATAGAGAGAAAAAGTAAATGAAATATCAATACTGCATTCATTTTTTGTCATCACTTGGCTTCCATCGTAAACTTTCACCTTTAAATCTTCTCCTCTGAAACCATTGAACCAAGTTAAACCAAACCTGGCTGGAATGATACTTGGATGGTCACCTTTCCAAATTGTGTGACAGCATATCCTGCATTCAAGATGGCATCCATTACTAAATATAGAAATTTCTTTGATTATCTAGTGTTCCTTTATTTTAAGTCAACATTTCTTCTGGCTTATTCTGTGAAATATTTCTTTCAGCCGATTTATACATGAAAATCTTTTTCTTAGAAACTTGAGTTGAAATGATCTTTGGTTGGCTCACTTTCTAAATTATGTTTGATGCCCCCATTCTCTATATAATTAAGTCAATTTGAAAACCAGGAGAAAGATTACAGGCTCCTGAGAGCCTCTAGTTTACATATTTTACATGTTTAAAATGTATCTATCCAAGTGGCAGAGAACGATAACTGTTGGTTAACCACTGGAATGGAATTATGATAAATGAAGTCAAATTTTACGAGACAAACCATTTTTGTGTAGAAAGTGTAAATTATTCATGTGACTTTTCCTGAAATGGAATTAATTTATTTTATTGGAAACGCTATAGTTACACTTGTTCTGAGTGAGTGCTGATGATGTGGTGAATATTTTTATTTGGAATTATTGAAAATCAGTAATGGAACATAAGAATGTTGTCATATATGGTAAGCTTTAGCTTTAAGTTATCAGCATCTATTCTCACTTTTGATTACAAATTGATTTTTGAAACAATGTTGATAGATTAATATGAATTCAGGCTACTATTCCCTGGGGTATGAATTCAGGCTACTATTCCCTGGGGTGGTTTATAGATTGTTGTTTTTATCATTCCTACAAAAATCATTAGTTATAAATTATTTAAAATAGATATCAGAAAAAAACCTGATTTAGATTAGTTTGACATGCAAATATTGTAGATGTGGTTACACACATGATACATGTTGTAAAGAGACCCCATAATAAAGGTGTATATTATTGTTTTAAGTTAAAAAGAGATTGATCATGTCATGATCAGACCATTAGTTATCTAGAACCACAGGGTTATAATTATAATTAGAATCAATGGTAATTAGTTCTCATTGTAGACTATTTTCAAATCCCTCTGGCTCAAGTTGGTTACAATTCTGTCCTTTCATTTGGTGAAATAATTGCATATATATTAAAATTAGTTGACTTGTATATCTCTCTCTAATGGTAACTATTTTATTATATTTCACAAAATAGAGAATTTCAATATGACAGTTCTCATTCATGACATTGTCTCTTAAGCTACATGTATCAGTTTTAGTGAGCCATATTTCTAGTGAGTTCATCTAAATATAAAGGACATTATCAGGTATATATTTCTAATAACCAGGTAAATATCTGATGCTGATATACCTATCTTCTTGTTAGAAATTTCATTTATTAATTTAATCAGCAATTTGACTCCATATATGAATTCTGTTTAATATTATTACTATCATCGAAATGATGCTTTTTTTATTGGGTTTAAAATAAACAAAAATACATTAAGTGGGAGTAAACTTGAATTACGCACAATTAATTTTCAAAGATGAACGTGCGTCAGTGAAGAGGGATTGAAGTGTAAATTGACCTTAGTGGCTTAGTAAGAGGGAAAAACATCCAATTGATATTGATTTTAAGTCATCATTAAGGATGCAAAGTTTTGTCTGTGAACTGTAAAGTAAATAATAAAATACAGCCTTCAAAAATCATATTTTAATTAGGAGTCTGACTTGATACATTGTACATTTTTTTTTATGATTGTAGTAATGATATTAGTAGAGTAAAACCTACCTTCAGAGAACACCCTCTTTTGTTAGACCATGTTTAGAGTAAAACCTGCCTTCAGAGAACACCCTCTTTTGTTAGACCATGTTTAGAGTAAAACCTGCCTTCAGAGAACACCCTCTTTTGTTAGACCATGTTTAGAGTAAAACCTGCCTTCAGAGAACACCCTCTTTTGTTAGACCATGTTTAGAGTAAAACCTGCCTTCAGAGAACACCCTCTTTTGTTAGACCATGTTTAGAGTAAAACCTACCTTCAGAGAACACCCTCTTTTGTTAGACCATGTTTAGAGTAAAGCCTACCTTCAGAGAACACCCTCTTTTGTTAGACCATGTTTAGAGTAAAACCTGCCTTCAGAGAACACCCTCTTTTGTTAGACCATGTTTAGAGTAAAACCTACCTTCAGAGAACACCCTCTTTTGTTAGACCATGTTAGAGTAAAACCTGCCTTCAGAGAACACCCTCTTTTGTTAGACCATGTTTAGAGTAAAACCTGCCTTCAGAGAACACCCTCTTTTGTTAGACCATGTTTAGAGTAAAACCTGCCTTCAGAGAACACCCTCTTTTGTTAGACCATGTTTAGAGTAAAACCTACCTTCAGAGAACACCCTCTTTTGTTAGACCATGTTTAGAGTAAAACCTACCTTCAGAGAACACCCTCTTTTGTTAGACCATGTTTAGAGTAAAACCTGCCTTCAGAGAACACCCTCTTTTGTTAGACCATGTTTAGAGTAAAACCTACCTTCAGAGAACACCCTCTTTTGTTAGACCATGTTTAGAGTAAAACATGCCTTCAGAGAACACCCTCTTTTGTTAGACCATGTTTAAAGTAAAACCTGCCTTCAGAGAACACCCTCTTTTGTTAGACTATGTTTAGAGTAAAACCTGCCTTCAGAGAACACCCTCTTTTGTTAGACCATGTTTAGAGTAAAACCTACCTTCGGAGAACACCCTCTTTTGTTAGACCATGTTTAGAGTAAAACCTGCCTTCAGAGAACACCCTCTTTTGTTAGACCATGTTTAGAGTAAAACCTACCTTCAGAGAACACCCTCTTTTGTTAGACCATGTTTAGAGTAAAACCTGCCTTCAGAGAACACCCTCTTTTGTTAGACCATGTGTAGAGTAAAACCTGCCTTCAGAGAACACCCTCTTTTGTTAGACCATGTTTAGAGTAAAACCTGCCTTCAGAGAACACCCTCTTTTGTTAGACCATGTTTAGAGTAAAACCTGCCTTCAGAGAACACCCTCTTTTGTTAGACCATGTTTAGAGTAAAACCTACCTTCAGAGAACACCCTCTTTTGTTAGACCATGTTTAGAGTAAAACCTGCCTTCAGAGAACACCCTCTTTTGTTAGACCATGTTTAGAGTAAAACCTCCCTTCAGATATTTTTATCATAGATATAGAATTGACCTCTTCATAGAGATGACCTGTCTAATGAAAGTGTATATTTTGGTACATGTATAGCAGAAGGTTTGGTCTGTCAACACAGACTTCACAGTACTCCACACCCATAAGGCCATGTGAGGTATTGTCATCAGTTTTCACCTGTCAGAATATATGCAGTGTCTTTCATCAATATTATTCTTAAAAAAAAACTGGGCGAAATGGAACAATTTTGACAGAAAAATGTTAAAAACAGATTCTCAGAAACTATAAATAAAATCAAAATCTAAAATATCACACTGTTAGAACAGTTCCAAAATCTAAAATATTACACTGTTAGAACAGTTCCAAAATCTAAAATGTCACACTGTTAGAACAGTTCCAAAATCTAAAATATTACACTGTTAGAACAGTTCCAAAATCTAAAATATCACACTGTTAGAACAGTTCCAAAATCTAAAATATCACACTGTTAGAACAGTTCCAAAATTTAAAATATCACAATGTTAGAACAGTTCCAAAATCAAAAATATCACACTGTTAGAACAGTTCCAAAATCTGAAATATCACACTGTTAGAACAGTTCAAAAATCTAAAATATCACACTGTTAGAACAGTTCCAAAATCTAAAATATTACACTGTTAGAACAGTTCAAAAATCTAAAATATCACACTGTTAGAACAGTTCCAAAATCAAAAATATCACACTGTTAGAATAGTTCCAAAATCTGAAATATCACACTGTTAGAACAGTTCAAAAATCTAAAATATCACACTGTTAGAACAGTTCCAAAATCTAAAATATTACACTGTTAGAACAGTTCAAAAATCTAAAATATCACACTGTTAGAACAGTTCAAAAATCTAAAATATCACAAATATCACACTGTTCAAAAATATAATTTGAAAATTGTAGAAACATAAAATTAATAAAAATAGATTGCAGTCAAACTGTACATAAATGATTATTGGATAGTCCTTACTAAGTGTATTGACTTCATGTTGTTTGTAAATTGTTGTCAATTGCCATTACATGACATAGTTTATATAATACCTCGTCTCACAAACTACATAAATGATTAAATTGTATGTCAGATCCAGTATCTATTTTGTACACATTTTCTTTGTTGAATGAAACTGAATCAAAAACAGCAGGAGTAGGTTCAATATTGCACTCCATTGAACTATTACTTTACAATTAACTCTTTTACAACCAGGTAAGCCTCTGGTTATCATATTCAATTACAATATTGATAAAACAAGAAGTATTAGATGTAAATTAAAGGATTTTAATGTCTTTACTGTGTACTGAACAGACTATGACAACTAGCCATTCTGTAAATTATATTCTTGACACTGATTGAAATCATTTGAAATTAAAAATCACACAATCTGCACTTATTTAGAAATAATCCAGTAATAGGTATAATTCTTAAATACACATTGAAGCGATCCTGAAATACATTAAAAGGTCACATATAAGTCCCACC
This sequence comes from Bathymodiolus septemdierum, assembly GCA_963383655.1. Classification (NCBI taxonomy): domain Eukaryota; kingdom Metazoa; phylum Mollusca; class Bivalvia; order Mytilida; family Modiolidae; genus Bathymodiolus; species Bathymodiolus septemdierum. Next base: position 113,121,097 of record OY726518.1, on the reverse strand, counting down.
TTTCTGTATAAGCACCATGAACATTTTTGGAGGAAAACATACAGCTGGAAATACAGTATAATACAAATTATATTATTATAGCTTAGGTTACAGTATTCTAAGACATGTCAGAGTATCCTAGTACATGTATATAGATTAGGTTACAGTATTCTAAGACATGTCAGAGTATCCTAGTACATGTATATAGATTAGGTTACAGTATTCTAAGACATGTCAGAGTATCCTAGTACATGTATATAGATTAGGTTACAGTATTCTAAGACATGTCAGAGTATCCTAGTACATGTATATAGATTAGGTTACAGTATTCTAAGACATGTCAGAGTATCCTAGTACATGTATATAGATTAGGTTACAGTATTCTAAGACATGTCAGAGTATCCTAGTACATGTATATAGATTAGGTTACAGTATTCTAAGACATGTCAGAGTATCCTAGTACATGTATATAGATTAGGTTACAGTATTCTAAGACATGTCAGAGTATCCTAGTACATGTATATAGATTAGGTTACAGTATTCTAAGACATGTCAGAGTATCCTAGTACATGTATATAGATTAGGTTACAGTATTCTAAGACATGTCAGAGTATCCTAGTACATGTATATAGATTAGGTTACAGTATTCTAAGACATGTCAGAGTATCCTAGTACATGTATATAGATTAGGTTACAGTATTCTAAGACATGTCAGAGTATCCTAGTACATGTATATAGATTAGGTTACAGTATTCTAAGACATGTCAGAGTATCCTAGTACATGTATATAGATTAGGTTACAGTATTCTAAGACATGTCAGAGTATCCTAGTACATGTATATAGATTAGGTTACAGTATTCTAAGACATGTCAGAGTATCCTAGTACATGTATATAGATTAGGTTACAGTATTCTAAGACATGTCAGAGTATCCTAGTACATGTATATAGATTAGGTTACAGTATTCTAAGACATGTCAGAATATCCTAGTACATGTATATAGATTAGGTTACAGTATTCTAAGACATGTCAGAGTATCCTAGTACATGTATATAGATTAGGTTACAGTATTCTAAGACATGTCAGAATATCCTAGTACATGTATATAGATTAGGTTACAGTATTCTAAGACATGTCAGAGTATCCTAGTACATGTATATAGATTAGGTTACAGTATTCTAAGACATGTCAGAGTATCCTAGTACATGTATATAGATTAGGTTACAGTATTCTAAGACATGTCAGAGTATCCTAGTACATGTATATAGATTAGGTTACAGTATTCTAAGACATGTCAGAGTATCCTAGTACATGTATATAGATTAGGTTACAGTATTCTAAGACATGTCAGAGTATCCTAGTACATGTATATAGATTAGGTTACAGTATTCTAAGACATGTCAGAGTATCCTAGTACATGTATATAGATTAGGTTACAGTATTCTAAGACATGTCAGAGTATCCTAGTACATGTATATAGATTAGGTTACAGTATTCTAAGACATGTCAGAGTATCCTAGTACATGTATATAGATTAGGTTACAGTATTCTAAGACATGTCAGAGTATCCTAGTACATGTATATAGATTAGGTTACAGTATTCTAAGACATGTCAGAGTATCCTAGTACATGTATATAGATTAGGTTACAGTATTCTAAGACATGTCAGAGTATCCTAGTACATGTATATAGATTAGGTTACAGTATTCTAAGACATGTCAGAATATCCTAGTACATGTATATAGATTAGGTTACAGTATTCTAAGACATGTCAGAGTATCCTAGTACATGTATATAGATTAGGTTACAGTATTCTAAGACATGTCAGAGTATCCTAGTACATGTATATAGATTGGGTTACAGTATTCTAAGACATGTCAGAGTATCCTAGTACATGTATATAGATTAGGTTACAGTATTCTAAGACATGTCAGAGTATCCTAGTACATGTATATAGATTAGGTTACAGTATTCTAAGACATGTCAGAGTATCCTAGTACATGTATATAGATTAGGTTACAGTATTCTAAGACATGTCAGAGTATCCTAGTACATGTATATAGATTAGGTTACAATATTCTAAGACATGTCAGAGTATCCTAGTACATGTATATAGATTAGGTTACAGTATTCTAAGACATGTCAGAGTATCCTAGTACATGTATATAGATTAGGTTACAGTATTCTAAGACATGTCAGAGTATCCTAGTACATGTATATAGATTAGGTTACAGTATTCTAAGACATGTCAGAGTATCCTAGTACATGTATATAGATTAGGTTACAGTATTCTAAGACATGTCAGAGTATCCTAGTACATGTATATAGATTAGGTTACAGTATTCTAAGACATGTCAGAGTATCCTAGTACATGTATATAGATTAGGTTACAGTATTCTAAGACATGTCAGAGTATCCTAGTACATGTATATAGATTAGGTTACAGTATTCTAAGACATGTCAGAGTATCCTAGTACATGTATATAGATTAGGGTTACAGTATTCTAAGACATGTCAGAGTATCCTAGTACATGTATATAGATTAGGTTACAGTATTCTAAGACATGTCAGAGTATCCTAGTACATGTATATAGATTAGGTTACAGTATTCTAAGACATGTCAGAGTATCCTAGTACATGTATATAGATTAGGTTACAGTATTCTAAGACATGTCAGAGTATCCTAGTACATGTATATAGATTAGGTTACAGTATTCTAAGACATGTCAGAATATCCTAGTACATGTATATAGATTAGGTTACAGTATTCTAAGACATGTCAGAGTATCCTAGTACATGTATATAGATTAGGTTACAGTATTCTAAGACATGTCAGAGTATCCTAGTACATGTATATAGATTAGGTTACAGTATTCTAAGACATGTCAGAGTATCCTAGTACATGTATATAGATTAGGTTACAGTATTCTAAGACATGTCAGAGTATCCTAGTACATGTATATAGATTAGGTTACAGTATTCTAAGACATGTCAGAATATCCTAGTACATGTATATAGATTAGGTTACAGTATTCTAAGACATGTCAGAGTATCCTAGTACATGTATATAGATTAGGTTACAGTATTCTAAGACATGTCAGAGTATCCTAGTACATGTATATAGATTAGGTTACAGTATTCTAAGACATGTCAGAGTATCCTAGTACATGTATATAGATTAGGTTACAGTATTCTAAGACATGTCAGAGTATCCTAGTACATGTATATAGATTAGGTTACAGTATTCTAAGACATGTCAGAGTATCCTAGTACATGTATATAGATTAGGTTACAGTATTCTAAGACATGTCAGAGTATCCTAGTACATGTATATAGATTAGGTTACAGTATTCTAAGACATGTCAGAGTATCCTAGTACATGTATATAGATTAGGTTACAGTATTCTAAGACATGTCAGAGTATCCTAGTACATGTATATAGATTAGGTTACAGTATTCTAAGACATGTCAGAGTATCCTAGTACATGTATATAGATTAGGTTACAGTATTCTAAGACATGTCAGAGTATCCTAGTACATGTATATAGATTAGGTTACAGTATTCTAAGACATGTCAGAGTATCCTAGTACATGTATATAGATTAGGTTACAGTATTCTAAGACATGTCAGAGTATCCTAGTACATGTATATAGATTAGGTTACAGTATTCTAAGACATGTCAGAGTATCCTAGTACATGTATATAGATTAGGTTACAGTATTCTAAGACATGTCAGAGTATCCTAGTACATGTATATAGATTAGGTTACAGTATTCTAAGACATGTCAGAGTATCCTAGTACATGTATATAGATTAGGTTACAGTATTCTAAGACATGTCAGAGTATCCTAGTACATGTATATAGATTAGGTTACAGTATTCTAAGACATGTCAGAGTATCCTAGTACATGTATATAGATTAGGTTACAGTATTCTAAGACATGTCAGAGTATCCTAGTACATGTATATAGATTAGGTTACAGTATTCTAAGACATGTCAGAGTATCCTAGTACATGTATATAGATTAGGGTTACAGTATTCTAAGACATGTCAGAGTATCCTAGTACATGTATATAGATTAGGTTACAGTATTCTAAGACATGTCAGAGTATCCTAGTACATGTATATAGATTAGGTTACAGTATTCTAAGACATGTCAGAGTATCCTAGTACATGTATATAGATTAGGTTACAGTATTCTAAGACATGTCAGAGTATCCTAGTACATGTATATAGATTAGGTTTACAGTATTCTAAGACATGTCAGAGTATCCTAGTACATGTATATAGATTAGGTTACAGTATTCTAAGACATGTCAGAGTATCCTAGTACATGTATATAGATTAGGTTACAGTATTCTAAGACATGTCAGAGTATCCTAGTACATGTATATAGATTAGGTTACAGTATTCTAAGACATGTCAGAGTATCCTAGTACATGTATATAGATTAGGTTACAGTATTCTAAGACATGTCAGAGTATCCTAGTACATGTATATAGATTAGGTTACAGTATTCTAAGACATGTCAGAGTATCCTAGTACATGTATATAGATTAGGTTACAGTATTCTAAGACATGTCAGAGTATCCTAGTACATGTATATAGATTAGGTTACAGTATTCTAAGACATGTCAGAGTATCCTAGTACATGTATATAGATTAGGTTACAGTATTCTAAGACATGTCAGAGTATCCTAGTACATGTATATAGATTAGGTTACAGTATTCTAAGACATGTCAGAGTATCCTAGTACATGTATATAGATTAGGTTACAGTATTCTAAGACATGTCAGAGTATCCTAGTACATGTATATAGATTAGGTTACAGTATTCTAAGACATGTCAGAGTATCCTAGTACATGTATATAGATTAGGTTACAGTATTCTAAGACATGTCAGAGTATCCTAGTACATGTATATAGATTAGGTTACAGTATTCTAAGACATGTCAGAGTATCCTAGTACATGTATATAGATTAGGTTACAGTATTCTAAGACATGTCAGAGTATCCTAGTACATGTATATAGATTAGGTTACAGTATTCTAAGACATGTCAGAGTATCCTAGTACATGTATATAGATTAGGTTACAGTATTCTAAGACATGTCAGAGTATCCTAGTACATGTATATAGATTAGGTTACAGTATTCTAAGACATGTCAGAGTATCCTAGTACATGTATATAGATTAGGTTACAGTATTCTAAGACATGTCAGAGTATCCTAGTACATGTATATAGATTAGGTTACAGTATTCTAAGACATGTCAGAGTATCCTAGTACATGTATATAGATTAGGTTACAGTATTCTAAGACATGTCAGAGTATCCTAGTACATGTATATAGATTAGGTTACAGTATTCTAAGACATGTCAGAGTATCCTAGTACATGTATATAGATTAGGTTACAGTATTCTAAGACATGTCAGAGTATCCTAGTACATGTATATAGATTAGGTTACAGTATTCTAAGACATGTCAGAGTATCCTAGTACATGTATATAGATTAGGTTACAGTATTCTAAGACATGTCAGAGTATCCTAGTACATGTATATAGATTAGGTTACAGTATTCTAAGACATGTCAGAGTATCCTAGTACATGTATATAGATTAGGTTACAGTATTCTAAGACATGTCAGAGTATCCTAGTACATGTATATAGATTAGGTTACAGTATTCTAAGACATGTCAGAGTATCCTAGTACATGTATATAGATTAGGTTACAGTATTCTAAGACATGTCAGAGTATCCTAGTACATGTATATAGATTAGGTTACAGTATTCTAAGACATGTCAGAGTATCCTAGTACATGTATATAGATTAGGTTACAGTATTCTAAGACATGTCAGAGTATCCTAGTACATGTATATAGATTAGGTTACAGTATTCTAAGACATGTCAGAGTATCCTAGTACATGTATATAGATTAGGTTACAGTATTCTAAGACATGTCAGAGTATCCTAGTACATGTATATAGATTAGGTTACAGTATTCTAAGACATGTCAGAGTATCCTAGTACATGTATATAGATTAGGTTACAGTATTCTAAGACATGTCAGAGTATCCTAGTACATGTATATAGATTAGGTTACAGTATTCTAAGACATGTCAGAGTATCCTAGTACATGTATATAGATTAGGTTACAGTATTCTAAGACATGTCAGAGTATCCTAGTACATGTATATAGATTAGGTTACAGTATTCTAAGACATGTCAGAGTATCCTAGTACATGTATATAGATTAGGTTACAGTATTCTAAGACATGTCAGAGTATCCTAGTACATGTATATAGATTAGGTTACAGTATTCTAAGACATGTCAGAGTATCCTAGTACATGTATATAGATTAGGTTACAGTATTCTAAGACATGTCAGAGTATCCTAGTACATGTATATAGATTAGGTTACAGTATTCTAAGACATGTCAGAGTATCCTAGTACATGTATATAGATTAGGTTACAGTATTCTAAGACATGTCAGAGTATCCTAGTACATGTATATAGATTAGGTTACAGTATTCTAAGACATGTCAGAGTATCCTAGTACATGTATATAGATTAGGTTACAGTATTCTAAGACATGTCAGAGTATCCTAGTACATGTATATAGATTAGGTTACAGTATTCTAAGACATGTCAGAGTATCCTAGTACATGTATATAGATTAGGTTACAGTATTCTAAGACATGTCAGAGTATCCTAGTACATGTATATAGATTAGGTTACAGTATTCTAAGACATGTCAGAGTATCCTAGTACATGTATATAGATTAGGTTACAGTATTCTAAGACATGTCAGAGTATCCTAGTACATGTATATAGATTAGGTTACAGTATTCTAAGACATGTCAGAGTATCCTAGTACATGTATATAGATTAGGTTACAGTATTCTAAGACATGTCAGAGTATCCTAGTACATGTATATAGATTAGGTTACAGTATTCTAAGACATGTCAGAGTATCCTAGTACATGTATATAGATTAGGTTACAGTATTCTAAGACATGTCAGTAGTATCCTAGTACATGTATATAGATTAGGTTACAGTATTCTAAGACATGTCAGAGTATCCTAGTACATGTATATAGATTAGGTTACAG